>CM053589.1:190708466-190739475 GCA_028646515.1 Pseudochirops corinnae | reverse complement strand
ACTTTTCCCCCTGAACTAGGTAAATGATATGTTTGATTAAAGTAAGATTGTTAACCCATTTTGAGTTGCTTTCCTTTAGAAAAGCAGATCTAAGAACCTGTGCTAGTAGCCGCCTTAGGTATGCTAGGGTGCTTGCTGTTACAACCATCCAAGACCACAATCCAGATCCAAGCAGGTCAAAGCAAGAGGGATTACCCTCTGAATATGCATTTGGTCCCCCTATGATCTGCAGGCCAGGATCTATTGAAGCAGCCACACAGCAGCAGTTGCAGCCCCTGAACCTCCACCACCTCTCGCCCCAGAGGCAGGGGCCTCACTGTGCTCTTCCATCATCTGGTTCCAACAGAGTTCCCCACTGACCTTTTATTTTCTCTTTGGTGTTTATGGGTTGAGAAGTCTGGAAACCACCACAGGCACTGGTGATTCACTCTCCTGCTCTGGCCAGTCTGTGCCACTGATCAGGATGGTTCCAGGTCTGGGAATGCGTGGCTCCCACAGGACTGTAGTTGGCTATCAGCTCAGTGTGACAGACCCTTCCTGTCAGCCTGCCAGGCTGCCTTCAGGAGGAGATTTTTTTCTCTCTTTCTCTTTGTGGATTCTAAAATTTGTTTAGAACCATATTTTACAGGTATTGGAGGTGGCTGGAGTGGGAGTTCTGACAAGTTCCTGCTTTTACTCCACAATCTTGGCTCCTCTGTGTGGACCATAGGTATTAATTGCTCTTTAAATATCTGATAGAATTGACTTGTGTATTTTCTAGACAAGGGGTATTTTCCTTTGGCAGTTTGACTCTTGGTTTCTTTGTTTCTTCTCAAGAGATTATGCAATCTAGGTTCTCTTGTTTTATTAGTGTAGATGCAACTAGGTCCCAATTAGTGCAAACAATGCATCTGAAGTGATTCTCTTATTGAATTTCATAATTCACATTGCCAGAATTTGAACATATGGGATCACTTCAGGTGATTAATTATTTACACTAAGAAAGACTTATCTTTGCTGTTAATTGTTTATATGGGTAGCTATGTGGTACAGTGGATGGATAGTCTGGTCTGCAATCAGAAAGACTGATCTTCTTGAATTCAAATCTGGCCTCATACATTGACTAGCAGTGTGACCCTGGGCAAGTCACTTAACCTTATTTGCCTCAGTTTCCTCATCTGGAAAGTGATCTAGAGAAGGAAATACAAAACCATTCTAGTATCTTTGCAACACACACACACACACACACACACACACGCACACAAAACTTAAATGGGGTCACAAAGAGCCAGACATGACTGGAAAATGACTGAACAATATTTGTTCATTTTTAATATATTTTCAATTACATGCTTACTTATTGGACCTCTTTTTCCATCCCCTCCAATTTGTTAATATAAATTTTGAGAGCTACATATTTTTATTAGAACACCACCTGATTTACCTTTCACAGGCTTTGATGTGCTGTTTCTTTTCTCTTGTGATCTTTATCATGATTATTTATTCTTTTTTGTGATTTGTTCGTTTACTCATTCCATATTTAGGGTATTGTTAATTAGCCTACATTTATCGCTATATTTTGTATTTGTGTTTCCTTTATTATGATTTTATTGCATCATAATCTCTAAGGATGTACATAGCATTCTTTCTTTTTCATTTGCTTTTTTATTCCTAAATTAGCTAGAATCTGATCAATTTTTCCAAAGTTTTGTTATTGAATGTTGAATAATAAGTATATTCTTTAATACTACCATTCAGAAATCTTCTTGGGTTAATAAGCATAGCTTTTTCAAGACTCTTACCTCTATGCTTTCATTTCCATTCAGTTTTTTGTTGCTTTTATTCTGCTCTCATTGAAAAATTTTAACATTTTCTTATATCATTGTATCACTATTGTGGCCTTCCACAATTTGTAAATCCTTCCTTCTAAGAACATTGATGCCATTCATACTATTCCATGCTAAATTTAAGAATGCATGTATATCTAATAGTATGCTTTTCCAGTTTATATATTACCATCATACCCTAACCCCTTATACAATCTACATACTACCCAGACTAAATTTCTTGCTCTTTCTCATGCACAACATTCCATTTTTAGTCTCTGCCTCTGAATAGAGTGTTTGAATACCTGAAGTACAGCCTTTCTTTGCCTTGGCCCTTTTGAATCCCTCCCTTTCTTCCAAGCTCAGCTCTATTGACACCTTTCCATATTCTTCCCCACCACCCCCTTGACTGCTAATTAACTCCCCTACAATCCATCATGTAGAATCTCTAGCTTCTTTCAAATCTCAACTGGCATCTCCTGCAGAAAGTTTCCCATGATCTTTTCAGGTTCTAGTACTCATTCTGTTCTATTATCCTCTCATCTACTTTGGATATATTTTGTCCTTAGTTTTGTGTACAGATTGATGAATGTTAGGCCCTTGAAGCAGAGATGATTCATTTTGTATCCAAGCACATAGCACAGTATCTGACACTTAGAAGATTTTAATATATCCTCGTTGAATAGTGGCAAAGAAGTGGGTACAAAGGAGATGCCCATGAGTCAGGGAATGGCTAAACCAGTTATGGCTTATGGGTGCCACAGTATGTTACTTTCTGTAAGAAGTAGCAATTGTAATGAAAATAGAGAAAGGTGGAAAGACTTACAGGAACTGGTTCTGAGGAAATAAATGGAAGTAGAACAATACACATAATGACAGCAGTATTTGAAATAGAAAGAACAAGAACCATTGGAAGTAAATGCTGTGAAATTTGAATGATCAGATTCATATCTAATATGAATATATAGCATCAGACTTTTTCAGTATGCTGTCGATTTTCCTGATCTCTTCCTTTCCCCCTTTTACTTTATTATAAGGGATTGCTCTCAGGGTGTGTGAGGAGGGGTAAGGTCAAGAAAGATATTATGAGAAATGTAGCTCATGGAAAAGAAAAGATATCACTAAAATTTCATTTTAAAAATTCATATAGAATGAATGAATGTTTCTGGTTTATTGTAATATTTTAGCACACTGATCCTTGGTAAATTGCTTAGAGCCCAAGATGTCTTTTCTTTACAATGGGAATAATATTTGCACTGCCTACCTCACCAGGTTTCCATGAGGGAAGTGCTTGGCAAACCTTAAATTGCTCTAATGATGCGAGTCATTGCTCCGAACTAGGCTGGTGGGGCAATAAACAAAAACTTGACACTTCCATGATCATTTGGCTTTGAAAACACATCCTATTTTCTAGAATTCTGGTCTTTTCGGCATAAGAGTGGGGGGAGAGAAAAAGAAAGAAAAGGGGAAGGAAGGGGAGAGAAAGAGACAGAGGTAAAGAGATAGAGAAAGAGAGGGACACAGAGAGAAAGGGAGACAATCAGACCGAGACAAATGGAGGGAGAAAAGAAGGGAGAGGCGAAGAGGGAAATTTGGAGGGAGAAGAAGAGGGTGGGGGAGAGAGAGAGAAAGAGGAGAGAGAAAATCAACTTTAGAGTATAAAAAGAAACCTCCCAAAGAGAGTGCTGACTTTAGAATCTTCTGATTTGTCTTATTTGTCTCATTGTCGATGACCTTTTCCCAAGAAGATAAAATGAAAATGTATAAAAATAAAATGCTGCTTGTTCTTGGGCTGTGTTGCAACTTCCAGAGTAGCATAGAGTGGGAGATGATGCATTACAATGGTGGAGAACGAGGACTGTCTGGCAAGGTCAGCTGAATTTCTCAAATTATTCTAATGAATCCTAAGCTTAATATAAACTTAATGTGAATTATCGCTGTGCAGTACCATCGGCTCACAGATGCCATCACCAGCTCCCTTTATTTGATGACCATTAATAAGCCTTGGAAAACTTCTTTCCCCTGACCACTTCACCTCACACTAAAGGAGCTGTAAATCTTCGCTTTTAACTATGGTTTTTGCTGAGGTGTGCACTCCGGGAGCTAAATTGGTGGCAGTTGTAGAATTGTGACTGTTTCCATGCATGGACCATGCTCACGTTATGCTCATTTTGCTGTGAATCTGGGCTCAGCTGTCATTTCTTCTGATTTTTCTGGCATCCTCTCTGCTCTGCGCAAGTAAGCCCATTCCTTGTGATTCTCTGCCCATTCTGGCTGAGTTTTATGTGCTCATAGAATGAAAAAGGTCCTCAGGGCTGGCTATTTCAAACCTCTCTTTACAGATGCAGACACTAAAGCCTAAGAACACTGAATAATTTGTCCAAGGTCAGACAGAGAGTGAACATAATAAATGGGATTTGAATCCATGGCTTCTGTCTGCAGAGCCAGTGTTCTTTCCGTTACACCACCCTGCTTCCCTTCTGTTCTAACCACAGAGTCCTCCTGCCATTTTCTCTCCCTTCTTTCTCTCTCTCACTGTCTCTCTCTTTCTCTCTCTGTCTCTCCTCCCCCTCCTTCTCCTTTCTTTTTCACAATCATCATAACCTTTATTATTATCACCAACAGTGAGAAGAACAAGGAACTTTTACCTAGAGTATATGGAACCAAATCCCCACTGGTGGCATGACATTGGGTGAGGAATTTCCCTCTGTACCTCTCAGTTTCTGGGTTACTAACGAGATTCTTTGTAGCTCTAAATCATCTGGCTGATGTGGCATAATGGCATTAGTGAATAAAGACCATTAAGTTGTTGCCTCATCTCCAAAACCTATTGTTTGTGTGACCATTGGCAAGACACTTAAACTTTGGAAGCTCAATTTTCTCCTCAATTTCCTAAAATAGGATTATAATACTTGAGTTGGAAGTTGATTTAAAAAATTCCTTAATCAAATTGAATAGCATCTCCATAATATGCATTTGTCTGAGACTTTGAGTGTATCTTTTATGGAGGGCAAAGGGCATATTCCATAACAGTTTCTTCGAGAAGACAGGGTTATCTACTCAGGGCATTCAAAGTAATTCTTCACTGAGTAGGAGGAGGACACCTCCTTAATCCTTAATAATTGGGAACGATTTGTTTGACTTGAGCCACTGTTGGTTTGACCCACTACTGTGTGTTGGATCTCTAAAAAGAAACCTTCATTTCCCCTCATTTTGCTCCCTTTTTACCACCTGCTCTTTCCTTCAGAGATCTGAGGAGAGAGCCAACTTCAGTCCCTGTAGGGGTGACAGGTATATGTTGGCCCAGTCTACTTCAGGGACCAACTTAACACCCACCTCCCCTCAGGCCCACACATAGCAGGAGCTGGGGCCAGTGGGGAATAGCAAAAGATTCTGAACTCCAGCCCTCTGAATAGAGGAAACGAAATTTTCTGGAAAATGTTGGGTTGCTAGATAATTCAGGGAGCTGTCTTCTAACAAAATAAAGTGAAGTTCCTAGGCAGTACTCACCTCTTAGAAAGTAGAGAATCCACACATGGGCGGAAAAATAGCAAACAATTAAGTTATGATGTGAGAGAACAAAAGACTTTTGCCTTTAGTATTATCTGGAAGTAATCAGACAGTGAAGGTCTCGTGGGAAGGGGATTGGCTCTCTGGTAACTCCAAGGTTTGGGGTTTTTTTCTCTTTAAAGGGGATTCCAAACCACAGGGTGGCATTATGAATAGGGCACTGAGATGGATATGGAGTCCACCATAAAGGAGGAAAATTGCATAGTTTTAAAGTAAGCTACTATAAGTCCTTTATATATTTTCCATGGGATGAAATAAAAACTGTCCAGTAGCTGGCCTATGCATTCTTACTCTGAATGTTCATATGGGAATTGTGGATCCTTTTGGCTCTCTCTGTGGAATCCTAGAAACGAACTTTATCTGAGCTGAAATTTCCCAGAGTGCATTCTGAATGAGGGTATACAAGAGTGAAAGAACTGTGATAGGTGAACCCTGATCTATTAAGCCCCAAAGTAGTGCTATGGTTGATACTTGCACTATCTCTCTCACAGGGTTATTGAAAGGAAAGCACTTTGCAGACCTGACAATGAGAAAGATGTCAGGAAAAAGCTCAACGTTTCTTGTCTTGGAGGAAGTGGAAAACAATAAACAGGATGATGTTTAATAGGGACAAATTATGAGTTGCAAAGTTGACAAACAGAAATTAACAAAGGACTCCCCATAATATACAAATGTGGCAGAAAAAAAAAACCTGAGTGCATCTTAAGATTGCACAATCAATAGAAATTAGAAATTCAATGCTCTTCTAAAAGCTGATACCAAAAAAAGATAGAGCCCAAAGTAGCCACTAATGAACCTGCCAGTACTTTCTAATTTTATCAAGGCAGTTGGAAAGCAAAGGGCCTTTTGTGGTTGTTCAGTCATGTCTGACTCTTTGTGACTCAATTTGGGGTTTTCTTGGCAAAGATATTGGAGTGTCTTTCCATTTCCTTCTCCAGCTCATTTTTCAGATGGAGAAACTGAGGCAAACAGGTTCAGTGACTTACCTAGGGTCACACAGCTTGGAAGTGTCTGAGGGCAGACTTGATGGGTCTTCCTGACTCCAGGTCTGGCACTCTACCCACTGCACCACCTAGCTATCCTTTATTTATTCTGAATATATTATATATGTACATGCTGTCTCCTTCAATAGAATGCAATCTCCTTGGGAAGAAAAGACTGTGACATGTTTGTTTTTATGTTCCCAGTATATAGTGACTGGCACATAATATAGGTGCTTAATAAATGCTTGCTAATTAGCTGATGGTAGGGCTTGCTTTCAGCAAAGATGAAGAACAAAAGGAAATTCTAAGGGAGCTGCAGTAAGTGTGTTATGTTTTTCTTTGTGACACATTCAAGATAGTTAAGCTAGGGTCCCTCCTATAAGAGAAAGTAATTTGAACAATACCTCTCCCCTCCCCAATACTTCAGAGCCAATGAAGTGTTCCTTTTAAAAATGGCAGGGCATAAAGAGAAAAAACAAAGATGAAAGAAAGATCTGCTGGGGCAGAGGATGATACTGACCTGTGCAAAGATGTTGGAGATAGATGAAAGGAAGAAGGACCATTAATGAGAGAGAGAGAGAGAGAGAGAGACACACACACACACACACACACACACACACAGAAGGGGGGGGAGAGACAAAGATAGAGAGACAGAGAGAGAGAGAGAGACAGAGAAGGAAAGAGGGAGAGGAGAGGAGGAAAGAGAGAGAGACAGAGAAGGAGAGAGGGAGAGGAGAGGAGGAAAGAGAGAGAGACAGAGAGAGAGAAGAAGAAGAAGAAGAAGAAGAAGAAGAAGAAGAAGAAGAAGAAGAAGAAGAAGAAGAAGAAGGAGAAGAAGAAGAAGAAGGAGAAGGAGAAGGAGAAGGAGAAGGAAAAGGAGAGGGAGGAGAAGAAGAAGGAGAAGAATAAGGAGAAGAAGAAGGAGAAGAAGAAGGAGAAGGAGAAGGAGAAGGAGAAGGAAAAGGAGAGGGAGAAGGAGAAGGAGAGGGAGAGGGAGAGGGAGAGGGAGAGGGAGACGGAGACGGAGAGGCAGAGGGAGAGGAAAGGAGAGAGAGAAGGGGAGAAAGAGAGAAAGGGGGTCAAGTGACATGGTCTTTTGAGGCAGGAAAGGTAGCTGTAGCTTCTGGGAAAGAAGCCACTCCTTGCACTCTGAGGACTAGGGTTTTGGATCTCCTCATGACTAAGAAGCATCATCTGGTCCATATTACAGGAAAAAGCATTGAACAGCAATAGTTGAGGGCATGCTACAGAGTTGTCCTAAGCGTTATCAGCTGCACAATCTTAAGAGTGGAGAAAACTGCCCTTTTCCTAGGACACATGCACACACACACACACACACACACACATATATATTTCAGGTTGATGGACATTGTTTATTAAAAAGTGATCTTGGCATTTACAGTTTCATGTCCACAGAGGGAGTTGCAATAAAAATTTATCTTCCTGGTGATAAATAGCGCTGAGTAAACTATGGTCAAATGGGAAACTGAGCTGAACGCACATCTACTGGCGTTGTGAAAAGGTGTTCAGAAATGCAAAACAATAAAAAATCACAAAAAATACAATTTTCTGATCATTGTCATCACAGCATTGTGCATTTGATCCACTTGTCTCCTCTTAAAAAAATTTAAAACAGGATTTTCAAGAGCTATAGAAAATATGAGTGAGAAGTTTCTTTGGGTTAGTCACTAAAGAGGTAAGTGGGGAAAGTATATACATGCATACACACACATATATATGCACACACATACACATGCATAGACACATAATTGTCTATGCACACACACATGTATACATGTGCATATACACATACATACACACATGCATATGTGTGTATGCATGCATGCATGTATGCATGTGCGTAAAACTTGGTCACTGCAACTGTTTTCGCAGGTCACATAGCCACTAACCCAGGGTTGGGGAGCCTGTTGTCTTGAGGCCACGCAGAGTTTTCTAGATCCTTGGATGAGGCCTTTTGACTATGTCCAAGTTTTACAGAACAAATCCTTTTATTAAGGGGATTTGTTCTGTGAAGTTTGGATTCAATCAAAGGGCATCACTTGAGTGCCTAGAGGGCCATGTGTGGCCTCACAGTCAGGGGTTCCAATTCCTGCACTAAGCAATGGCAGAACTGGGCCCAAAAATCTATACTTGAGCTAATCACCAACTATAGTCAATGCAGGTAGGAGGAAAATTAAATTTATAAACAGAATAGGATTTAAAAAAAATATTTTCATGCCATACTTTTGAAGACTTTCCATCTTATAACTCAGGTTGCATTTGTTTTCAAGGGACAGCTGTCTTCCACATGCTTTTCTCAATAATCTGGCTTGACTGGACTCAAGACTTTACTTTTCCATAAAAAGTTGCTGAGTTAATAGATATGAGTCATCAGTTGCTTAGCTATCAGTGGGATAAGATGGTTCTAGTCAGGCGGAATGACAACCAAGCTAATGATGAAAACAGCAGGCTGGTGAAGGTCACGCTGAGAAGCACTTGATGCAAACCCCTACTGGAAAAGGTGAACACTAAATCTGGAGAACTGGTGTGCAGAATATGGTCACAGCATTTGTGTTCTTAAGTCATCACATGACTCTAAGCGGCCCCAAAAAGTGAAGAGATCTAAGGTGGGGCTCCCCAGAATCCCAATACTCTGAGAAAGAAAAATTCCAGCCCTGCCTCTACATAACACAATGAAGGGAAAAGAAAGTTGGAATACACCTCCAAAATGGTGACCAAGGTCCGATTTTGGACCCTGGCTGCCATCGCTTGAATGTGGGATTTCTAAGACTGAGGGGAAAGAACAGGGAAAGGGTGCTGATCCAAACCATTCATACTTTTTACAGACTTCCAGGAACTGGCATGTTTCTTGGAGTCCTACAAAGCTCCATGATCAGGAGATTGGAGGGTGGAAGGATGACTCCACTGAAATTTCCTATTCCCTTTGGGGATATGGACTCTCTTGTCCATGCCCTAAATCCTACTCCCACCATCCAATATGGCACATGGAAACCTGGGGAAACAGTTGCAGTGACCAAGTCCCATTAACTCTTCCTCTTCTATCACATCCATGTCTCTTAATGTTTTTTTTCCTGGGCTGAGGACCTTGTCCACTTTGGGGTTCCCTGATATCCTTGTGTAGGACATGCATTTTATAATGTGACCAAGAATTTCCTTAAACATTTATCCATGATATCCACTACCCACTTGTGGGGAGAAGAGGAGAAATGAAATGGACAAAAGGAATCTAGAAACCACTCATGAGAATTATGAAGTTTTAGCAAGGCATTGAAGACATTGGGAATAGAAGTTACAATGTCATCATTGCTCTTGATTGAAGGCTAGGACTTTAAGAAAGAAAGGTAAATTTGGGGAAAGGATAGCTAAGAATAGAATTTGGCCTTTTGAATCATGCCCTAAAATGTGGGAATGATAGGCCCCTGGACAGTGATGGAGTGCAACTAACAAGGTCATGTAAGAATCCATTTTCCTGGAGTCTTACAAATCTAATAAAAATGTCTCTGAGCTGTGAAAGAAAGGAGGGAGGAAATTGCTTGTGCATATCTGCCAAGCTAGCCAACATAGGAAGAAAATAGCAAGAGAGAAGCCCAATAATTCAGAGGAGATAAAATCCAGGAAAGGACTCAGCAATAAAACTTATGATTTCAGATGTCTAAGAGATACACAAATTATGAGTAACAAAAAAGTGAACTGGAGATCTTAATTAAAGAAGGAACTCTTGACCTCATGGGTGCCACTAAAACTTAATGGGATGGGTTCCAAGAGTGGAATATGTCTTGAAAGGGTATACCTTATTCTAGTGGAATAAAACTAATCAAAAGGACAGTGGAGTGTTATTTTAATATTGATAAGTTATACTCATCTAAGGAAACATAGGTGCCTGAGGGGAGAAGCATGGTAAAGGTAGGAGAAAATCAAAATCAAAAAAGGAGGAAAAGTAAGGTATAGTGTCCTTGCATGGAGCAAGAAATGCATGAGTTTAGGAAATTGGTCATTTGGCCGATGTAGACATTTCACACAGCTGTCTCTGACCAAAGAACAGCAATTAGTCACTTATTCATCTGCCTTGTTGATCATTTTGTCTTTCCAAAGTGAAAGGAAAAATGAGGTAATTGTTATGCTGTGTCTGATTTTCACCAGGAAGAAGCATCGGACAACTAGAGTAGAAATGATGAGAACCTTAGGAAAGAGACTGTTCCATCCTGGAATCTGTGATAGAGATGGTGAGGAAAGCCTGGCATAGACCTCCACACATCCAAGATCTTAAAAGAGAAAACTTCAGTGAAAATTTAATTGTTCCCCTCTAACATAAAGAAAAAAGTAATTTATCTTTGTTTTTATGTCACAGTCGTATCTCCTCTAACCCTTACCTAATGAGCCCCCTCATCTAACAAAGAAAAACCATCTATTTCACAACCACCATGTTGACAAAGTTAACATGAGATGAAAATGGCAATTGTTTGAGGGGATATTGGAAAACAGATATACTAATGCACTCCTGGTAGAGCTGTGAATTGGTCTGACCATTCTGAAAAATTACTTGAGACGATATCCACAAAGTCCCTGAAGTGTATAGGTTTGCTGATACATTGATCATTAATAAGATCATGACCACCTCCAAAAAGTCAGAGATGACTGAGAAGTGGGATAGAATATCACTGTGCTGCAAGAAATGAATAATATTAAGAATTCAGAGAAACTTGATACGGCTTCTATGAACTGATGCAGAATGAAATGAACAGATCCAGGGGGAAAATTTACATGGTGACCAAGATAATGTAAAAGAAAACAACTCAGAATCTCTTCAATATGACAATCAGTCCAGTTATCAATGCTTAGGATACTTCCCACATCTTGACAGAAGGGTTGAAGACTAGAAATGCAGAATGAAATACACATGTTCAGACATAGACATTGCATTGCCTTGTCTCACTTTACTATACTTATTTTCTATAAGATACTTCTGATTAAAGATGATGAGCTTATGGGTAGTGAGTGATACAGTAGTAGACAAAAAGAAAAAAAAGTATAAAAGTATCTATTAAAAGAAGCAATCTGAAAGAAGTTCAAAAGAGGAAATAAATATATGAGGACCTTTTATTGTCTTGTTCATTTTAATTTACATGGTTTAAGTCTCTGCTTCAATGTCAAACAATAGATTTTATTACTTAAAAATCAACCTGGAAGGAAATATCTACTGCAGTACTGCAGGTGTCTGTGTTTGACCACTTGATATTCAACAGTCTTATTAATAACTTTGATAAAGTCATGCATATTATGCTTGTCAATTTTGCAAATGACAAAATAAATAAAATAACTAACATACTGAATGACAATCAAAGTGTAAAAGAGATCTCAACAGTAAAGAATGTTTTCTTTATAAAAGATGGCAGTAGGGATCATTTAAGTCTTTTATTCAAAAAATCACTTCCACAGGTTGGAGTAGTGTCCTGTGAGGGAAATATGGCTAGATTTCAGTTTGTCTAAAAAAATAACTGGGGGGGTCTAAGTAGACTATAAGTTCAATATGAGTCAATTCTGTGACGTGGCTGCTAATGTAAACTTCGATATTAAGAGAATCACAGGTTCTCAGAAGAGGTAAGTGATAATCTTCTTCTACTGTACCTTTGGCCCATCAAATCTGTAGTGATTAAGTCTGTTCTGGGCAATAATACATTTTGGGAAGGACATAGATAACTGTCCAGAGAAGAGCAATCAGGAGAGTGAAAAGAATAGCATGAAGACTAGAACTCTGAGGTATGACATGGTATAAGGCAAGCAAAGAAGTACTTAGCACCTTGTTTCAGCTATTTAATTATTTAGCACTTTGTTTCAGTTCAAGTTTCTTTTGAGCCTTGCCCAGGATTATATCAAGTCTTTGTTAAGAAACAGAAACTTGTGAATCCTACAGTGGGAGGAACTTGTTGATACAACAGGAAGGGGTGGAACAGGGAGGAGCTAATGACCATATATAAAAAGAAGCCCAAGCTGGGAAAGAGCAGAACTGAGAAGAGAACGCTTGTGGTGGCAGAGTTGAGAAGAAGAAAACTCGTGGTGTCTCAGCACTCTGTCTCTTCTGTCTGTGTTGATCTTTGTTTGTAATACTTTGTACAGAAGCCCTGGGACCTTACTGGAAACCCTGAAAGACGATTTTCTGGTTGTCTGTTTACAAAAGTTCTGGAAGAGGGTTTTGGAGGTCCTGGGACTTTACTGATGATTTGTTTTACCTCTTGGACCTTGTTTGTGGGTCTGTGTTGATTTCTATGCTGATGATTTGTGTTGATTTCTAAGACCTTGTTTGTGGATTTCTGTTGATTTCACAGGCAGATAGTGAATTGATGATGGTGCCAGCAATGTATATGAAGGTTGTTTTGGCACTTTTAATCTTTGTCTTCCCAGAAAAAGAAACTGTGAAGGACTTGAGGTGGACTGGACACTGTGAGCTTCAGTATGGAACTAGATGAGGAGCTGAGAGCTGTCTACCTGTGAATCCAGGTGATAATTGGGTAGATTCAGGCAGGAATCAGACCCATGGGAAAGCAACCATGGAATCTGGGAGGATAAAAGGATCTCTTTTGGGGTACTTAGTGCTGACTGAGAAGATCATGATACAATGTGACCTAGGGGTGGAGAACTTTGACCTTTGTACTTTTTGTCCCTTAAGGAGGCTTGCTCCTTAAGGATGATTGAGTTAAGGACTCACTGAATGATATCTTTTGCTTAAAACTATGTGGCCACTTTAGTAACAAGTTGTTATGTTACAACATTGTGAATGCTGTACTTTGGTTTGTGTGAAAGTTTTGCTTTAGTTTACTGCTGAATAAATAGAGAATTCACTGTACTATGTGATCAGAACCTTAAAGATGTTCACAACAGCAGTCCTCTGGAAAGCTGCTCATACTAGGCTTTACATATGGTTGGTGTCGAGGTGCTAGAAGGACATGTTTTGTAGAGAAGAGAGATTTTATTCCAATTGATTGTTCAGAACGGAGGCAGGTCTTGGTTCAATAGAAGGAATCACTTCCCAGAAAGGATAATTATTTCAAGTAGAAGTGCCTGCTTTGGGGTTCTCTGGTTCCTGCATCACTGGAGGCTTCAAGTAAAGGCTTGGTCACCTCTTGTTTGGTATTTTGTAGAAAGGAGGTCTTGTTTAGGGATAGGTTTTGTGTATGTGTGAGAGAGAGAGGGACAGATAGACATAGAGACAGATGGAGATAGTGAGACACAAAGAGATAAAGGGAAGGAGAGAGAGAAGAAGAGACAGAGAGAGAGACAGAGACATAGAGATAGAGACAGACAGACAGATATTTTATTAAGTGCTACTATGTGCCAGGCACTGTACCAAGGGCTGGGAAAATACATAGAAACAAGCACAATCCATTCTTACCTCAAGATGCTTACATTCGAATGGTAGATGACATTGCATAAAGGAATGCTGCAAAGATAGCGGAAGAGGGAAAAGGGCATCATATCCATGCAGGGCCGTGGTGAAGAGATGGCCAGGAAGTGTCATGGAATGCAGGCAAGATTGGGAGGGAGCAAAGCTTCCCTATCAAAGCCAGGGGACCCAGGAGTAGAGTTAGAGTGCCAGACAGGTTGGAGATACTAGAAAATAAGGTTGTGGAGAGGAGATCACCGGGAGTGGCATAAAGGAACCTTTTAATTCTAAACTTCCACAATTCTGTGATACTGTTTTTAGTGAATGACCATCAATAGCATCACACACGTCCCATCCTGAGATCACATATAACTAGTGTGCCTTGGATGATAATAATAATAATAATAATAATAAACACTTATATAGCACCTGCTATGTTCAAGTCATTGTATTAAACACAAATATTGTCTTATCTGATCCTCACAACAACCCTGTGAAGTAGGTGCTGTCATTGTCCTCATTTAAGAGTTGAAGAAACTGAGGCAGACAGAGGTTATATAATTTATCCAGGGTCACACAGTTATGACATCTGAGAGACCAGATTTGAACTCAGGTTTTCCTGACTCCAGACCCAAGGCTCTATGCATTGCACCACCTAGAATGTTCTTTCTTAGATGACCTAGCTCTAAGTCTGAGATTTCAAAGAAGAAAGATATGCCTAATGCTCTAGGTCTGAACAACAAAGGCAGTGAATTTTTATATCCTTTTAAGTAGCAGAAACTCAGAAAAAAGCAATCTTGTCAGAGTATTGTTTTAGACGTGGAAGGCAAAGTGTTATTGGATCCTATTTAGAAGCTGTTCATTTGGGGGGTAAGAATCCATCAAACCCTGGTGCCCAAATTCTAAGCTGGACCTTCCAGCCCCTCACCTCAGTAGTTACCAACACGCTAAAAAAGCATGAGGCAACTTCAGTCCCAAATACTCTTGCCCAATGGATCTGAAAATCACTTCTGGCCTAATGTAGCTTGATTGAAGCTTGTTCCCATTTATGAAGAACCCAGATGTGTGATTTCTAGGATGATCATATGGATTTTTACAGAAAGAAAACCCTTCCCAATCAGGAAGAGATCTTCCCCCCTTTCCTCTGAATTGATACTGTAATTACCACCTATATGATCCATATGAAAAAAGATTTTTAAAAAGTCTTATTGATATTTATAGCAGCACCTTTCATGGTAACAAAAAAATGGAAACAAAGTAGATGCCCCCGAAAGGGGACCAGCTTAACAAACATGGTATGTGAATGTGGTGGTATACTACTGCGCTCTAAGAAAACTCTACAGAGAAGCATGGGAAAATGGACATGAACTCATGCAGCAAGAGAAATAAAAACAGGAAAACAATGTGCATCATGGGTTCAATCATGTAAATAGAAAGAAAAAATATATACTTGTTAAGTGGGGGGAAACCCCACAAAATTTCATTTACAAAGGAAAGAAAGACAAACACAAACTAATCGAAAATGAATGTTGAGAATTATGAAGATCATGTGACCCTGAAGAAGAGATTTGAGAAGATACTCCTCTTCCTCTTCTGCAGGAGTAGGGCAGAGGGTCACAGATGTGGAATATTGTGTAGAATACCAGATTTTTCCCACGTATTGATGTTTTGCTCATTTTTTTTTCTTTTTTTCCTCTTTCTCTTTTAAAAATCTCATCAGGTATGATGACTCGCTGGGAAGGGGTGTGAGGAGGGAGACTAAGGGAAATAAGTGAAAGTAAACAAAAGATATTGCTAACAGTCTATTAACAAAAAAACATGACAAATAAAAAACAAATAATGGCAACTCTCAATACCTTGATGAATTACTTCTCTGTTGAGATGGTAATAGAACTTCCCAGATGCACAGGAACAGCGTAAAAATTAGCCCTCTTATAATTGTTCACAGCAGGACCTCAAGCTATTTTAATTTCAGCTTTAATGATAATAGTTATGATAGTGGACTTTCTGGAGGGGGGAATTTTCTGCCTTAGAATCTGCAACACTATTTTTCAAAAATATCTATGTGATGTAGTCTTTTCCCATTATCCATTGTCTTGTATGTGGTAGGTACTTAAGATTTTTGTTGAATTGAAAAAAAAAATAGTTGCACTGATTTTTTTTTACACTACCAGGTATTGTGCTGGTCCTTTCTTCAAAGTCTGAAGAAAATCAAGGTTCAAATCCCAGTTTTCTGAAACCAGTGGTTTTTCCACTATACTATGCTGCCTTCCCCAAGGGAGATAGTAGAGACACATGCAGGTTAAATCCTTTTTTCCACAGTACCCCGGATAATAACTATCAGAAATAGGTTATAAAATTAGGTCCTTCTGACTTAAAGATCAACACTCTACCTTCTATACTCAAGATAATCAACATTCTATACTCAATACCAGAAAATTTCTCACCAAACTTAACAAAAGTGATTCTCTAAGTCAGGAGTGGGGAACCTGCAGCCTCAAGGCCCCATGTAGCCTTCTAGATCCTTGGGTATGGCCTTTTGACTGAGTCCAAGTTTTACAGAACAAATCCTCTTATTAAGTGAATTTGTTCTGTGAAGTTTAGCTTCAGTCAAAGGGCCACACTTGAGGACCTGGAGGGCTACAGGTAGACTTGACACCACAGGTTCTCTACCCTTGGTATTAATTGTATTCATCTTAATATTGAATGTGGGGGTCTGACCATTCCATCTGTCTTTTTCGTTGATTCCTTATCCATGTCATAGCCACTAACCATGGATGTCCCCCAAGTGCTCACCCTGTACCCTCTACTCTTCTCTCTGTATATTGTCTTGTTTGGTGATCCCATCAGTTCCTATGATTCAATGATTAATGGTTCCAAGACCCACATATCCAGCTGTCATCTCACTCATAAGCTCCAGTCCTGCATCACCAACCACCTGAGGACATCTCAAATGAGGTATCTAGGAGGCATCTCGAGCTCACCATCTCCAAAAAACAACTCCTTTTCTTGGATTCAAAAGGTCAACTTCACAAGTAGAATTAGATAAAGGTAAGCTAGAAAGAAATTCATTTGAAAAATATCTGGATTTGGGGGATAGAGGTGGTGGTGGGGAGGTAGTTCAAGCTTAATATATATCAACAGTGTGATGTGACAAACAGAAATGGTAACCGCGATCAAAGTAACATATTCATCAAGATACAGGCATGATGGTACCATTAAACTCTTTCCTGGTTCAACTAGTTTTGTAGTACCATTCTTATTTCTGGCACAGTTTAAGAAGGATATTGATAACTTGTGGAATGTTCAGAAAGTAGCATCCAGTGTGGTGAGGGCCACTGAGAACATATCGTGCAAGGATCAGGTGAAGAAACAGGAGCTATCTAGTCTGGAAAAGAGAAGATGTGATGGGAGAGGAACATTATTTATCTTCAAGTATTTTAAAGGCTTTTAGGTAGAAGAGACATATTTTGGTTGGACCCAAAGGAAAGATGGAAGAGTGAAAGATGGCAAATTTAGGTCTATCATAAGGAAAATTTGTTAAAAATTACAGAAATTCGAAAGTAGGAAGGGAGGCCTTAGAACAGTGGTTCTCAACCTTCCTAATGCCATGACTCTTTAATACAGTTCCTCATCTTGTGGTGACCCCCAATCATAAAATTATTTTTGTCGCTACTTCATAACTGTAGTTTTGCTACTGTTATGAATCTATCTGATATGCAGGATGTATTTTCATTGTTACAAATTGAACATAATCCACAGGTTGAGAACCGCTGCCTTACAATGTTATGGGTTTCCTCTCAATAAAGAATATAAAACAAAAACTGCATTTTCACTTATCAGGGATTTTGAAAGGAAATGATTTTTCCCCCAGGTAAAGATTGGACTAGAAGGTGTCTGAGTTTTCTTCCAACTCTGGGATTCTGTGTTTCCGTGACGTCCCACCAAACTGGGAGTAATTGGAGAGATCAAGAATCACTATGGCTCAGCAACAACAGTTGCTGTTTGACCACCAGCTGAGGAATCCATTTTAGACTACCACAATTCAATAAATTATCTACAGAGATTTGGATAGCTTTTAATCTCTATTAGGAAAGAGAATAGTCATGACAGATGAAATAACAGATCTTTGAAACACACATCGAAATACTAAGGCAAATCAAGAGAACAGAAAAAAGATGGCATCATTGTATTTGTGTTCATTGGACATTCATGTACAAAATTTTGAAATTACCATAGCTAAATAACATTTATATGACATTCTAAAGTGTTTGAAGCACTTAGAATAATTTGATTCACACAAACTGGACAGCAATCTGGTAGAAATTGTATTTAGATCACCACCTCACACCATACACCTATATACAAAAGGCCATGTTAAAAACAAATTAGAGAAACAGAAAAAAGTAACCTTTAGATTTATAGATAGGTGAAAAGTGGGTGACTAAACAAAGGCTATAGATGATCAGAGAAGATAAAATAGTTATGATGACACAAATTAAGGAGTTTTTGCACAAATAAATCCAATGAAGATAAGGGAAACAAGTTCATGGGGGAGGGGTGTCTTTACAAGTTTCTCTGATAATGGTTTCAATTTTAAGATACATAAAGAAATTCTTCAAATTTATAAGAATGTGAGTCATTCACCAAAAATTAGTAAATAATCAAGGAATATGAAGAGGCAGCTTTTAAGGGAACAAAGTAAAGCTATCTAGAGACAAAAATGTATTTACATTATTAATAATTCAAGGACTCCGAAATAAAGCAGCTCTGAGCTTCCATCTCATACCTATCATACTGGAAAAGCTAATACAAAAGAGAAATGACAAATGTTTGATGGATTTTGGAAAAAACATTCACATTGTATGTTGAACTGTAAACAGATCCAGCCATTCTGCAAAGTAATATGGAATAATTCTTTAAAAATTACTCAACTTTAAACTTTTGATCCAATGATACAACTACTAGAGCTCACTCCTAATGAGAACAAAGAAAGAAGAAAAGGTCTTATATGCGCATAAAAATGTATAGTGGCTCTTTTTCTGATCTCAAAGAACTGGAAACTGAGGAGGGCGCCTATTAATTGGGAAGTGGCTGAACAAATTGTAGCATATGAATATAATGAGACTATTGTGCTATAAGAAAGAGAATAAAAACAGAAAGAAAAACAGGATGGAGGTAAATACACAGTTAGTAATCACAACTGCGAATGTGAATGGAATGAACACTCTCATAAAACAGAAGTGGATAGCAGACTAGATTAAAAACCAGAATCCTGCAATATCTAGATATTTACATGAAATACACTTGAAATAGAGACACACACACACACAGAATAAAACTAAAGGGCTAGAGCAGAACATATTATGCTTCAGCTGAAGTTAAAAACAATTATCAGGGGTAGCAATCCTGATCTCAAACAAAGCAAAATAAAAACTAGACCTAATTAAAAGAGAAGAGGAAGGAAATTACATCTTTCTAAAACATACCATAGACAATGAAGTGATATCAATACTAATCAATATATGTACCAAGTGACATAGCATCCAAATTATTAAAAAAGTTAAATAAGTTACAAGTTCATGACCAAATGAGAGATAGAGAACATAGCAAAATGTAAAATAGATAATTTAAATTATATTATATTAAGAAAGCTTTTGCACAAACAAAACCAATGCAACCAAGATTAGAAGAAAAGCAGAAAACCAGGAAAAAATCTTTACAAGTGTCTTTGATAAGGCCTCGTTTCTCAAATATATAAAGAACTACCAATTTCATAAGTATATAAGCCATTCCACAATTGATAAATGGTCAAAGGATATATACATGAAGTTATCAGATGAAGAAATCAAAGTCATCTATAGGCATATGAAGAAATTCTCGAAATCACTTTTGATTAGAAAAATGCAAATTAAAACAACTATGAGATACCACCTCATACCTATCAGACTGTCTAATATGATAAAAAAAAAAAAAGGAAATGTAGGAGAAGTTGTGGGAAAATTGGGACACTAATTTACCTTTGGTGGAGTTGTGAACTGATCCAACCATTCTGGAGAACAATTTGGGACTACACTCACAGAGCAACCAAGCTGTATATACCCTTTGATTCAGTGATACCACCACTACATATGTATCCCAAAGAGATAATTAAAAAGGTCAAAGGACCTACTTGTGCAAAAATAGTTATAGTAGCCCTTTTCATGGTGGCAAAGTTTTGGAAATCGAGGGGATGCCCATCAATTGGGGAATGGCTGAACAAGCTGTGGTATATGAATGTAATGGAATATTATTTTGCTATAAGAGATGATGAACAGGCAGATTTCACATAAACCTGGAAGATTAGGATCAACTAATGCAAAGTGAAATGAGCAGAACCAGAAAAACAATGAACGTGGTATTAGCAACATCGTATAATAATTAATTATGAATGACTGCTCTCCTCAGCAACACAATCCAAGACAAATACAGAGGACTAGCAAAAGATAAAGATAAAGATGAAGAACTGATGGACTCTGAATGCAGATCAAAACATACTTTTTTCACTGACCTTGTACTTTTTTCTAATTTTTTTTCTTTTGATCTTTTTCTTCTTTTACAACTGTGACTAATATGGAAATATGTTTTACATGATAGCACATATATAACCTTATATCAAATTGCCTACCATTTTAGGAAGCGGGGAGGGAGGGAGAAAAATTGGAACTTGAGATCTTGTAAAAATGAATGCTAAAAATTGTCTTGACATGTAAATTAGGAAAAATAAGATACTATTTTTAAAAAGAAATTGTTAAGGTGACAGTTTCAGAGAAACTTGGAAAGGCTTAACTAGAATGATGAAGAATAAAGTGAGCAAAATCAGGACAACAATTTATACTTTAACATTAATACTGTAAAAATGCATGATTTTATTATACTATATTATATCACTTGTTTTATTGCATAAATTAAAAATAAAATTTAAAAACATAAACAAAAGAAATGAGTAATTCTGAATGATTTAAGAACTCTCATCAATATAGTGATCAACTGAGATTCCCTAGGTCCAGTGATCAAGATTGTTGCTCACCTTCTGACAAAGAGGTGACAGATAAACTCTGGAAAATGAGACATATTCTTGGATGTGGCCAAATGTGGAAATTCAATTTGTTTAATCATGTTTATTTGTTACAAGGTTTTTGTGGGGCTTTTCTCCTATTGAAGGGGAATGAGAGGTGGGAGAGAGAACAATAAATACTTAATAATTGAAATTATATTAATTTAAAATATTTTTTCTCATAATAACCTCACAAAGTAAGTGCTACAGGCATCATCATTCCCATTTCATAGAGGAGAAAACAATTTCAGGGAGGCTGCATGGGTCATCCATCCCTGGTCACAAAGCTATTGCGTATTTCTGAGGCAGGATTCAAACATAAGGCTTCCTGACTGCTGGCCCAGCATTCTCTCCCATCTCTCACACTATATCTTAAGAGAAAAGGCAATCATTGACTGCTGAGTTTAGGATACAAATGAAGCTAATCAGAGACTCTTTGACTGTTACTGCAGGATGCAGGATGGGGAGGCATGGTATTTGTTTTTATAATTGCATCTGGCACTCAGAGCATCTGAGACTCACGACATGCTTCATAAACATTAATTAATTATGCTGGCTTGAATTTAATTCCTCCAGTGGCCAGAGAGGATGTACTGAAGACAAAAGTCAGTTGGAACCTGGCACTGATTCTAATTCTGGATTTTAGGACCCGCTAATAATAGTGACAATAATGGTTGACATTTGTAATCTCCAAACACTTGACATGCGTGTATTAATCAGCTGTCATGCCACCCTGTGTGATAGAGAAGATTACCCACCTCATTAATAGTCTAAGAAAGTGGGATGGAATGACTCTTAATGTTTTTGCATTTTGGCTTCACAAAAACCATCCAAAGTCAAGACCTGATTCTATTTTTCAAAGCAGGCTGAGAAAATGTTCCCCAATTAAGGTGGGGCAGAGGTTCCAAATGACCATTGTGGGCTCAGATTCCTATGGAGGAATAAACTGTCATCTCACTTCAAACTGTGTCTCTAGAAAAATGGACAAATTGTAACATCAATTGTATTGTTTGTGTTTAGTCTGGGGGAAAACAAGATCTAGGCAGGACAGAATCAGAAAGGCCCCAGAAAAGGGATTGGGTACCCACTGTAAATCCTTGCTTCCACTGATGGCCCCTGAGTTGTGGAAATGGACCAGGCAGAGATGATGAGATGATGGAGGCTACTGGCTGATGTGACCATATTTTATCCCCTTTCCTTGGAGCTATTTCTTGTTCATTCAAGTTAACATTTATCTTACTTTGTGCAAGTATTTCTACTGCACCCTCTGGATTTCCTTTGTTCCCCTTACCCTTTGCCTTATATCTATCTGTGTCAATGTCTTATCTAGCCACCAGTGGCCAAGAAGTAAAATCTAAACTCCTTGAAGGTAGGGAATTCTTATATCTTTAAGACCTAGAATTTGGGATCTGCTTAATCATAGCTGAAGTATAACAGCCTCAGAGGTTTCACAATAACTCTGTGAAGCTGATTCTCTAGGAATTAGCAGGTAGGTGTTATAGCTAATACTCACAGCTGAGGAATCATTCAGTTGGGGCTCAGAAATGACTTGCTCAAGGTCACAGAGCTGGAGGAGGAGGTGGGGTACAAACGCAGCCTTTTTCTGAGTCCAAGCCAAGAACTTTCCCCACTCCTACATGCTGCAGATTGAGGATTGAGTGTATAGCAGAGCAGAGCATGCAAAAGATTTCCCACTGGAGAGAGAGCATGTCATAATGGCTAGGCAACGGATGGAGAATCAGGACAATCTGGGCTCCAATCCTCTCTCTGACCACCACATATAACTGTATGACCATGGATATGGTCATGTAATCACTCTGAGCAACAGGCAACTTTCTCAGACAAGAGTTCCTAATCTGGGGTCTGTGAATTTATGTGTGTGCATATACATGAGTATGAATGTATAAACGTACGCATCTTTGTGTATAGTTACCTATGTTTCAGTATAATTGGTTTCTTTTGAAATCATGTGTATTTTATCTAGTGGATTTAAGAATGGATTTTTGAGAGGGGTCTGTAGGCTTCACCAAACTGCCAAGGGGATCTGAGACACATAGACAGACAGGCAAGATACACACACGTATACATACATATGTACATGAACACTAAGTTACAGATGGGTTAAAATCTGGGATTATCATTCTATTTCAAAGGTATAACTAAAATTCAGCCATAATGGCCAGAGAGACAGCCAGGGTGGGAGGTTGCTATTTAGCAGAGGCCAATGTCTGACCCAACCTCTTACCATATCTACACATCCCCATTGTGAAGAGGGCTGATCAGGGGATCCACTAATCAAATGGATGATTTCCTTGATCATCCTGATGAGGCTCTGATAGGGTAAGAATCATTCCTCTCAGCTTTTGTTCTTCCCTCCTCCAATAATTACAGAGCCACAAAGACTCAATTGGGAACTACGTGGGAGCACCAATGGTATTGTTCATCCTACTGGAAGGACCTGGGGGTCATCCACTAGGTCATCCACTTCTCCTGAGAAGACAGATCATGTTACCATCTACCCTGCTACCATGCTCTTCAGATTCATGGCCACTGTTCTTTGACCTTCTGGAATAGCTGAAGGACCCCTGAGCCTGGTCATCTTCCCTGAGGCTGCTGAACCCTTAGGACTTCATGGCCTTTCTATTTTATTCGCATATAAATATATGTATATGTGTGTATGTATATATGCATCTAGGTACACATACATATATAAAGGTTATAGAAATTCTATAAATTAATATATTATAAATAAATATATAATCTTTCTCTTTATATATATACTTACATGTTTATATATGTTTATATATACACATATTTATATATAAATGTTTGTATGTTTATATACTTATTTATGGACTCATATAGATACAAACATTCATACCTATGTATATATACAAATATACATATGTATAAAATCTTCCCCAATTAGACTGTCAGCCCTTTATACTGTAATCGAGAGTTGGCATTGCCTTTTTTTGTTTGTTTGTTTGTTTAAATCACATCCCTGGCACTTCAGCTAATGCCTAGCATAGTATGTGCTTGAAGCTCCCGTGGGGTGTGAGGTTGCCCAGTGGGACCTGGAGCAGAAAGAACAGAGCTCCTGCTTAGTGTATGGTGATGGGTGCTGCCTATCCAATGACTGGCTGAGATTTGGGAAAGTTAACTCATGTTGGAGGAACTGAAGATGACTGAGGTCTATAAAAGCAAGCTGACTGAGCAGCTCAGCCTCTCTTTCTGCCTTGCTCTGTTCAGAAGACAAAAGCTCTGTATCCTTTCAGCAAGGGAGCAGCAGGTCTTCACCCACTCATAGGGAGGCTGCCCCCAGATGCCAGCCAATACAGACTCATGTCCCATAGCACATCTAATTGACTGGAGAGTTAATGGATCCCTCCACAACATAGTCATGGAAGTGTAGGACTGACAGCTGACAGGGATTTTAATGACTTTGTAAATTATTCCAGTAGATTATAAGCTTCTCCTGGGCAGAGACTGGCTCATCTTTGTCTTTGGATTCCTGTCACCTAGAACAGTGACCGCGACACAGGAGGACTATAATAAAAGGTTTAACACAGTGGCTGAATATATTTCAGTTCTCCTATTTATAAGTGAAATGGGGTCCCAGGTTATGAAATGATTGTGGGGTCTCCCATGGCTCCTAAGTGACAGAGCTCCGGTTTGAAGCTCTCATCTCCGAAGCTCGGGTCCTTCCTGCTACCACAAGGTACAAGTGTGTTTCATTTTCGATTTTTTCCTGGGAAAGGAGCCTCCAAATAGAGGCTAGCTGAGAGCATGAGGAAAATTATACAAGTTACAAGGATTTTTTGACACTTAAGTTAGAGCGAAGTTTTTTACAGAAAAGCAGGCCTCAGTGACAAGGAATTAATACAAACAAAAAATAAAATTATTTAAACCAGAGGGCACTAAGTTAGCTAGACAGAGGAGCCTTGTGCTCCAAAGACTTTTATTTGAGATGAGGAGGGCATCTCCTTCTGGAGAAGAAATACCGAAGCTCAAAGAAACACATTTCATTATTGGCCAATGATGCTAGAGCAGCTCCCCCTCCGTGAGCCAGGTGATCAATTTGGTTATTGTTTTTACCTTTATTTTGCTATTAGAGAGACATCGTAATTCCATGGGAGGAATTCTCCACTTGTGAACATCTCTGGGTCTAAACGCAAAGATCCTGCCCCGTGCTGTGTGACTCCTGGAAAATTCCATCTGAATCTCAGTTTTATTAACTGTAAAATGGGGGGATTGGGGTAGGTGATGGAGAGGCTCTAAATTCTAGGCTCTAAATCTGGACCCACACTGTGTGTTACACCTGCCCTTTTCCTACATATGCTTCCAGAAACATATTTATCTACAACACATTCCCACTGTTATGCTCCTCTGGTGGAAGATATAGTCACTTACTCCTCATGTATATAGCCCTGGGCTTGTGATTTTCATCTGTGTCACTGTCCTCACTGATGGTGTGTGATTTTGTGGGAGCGTGTTTGGGTTTATGGGAAAACCAGCCATTGTCATTTTTCTTACTATGCTCTTTTGTTAAAGGCTTTTGTTTTGACCAAAACAACGTGGACCACCATATCTTGGGGAGTCCCAGCCTCCTCCTTCTGCTCTCTCCAGACTCTTCCACCTCCACACCAGTTGCCTTGCCCTTGAGTGAATACCCTCCCCTGATTTCCAGCTCCCTATTATGTTTTATCTCCCCCGTTAGAATGTAACAATAGGGCAGCTATTGCTGCAGTAGATAGAGCACTGGGCCTAGAGTCAAGGAGACTCAGTCTTCCTGAGTTCAAGTCTGTCTTGTCACTTCACCCTGTTTACTTCAGTTTCCTCATCTGTAAAATGAGCTGGAGAAGGAAATGGCAAACCACTCCACCATCTTTGCCCTCAAATGGGGTCATGAAGAATAATCCATGGCTAAAAGTGTAAGCTCTTTAAGAGTAGGGATTGTCTTGTTTTCTTGTTTTGTCATCCCTAGCATAGAATATGGTACAGAGTAAGCATTTAATTAGCAATTCATCTGTCTTTCTACCTGAACAACTTCCTCTCTGGGCTGTTTTAAAAACCAAATGACATAATCTATGTAATGCACATTCCAGCCCTCAGTGTTACATAAACATTAATTGCTGCATTACCATAGAGAGAGTATGGAAGAGTGGATAGAGGACCTTGGAGCCAGTAACAGCTCCATATCCTGCTTCTGACATATGCTGTCTGTATGTCCCTGGACAAGTCACTTAACCTCTGGCTATTAAAAGAAGCTTTGAAAACTATTGGTTAAAGGGAAGGTGCCAATTTTCATTCCTGGAAGTTCCCAACAACAATAAAATCAAAGATTCAGTCCCTAGCTTTCTTGTTATTTATTACTATCATTAAACTAATTGTATTGCTAGCTAAATAGAAAAAGGAGACACACTGATGAGGGTTTGTGAGCTATGCTTTTGAGCACCCAGAAAACCTTGAACCTTGGATAGCCTTTATTAGAGGACTCTCTATGAGAAGGGGCTTGGGGAGTGCTTGATGCCAGGTTCTACACACAAATTATCTGAAAAAAGACCCCAAATTAATTAAATATTATTTGTTATCCTGTACCTCACTTGGATTAGAAAGACACATATGCAAGAATAAGGCTTTAAACATGGACCCAATTTTCCCGTCAGTTGCTAGATGGCAATCCATGTAAATAATTGAGTGTTCAGCCCACATGTCTATCGCCGAGGGTGGATTTTGATCTGCTATTGCTAAGAAACCTTCCTCTTGCCAAAGACACATTTAAAATATACATTTTGTTCTGTTTCTTTCAATTATGAATTGTGGAATCACTGTCTCTATTTCCTGGAGGCTAAACAGAATTTATTTCCATACTTGAAGCACTGTTCTACTGCAATCCTCTGGAAAGATGAGGCTGTAGGTTTTGGCATAAACACATAACATTTAAGGAAACTAAATTAATTAAGTGTACTTTAATATTGAAAGTACAAAATAAAAAAACCTAACCTGGGATGTATATTTTATCTGTCTTGTTGAGAGAAGAGACAGATGAAAGAAAAATGTGCATTTCAGTATTCATTTATTACTGCAGACCCGTGAGTGGCAAACGTGTGCGGATGAAAAATGAATGCTAAGATCGGATATTTTTGAAATAAATGGGATAGAATCATTTAATGCTTTAAAAAAAACAAGCACAGTCTCGGACACCATCGAAAGAAGCTTCATCACTAATAAGATATTTCTGAAGGCCTGCAAAAATATCATCCATTCGGCAGTTCATAAAATTTCCCCCAAAATCGAATTTACATTTGGCAAACCAATTAACAAATTCTAATTTACACAGTGTGGAGGCTTATAATTGGCAGCTGTGCATTTTTTATGAGTCATCTCGTTAATCTCTTATGGTAATCAAACACAGATTTAAAATTCATTGGTGTTCAGGATACATGTAACTAGTTAAAATTCTTAATTAAATTAGGGTGACTCCAAGAAAAGTCACTTTAAAAGTAAAATCATCCAGTGTTATGACTAATGCAGAGCCAATTAGCATAAAGGAGGTGGAGGGAGAGAGGAGGATGCCAAAGACTTTGAAATTGTAGGCACCTGCTATTAGCGTACTTGTTACGCTTTTTATCAATTAATCATCTCTCTCCAAGTGTGAGAAGGAAAAAAAAAAAGAATGTTGTGAATAGAAGGAGAGTGATTAATTGCAAGTGTTGAGTGGCTGACGGGCTCCATTATTACCTGTGCTTTATGGATTTTCGGACATAAACATCTGTGATCAGTTTTCCAAATACACAAATGAGACCAAAGCCTTCTGGTCTGGATGGTCCCTGCCCTTCTCAGACAGAATCATTATTGTCTTTTGAGTGTCAAATACTGCTCCTGGTCTTTCTGAGCACAGACTCTATAATGGGCTCTCACTATGACTTTATCAACAACACTGAATGTTTTCATCATTGCATCTTGTTCTTTTAAAATGTCCCATTGATTTTTAAAGATGAATAATTCCAATTAAACAGGTTTTTATTAAATATCTACTAAGTGTAAGGCACAGTGCTTTGTGCTGGGAATACAAACATAAAAACGAGAGAGTTCCTGCCCTCAAGGAGATTACATAGTTCTGTGGAGATACAGCATTATACAAAGAGAAATAAATACAAGATAAACCCAAAGAAAATAAAAAAGTATTTTCATGAAGTGTGGGAAGGGATGATCTCTAATAGTTCAGAATGTCTTGAAAGGTTTTATATAGGAGATGGAACCCAAGCTGAGCCTTGAAGGAAGATGGGGACTCTTAGAGGTAGAGGGAGGATGGAGCACATTCTAGGAACAGCCTATGCAAAAGCATGGAGGTGGTAAATAAAGTGTCATGTACTAGAAACAGAAAGATGGCCAGTGTGGTTGGAACCTAGATGGAAAAAGGTGTAGTAATTTGAAATTAGTGTGGAAAAAATAAATTGAAGTCAAACTGTGAGAATCTATAAATTCCAAATAGGAAGAAGAGGCTATGTTATCTTCCAAATAGAATTCTGAGCTTAGTGTCAGGGAGAACTGGGTTTTAATCCCACTTCTGACTGTGGGACCTGGTACCTTATCTCCATGTACCTTAAGCAACTTTCTGAGATTTACTTACTAAATTGTAATGTGGGTGGTGATCTGTGCTGGTGAAGGACATTCAAACCCTGAGTTATCTACATCATCAAAATCACATTATCACATATTTAATTTAAGATTAAGAAATAGATGGGGGAAAGAAAGATCCCAGATTTAGAACTGGAAGGGACCTTAGAGGCCATGAAGATCAACCCCACTAATTTTACAAATTAGGAAACTGAGGCCCAGAGAGGAAAAGTGACTTGCCCAAGGTCACATTGGTCATTCTTAGCAGAGACCGAATTAGATCCTATAAAAAAACATAAAAGAGAAGCAACACGGGACTGATTAATATTAAATTGTTTACAATCCTACATGGGAAGATGATATATGTAATTCCAAAGAGCTTTATTATTATTATGGCAGTTAGAAGGAGTCTACAGGTGCCAATAGATTTTGTTGGAATTATCTCAAAAACAAAAGGAAGGGGCAAGAAAGAGGGATACACTGGGAGAAAAGGAAAAGGAGAAAAAGAATGGGAAAAATTATCTCACAGAAAAGAGGAGTGCAATGAAGAACTTTTGCAGTGGAAGGAAACACAGGGAGAGCAGTGGTGGGAAAATGAGGCCAAATCTAACCTTTCTATTATACCATATGGTTTTCTAAATTTGGTCCTGATTTGTCATGGTTGAGAAATTAAGCCCTAAATGGAGTGACTTTTCTTTTTTCTCTCCCTTCAAATGTATTATTTACTTATTTTAACATTTTTTTATTTTGAATTCCAAATTATCTCCCTCTCTCTCCCATTAAGAAACAAGCAATTATACATGTGGAGTCATGAGAAATATATTTTTGTATTAGCCATTTAGCAATAACAACAAAGCAAGAACGAAAAGGAAAAAGCCTGCTTTAATCTGTACTCAGATTTCATCAGTTCTATCTCTGAAGGTGGATAGCATTTTCATGAGTCCTGAATTGTCTGGAATCATTTATTGATCATAGCAGCTAAATCATTCACAGTTGATCATCATCCAATATTGTTGTTACTGTACAATGTTCTTCTGGTTCTGCTCAATTCACTTGGAATCACTTCATATAATTCTTCCCATGTTTTTTTTTTCTAAAACTATGCTGCTCATCCTTTCTTATAACGCAATAATATTCTGTCACAATCATATTCCACAGCTTGTTTAACTATTCCTGAATTGATGGGTATCCCCTCAACCTACAATTCTTTACCACCACAAAAGAGTAGCTATACATCTTTTTGTACATAGAGGTCTTTTTTTTCTTTGATCTCTCTGGGTTATAGAATTTGTAACACTGCTGAGTCAAAAGGTATGCATAGTTTTATAACCTTTTGAGTATAGTTTCACTTTGTTCTCAAGAACATTTGGTCCAGTCCACAACTCCACCAATAGTATACGAGTGTCTCTATTTTTCCCATATTCATTCCAGCATTTATCATTCTCCTTTTCTGTCATGTTAGCCAATGTGATAGGTATGGGGTGGTACCTCAGAGTTATTTTAAAATTTGCATTTCTCTCAACAATAATAATTTAGAACATTTTTTATGTGACTATAGATAGTTTTGGTTACTTTGTCTGAAAACTGCCTGTTCATATCTTTTGACCATTTATCAATTGGGGAATTGTTCATGTTTTTATAAAACTGACTCATCTTGGGGCGGCTAGGTGGTGCAGTGAATAGAGTAGGACCTGCAGTCAGGAGGACCCAAGTTCAAATTCAACCTCAGACTAATACTTACTAGCCGTGTGACATTGGGCAAGTCACTTAACCTCAATTGTCCTACCCTCACCCCTCCAAAAAGCAAAAAAAAAAAATTGACTCATCTCCCTATATATCAAAGAAATAACACCTTTATCAGAGAGACTTGCTATAATTTTTTTTAATATTACTTCATTGTCTATTGCCCATTGTAGTTTCTTTGATTGCCTCTTTTAATTAGGTCTACTTTTGCTTTTGCTTTGCCTGAGATCTTGATTGCTTCTTCTGCCTTTTTCATATCAGCTGAAGTTTAATAGATTCTGCTCCAGTCCCTTATTTTAACTCTCTGTGTGTCATTCTGTTTCAAGTGTTTCTTTTGTAAACATCTTTTTGGATTCTGGCTTCTAATCCATTCTGCTATCCATTACCATTTTATGGGTGAGTTTATCCCATTTGCATTAGCAATTATAGCTACCAACTGTGTATTTCCCTCCATCCTATTTTCTTCTGTTAATTCTCCTCCTTCTCTTCCTGATTCTTCTTCTTCTTCTTCTTCTTCTTCTTCTTCTTCTTCTTCTTCTTCTTCTTCTTCTTTTCTTCTTCTTCTTCTTCTTTTCTTCTTCTTCTTCTTCTTCTTCTTCTTCTTCTTCTCTTCTTCTTCTTCTTCTTCTTCTTCTTCTTCTTCTTCTTCTTCTTCTCTCCGTCTCTCTCTCTCTGTCTCTGTCTCTGCTTCTCTGTCTTTCTCTCTGTGTGTGTCTTTCTCTCTGTGTGTGTCTCTCTCTGTCTATGTCTCTCTCTCTCTCTGTCTCTCTCTGTCTCTCTGCCTCTCTGT
>CM053589.1:190670424-190707966 GCA_028646515.1 Pseudochirops corinnae | reverse complement strand
AGCCACTGCCTCTGACGCCGCTTCCAGTCCGCACCGCACAGAGATTAGCTTGGCTCCGGCGTTCTCTTGCTCCACCCCTTCCTGCTACATCAGCAAGCTCAAGGGGCGTGGAAGATCTTCAAATCCTAGTATCGTTACAACCATTTGACCCAAGAACACTAGGTCTATACCCCAAAGAGACAAAGCAAAAGGAAAAAGGACCTCTTTCCCTATTGACAAATAAATATACAAATCATATTCATTAAAAATTGAAAATTAAGCAAGTGTCCTCATTTTGGGAATCAATAAATTGTGGTAAATTAATGTAATGGAATATGATTATTACATAAGAATACAAAATGGTCAGTTTGAAAGAAAACTGGGAAGCCTTTTATGAACTAATACAGAACAGATTGAATAGAACTAGGAGGACAATTTATGCAATGACCTCAACATTCCAGAGCAGGAGAAAAAAATGAGAAAGATCTTAAGACTTTGATTTAGAAGACTGAAGATGAAATGTGCCACTCACTTCCTTCTCAAGAGGTAAAGGGCTTAAATAGAGACGGAAATGCCTTTTGAGGGTATGACCAATGTGGGGATTTATCTTGCTGAACTAGGCATGTTTATGATGACAGCTATTTTTTGTTGTCATCATCATTGTTCAATGGAAGTGGGTAGAAATGGGAACAGATCATAAATCTGTGAAATAAATAAATTTTAAATAAAAAATGGGAGGCACTGTCTAGAATAGTACCTAAAATGATTTTTAAAATCACATGCCATGATTTCACATTCCCACACATAGACTAAGTGGTCCTGACTGGTAAGCAAATGATTGTAAACTCTCCTAACCCACTAGGTCTAGTCTGGCCCAGACTGAGCTTCATATTCCCTGCATCTAACCAATTACCCTGGGGGTCTGCCTCATGGCCACCCTTTCACTCCTGCCTCCCCTTCAGTTTTCCAATCTTGCCTCATGTATAGAAATCAAATCAATACTGCCATTTTGCTAGAAGACATGAACCAGGGTTTTTTGGCCAGAGCAAAGCTGAGGTTCCTGTACAATAGCCCCACACACTGCTTTACAATCTGATGAGGGTTAACTAACAGCCTTTAGAGAGAGAATAGCAGGTGTTATAAATTATGAAATCCAGTTTTTATTCTGCTGTGACTCATTTTGTCTTTTAACATTTGTTTGTGTGTAGGAAATATATACCTGTCCTATGCCTGGTTTAAATAGCTCTTTTCATTCCTCCTCCCCTTTGGGGAGGCCTAGATAGGAAGCAAAACCAAGCTTTAGATAGGGTGTCTAAGAGGCTTTGTGGTGAGGACTTAAAGAACCGAAGAATGGGAGGCTGGGGGAGAAAGGGACCCTAGCCCATTCCATTAAAGAATAGTGCTTCAGGACTTAATTAGGTTCAGAAGCCATGCAGAAATGTAGGGAAAGGGGTGGACAAGGGAATGGGTAAAGTACCCCAGGTTCTTGAGTTCAGCAGTGGGCACTAATGTCAGACATTCATGTTACCAGGAGGGTCATATCCTAAACTTGGAAACCCCAAAACAGGGTCTAATGATGATACGGTATTCCATCAGTCATCTAGTACTGTCAAATGAGAGCATCATACAAGTTTCTGAAAATTTTGCTTCTGCATGAGAATTACTACCAATTCCTAGCTACTAATAACAAGTTGGCAAAATCTGCCTAAAATGAAGCCTTGTATACTGAACTTAGAGTCATTGTTAAAGATGTAGAAATCCAGGGTTGGCTTCATAAAGGAGAGAATTAGAAGAGGGCACTATGGCATTACCATTCTTTCTAGGCTCACTAATTAGATGCCACGGCAATTAATTCACAAGCTAATAATTGGGAGGGGGCAGCTAGGTGGTATAGTGGATAAAGTATCAGACCTAGAGTTTGGAAGACTTTAGTTTAAATTCAGCCTCAGACACTTACTAGCTGTGTGACCTTGGGCAAGTCACTTAACTTGTTTGCCTCATTTTCCTCGTATGTAAAATGAGCCACAGAAGGAAGTGGCAAAACCACTCCAGTATCTTTGCTAAGAAAACCCTAAATGGGTTCATGAAGGGTCAGATACAATTGTAAGAACAAAACAAAACAAAATAAAACCTACAAATAAATGAGAAATCAAAAAAGTAGATATGGCTTGCAGATGGAGTGCTTTTAAATAGCCAGAATGGTTCATTTTGTGTGAGTTAGACCCTCTATCTCAATATAAGGAGACAATATTGGATGAGGAAAAAGGTTGTATATCCAGGGTCTCATTCAAGGTCACCCATTAACTGGCTCTGTTACCTGAAGTACTATAGATGCTTAATTTTCAGAGCCTCATTGTCCTCTAAGGAAAGTTAAGATGGAAGATTAGATATGCAAGGTCCCTTTCAACTCCATGTGGAACTAGGATCAATATTTGTAACCCAAATCTGAATTGATTCAGTATCTTCAGTTTCATGTTCCTGGGGCTGCTTCCCCTAAAGTTGAAGGGTCTTTGGAGTCATGTAGATAATGAATTGAGCTTTGGAGTTGGAATCAGGAAGAAATCCTACCTTAGCTAAGTGACCTTGGACAAGTTAACCTTGCTCAGCATCACTTTTCTCACACCTAAATCCCAGGGTTGTGAGGATCAGATGAAATAATAGAAAGTGTTTTGCAAACCTTGAGCAGTTTATTATATGAATGTCTGACCTTTTTATCCTCATAAACACTACTATTCATAGACATTTAGCAGTCACAAACCTTGGTGAACGCTCAAGGAATCATAAGAAATGACATACATTTTGGTATGCATGTTTGCCTGCATGTATGTATGTATGGATGGATCTATATGAGAACCTATAATCTCAGTAGAATAGGGGACTCTCAGTGTTTTCATGAATATATGTATCCGCTTATATGGCATACCCTTTCTTCTTCTTCATCCCCCAATAGATTATCAGCTGCTTGAGAGGAGTGAGTTTTTTATTTTGTTTTTGCATAGGATCCATTTATTATCTCATTGCAGAAGATTCTCAGATTCTTCAACCAGCCCTAACCACTCTCCTGACCGTTGATCTTTCATCTCCAGTGTCTGTGGGGGACTCTTGCAGTGAGTTTCTTATACACATCCTAAAGGCAATATGTCCAAAACTGAAATCATTATCTTTCCCCTAAAATATCCTCATCTTCCTAACTTCCCACTTACCATTGAGAGCAAACACCAGCAAGCTCCTAGTCAATGACCTAGGCTCAGAACTTAGGTGACTCCTCGTTCTCTCACACACATACCCATAAACAATCTGGTAAGTTCTGACACTTTTGCTTTTGCCACATCTCTTGTGTGCTTCCCTTCTCTATCCTGGGACACTACCACTAGACCCTCATTAATGTATTAGTCTTCAAATTGGTCTCCTTTCCTTAGTTATACCCACTCCAGTCCATTCTCCATCCAACTATCAAAGCGAACTTCCTAAACTTCAGGTCTGATCATGTCATTCTTTCATTCAGTAAATTCCAGTGGTTCCCCATGGCCTCTAGGAGCCAATATAAAATTCTCTGCTTGGCTTTTAAAGCCATTCATACCTAGCCCTTTCTTGACTTCATCATATTCTTACAACCTACTCCTCCATGTACCTCCATGTCCTCTATAAGCCAGTGACTCCAGCATTCTTGCTGTTCTTTCCACAAGACACTCAATCTCTTAACTCCATGAATTTCCATTGGCTATCTGCCACGTTTGGATTTCTCTCACTCCTCACTTCTGTCTCTTGCCTTCTATCATGCTTCAGCTGAAATCCCACCTTCTGCAATGAGCCTGTTAGTGCCTTCGCCTTGGGATTATCTCCAATTAACCCCGTGAGTATCTTGTCTGCACATAATTCTTTGCATATCACCTCTCCCATTAGATTGTGAGATTGCACAGAATGAACATTTATGTAGGTCCCCTGATTTATATTCCCAAGTGTTTAATATATAGTTCTTGGGTTGGAAACTTCCTCCATCAAGAAGATAGATAGCTCATTTCTAATTTATAGTCTTGGAGAGTTTTGCAGTGGCTGAGAGGTTAAGAAGCTTGCCCAGGGTCACACAGCTGGTGTGCAAAAAGTACTCCTCAAACCCAGGGCATTTGACCTCTGGTTAATGCTTTAAGGTCTACAAAGTACTTCACCTCCATTGTTAGCTCATCCTTCATAAAATATTAATCAAATTAATAATAAATGATTATTTCATTATATTTATTAGTAAAATTAATAAAATCTTAATAAAAGTCTTACAGCAACTTTGACACAGTCTCTACAGGCTTTACCTTCCTCTTTTTTACAGATGAGGAAACAAAAATGCAGAAAAATAAAATGACCTGTCTGTTATACTCTCAGTAACTGCTGGAGGTAGGATTTGAATCCACATTTCCTACCTAGAACACAAGTCGTCACACAATGTAGCCTCTCAGAAAAGTAATCTGATTCCTAAAATCATAATGGATTATGCCCATTTTTCAGAAGTGCATAATGAGTCAGGCTGAATTTAGGACAAAATTCATTCTTTCAGCACTTACTATGTTCAGATTAGGGGTAGGTAGGTGGCACAGTAGATGGATTGCTGGACTAGGGTCAGGAGGAGCTGAGTTCAAATGTGGCCCCAAACATTCACTGGCTGTGTGACCCTGGGCAAGTCACTTAATCTCATTTGCTTTAGTTTCCTCATCTATAAAATGAGCTAGAGAAGGAAATGGCAAAGCACTCCAGTACCTTTGCCTTGAAAACCTCAAATGGATTCATGAAGATTGAACACAACTAATTGACTAAACAGTCAATGTTCAAGTTACCATGTTAAATGCTGATCAAAGAATTTAAATCCTAGTAAGTCTAGGACAACAAGTTTCCTAATTAATTCTCGACTTTTTAAAAATGGGAAACTGGTTAAGGAAGGTCTAACCCTTAGAATATATGTGATTGGGGCAGCTAGGTGGCACAGTGAATAGAGCACTGGCCCTGCAGTCAGGAGGGCCTGAGTTCAAATCTGGCCTCAGACACTTAACACTTACTAGTCATGTGACATTGGGTAAGTCACTTAACCCCGATTTCCATGCCTTCCCCCCTCCAAAAAAGCAAATATATATATATATGTGATGTTCTCCATCTGCTACTTAACAAACTTAATGAGCCTCCATCTAGGTATGTGCATTAGAGCAGCTCTATTCCCTAAGTGCTATATAACATGACGGGTATTTTTGTATGTTTCCTGGCAGCTTACAGCACAGCCATGAAACCTCTTAATTGACTGCTGAGATATCTCTCTCTCTTCCTTGAGGCTTTTAATTGAGGAGGAAAAAATACTGAAGGTCTTGGAGTAGGGGAACACCTAGCCTACTTGAGTTGCCATGTGGCCATGAACATCTGGTATAACTGTTACTTCCATCCTTCTGTTGTCTATACTTTCTTGGTTTTAGAAGAATGATTATCAGGGATGGATGGACCAGATCACAACCTTGAGAGCTTTAAAGTTTCAGAAGGACCATCAAAGTCCTTGGCAGATTTTTATGGAAGCTGAAGCAGATAAAATAGGTGAGGATTTACTGTAGCTTTGAGGACCAGCTTGTAATGCCCCACCTAACAGTGAATTGACCTGACAGCCAACACCCAGAAAACAAGGGAGCGACTGGTCCATCATTTATGTCACACCCAGATATGAACTTGATGGAGCCATTGTTTGGTTTATTGGAACCCACTCTTACTAGGGACCCTAGTGCTAAAGAAGAGTATGCTCCCATTTTAAGATTTATTTGTACTTCGTGGTTTCTTCTACATGTACACAGTGAGACGGAGATGAAGGTGGAAGTCTAATGGAGATAATGATGAAGAGACTGGCCTTAGCCATTATGGACCGAATCTGGTGATGTCCTATCTCCAAGTGAATCAATGTGGTTTTTGTTTGTTGGTTTGTTTGTTTTACTGGGACTACATCATAACATGGAAGGCTTCTTGGGGGAGGCTGGCATTAATCCCTTTGTAAATATTAATTCACATTAAATAGTTGTCACTGAAGAGTTATCAAGTAATTTATTGATATTAGAGAGAGAATAACTGGTGATTGATATTGTGGAAATATCAACCAGCAGTGATAATGTGGGGGAAACACCACAGGAGGCCTGTGAGCTATAGTTACTTCAGAAAAGCAGCTCTCAAAACCCCATTTGGGGTTTACCTGTAGAACCTTAAAGAAGCAGTCCACCAAGCTTCTGAGGCCCCAATCTGCCCATAAAAATGTGGATGAGAATGAGTCTGACCTTAGATGTGCTACATTTTAATAGACGTTAATCTTGTCTTCTCAATATATTTGTAAGCTTCATGAAGGTAGGCACTATGTTTAATTCAACCTTGCAAAAATCCTCTGCTACCTCAAAGGAGTACAAGCTTTGTAACTGAAGGGAACCTGTTGTACAAACCCATTCCTCATTTTATGAGGAAAGAGAGACCTCCATATAATCCTTGGGTTTGTCTTGGCAGATAGATCTCCAAGTATTTTATAATGTATGCAGCTATTTTAAATGGAATTTCTCTGCCTCTTCATGATAAGTTTTGTTGGCAATATGTAGAAATACTTATGATTTATGTGGGGTTATTTTATATCTTGCAACTTTGCTAAAGTTGTTAATTGTTTCAACTAGTTTCTTAATGGATTCTCTAGGGTTCTCTAAGTATACCATCATGTCATCTGCAAAGAATCATAGTTTTGCTTCCTCATTGCCTATTTTTATTCAAGTCCTTTTTCTTCTCTGATTGCTATAGCTATATCTAGTACAATACTGAATAACAGTGGTGTTAATGGATATCCTTGCTTCACCCCTGATCTTGTTGGAAAGACTTCTAGCTTATCCCCACTACAGATAATGTTTGTTTGTGGTTTTAGGGAGCTACTATTTATCATTTGAAGAAAGGTTCCATTTATTCCTATACTTTCTAATGTTTTTAATAGAAAATATTTTCTCAAAGGATTTTTCTTCATCTATTGACATAATCACATGATTATTGGTTTTTATTCTTATTGATCTTGAGATAATCAATTATGCTGATAGTTTTCTTAATATTAAACCAGCCTTGCATTCCTGGTATAAATCCACCTGGTCATAGTAAATGATTTTTGTGATATATTACTGTAATCACTTTCTTAATATTTTATTTAAAATTTTTGCATTTATATTCATTAGGGAGATTGGTGTATAGTTTTCTTTCTCTGGTGCTCTCTCTGGTTTAGGTATCACCACCATGTTCGTGTCATGAAAGGACTCCTCCTTTACTTACCTTTTCAGTTTATGTGGTATTGGGATTAATTGTTCCTTAAACGTTTGTTAAAATTCACTCATAAGTCTACCTGGTTCTAGGGGAGTTCAATTATGACTTGTTACATTTCTTATTCTAAGACAGGATTATTTAAATACAGTGCGTACCTTGACATATGAGTGCACCAACTTACGAGATTTCCAAGATACAAGTTGTCACTCAGTTGATTTTTTTGCTTTGAATTGCGAGCCAAAATTTGAGGTATGAGCTGCAGCTAGTTGGCACAGTGAACACCACAACCCAATGTCCACCCAGCATCCTACACCTCACTCATTCAGTCGATGTGTTTACCTCTCCAGTGAAGAAAATTAAATTAAGCAAAAGTAAAAAGAGATATTGTAACAATTAAGTTCAGGGATAAAGTGTAGCATTAAGAGTGTAGCAAGTAAGTGAACAAAAGTGATTGAAAGAGCACAAAACGAAACTCCTCTAACCTGCTCCATCCATCTCCTCCGTCTTCCACCTCCACCAGTATCTTCTGTGAACTCAGGTCGTCTGATATCCAAGGTAAATATACACTTTATAAAACCAGTTTATTTCTTTACAGTCTTTTTCATTACATTTTTATACAATATTTGTTATTTATAAATACTTTTTCTTATTTAAAAACACATAACAAAAAAAATACTGGGGTGGCATTTTGGGGGCTGGAACCGATTAATGGCATTTCAATTAAATTCAATGGGGAAAATTGATTCGATATATGAGCAAATTGAGTTACGAGCTCAGTAATGGAAGGAATTAAACTTGTAAGTCAAGGTACCACTGTATTCCATTTCCTCTTCTGTTAAGCTGAAGAGTTTATATTTTTGCAAATATTCATCCATTTCTCTTCAATTGTCAGTTTTACTGGCATATAATTGACCGAAATAATACCTAAGAAATGTTTTAATTTTATTTTCATTGGTGATGCATTCACCCTTTTCATTTTCGATATTAGTGATTTGGTTTTCTTCTTTCTTTTTTAAATCAAAATCACCTAATAGTGTATATTTATTATTGTTTCCCCCCATAAAACTAGTTCCTGGTTTTATTTCTTAGTACGATTTTTTTTAAATTTCATTTTTATTCATTTTTACTTTGATTCTTTGAGGATTTCCATTTGGCATTTAATTTAATTTTTTCTAGTTTTTGTTTTTGTTTTTTTGTTTTATTTTGGTTTTAGTTGCATGCCCAATTCTTTGATCTTTCCAGAGAGGCCCTCCAAGGAATGAAATGGCTTCTTAAAATCACCTCACTTTAGGCTTAATCTGGAGTAGTACAACATAAAAGAAAGAGCATCAGAAAAGCATGGATTTGAATCCTGCCTGTGACACTTATTAGCTGCATGACCCTGGGTAAGTCCCTTCATTTCTCTGTTTCCTCATGTCTAAAAGAGGGGTGCTAATAGCTTTTGTACCTAACTCCAAGGGCTGTTATGTGGCTAAAATAAAATATTATATGGAAGTTCCATGGAGGTGCAGGTTCTTGGTCATTTTTATATTGTTATGTTGTACCCCCTGAATTTGCTGCAGTGTTTTCCACATAGCAGGCACTGAAGAGCTAGGTGGCACAGTGGATAGAGTGCTGATCCTGGAGTCAAGAAGACTCATCCTCTTGAGTTCAAATGCAGTTTTAGACACTTCTAGCCTTGTTACCAGGGGCAAGTCACTTAACCTTGATCTGTAAAATGAGCTGGAGAAGAAAAAGGCAAACCACTCTGCCAAGAAAACTTAAATGAAATCAAAAAGAGTCTGCCAGAACCAGAAAAGGACTCAACAACAACAAGGCATTTGTTGGATTGGATTGAAACTTCCACCATGGGCACAGATGAGAGGATTCAGCAAACCTGAAGACACTGAACAGATTTCAATTGTATCAATGATCTAGGCTTAGAGTGGAAAAGCAGGAGAGAGTGCAGCAGATTGCTTTCAGGAAACTTAAAACCATTTGTGCTGATCCCAAGCTTCCCATGGTAGCAAAGCTCCACCTTCTCAATACCAATATTTTACCAGCTTTCCTGTATAGCAGCAAGCCCTGAAACACCATTGACCCCAAAAAACTAAAGATTACTAAAGATTAGGACCTTTAAGATGAGGAAAGGTACAAGGTGAGTATGAGCAAGCTGCCAGCACAGAATGAAGGAGAAACTTGAAAGAAGAACAGGAGTAAAGGAGGTCATTGAAGAATTGTATGACAGGAAGAGAAGTTGGGCTGGCCACATGGAAAAACCAAAGGAGAGCAAGTTGAAGGCCAGAGTCTTCCATAGGCATTCTGTGGATGTGGCGAGCAAGGGGAAGGGGGTGCCTGTGTGTTAAGTGGGGAAATTGGGGGAATAACTTGGGTAAGAGTTCCACAGGATGGGCAGACCTGGATGGGTTGTGCTCTTTGGTGCTGGACAGAATTCCTGAACTGAGATCACAGATCCACTCAAGCCTCTGAGGACTCTCATTGTTATTGTTATGGCAATATCAACTTCATAAAGCAGCTGGACACTAGGAGTGAACATGGCTCCTGTGAGACTCTTACCTCTTCATCCCCTCTTCCTGGTTTTCTTGACTTCCCTCAGGCCCCAGCTAAAATCTCACCCTCTGAAGGAAGCCTTTCCTGATGTTCTTTCATGCTAGTGCTGACCCTCTGATTTATCCTGTCTCTATCTTACCTCTATGTAGTTGTTTGCATGGTGTTTACCCCATCAGACTGTGAGCTCCTTGAGAGTACAGCATGCACTTTGTCTTTCTTTGTACCTCTAATGTTTAGTACAGTGCCCTAAACACAGTGAGTCCTTAATAAGTGCTCGTATATTTGACTTAAAGCCTGGTAGGATCCAACTAATTCAGCCAAAATGTTTGAACCAGCTATGCATTTGGACACCACTAGTTGATTAAATGGGATGACAAACAGGATGATTTCAGAAAAGCCTGGGAAGACTAACATGAACTGATACAAAGTAAAATGAGCAGAACCAGCAGAGCATTAGACACAGTAACAGCAGTATTGTACCGATGAAGAACTGTGAATAACTTAGCTCTTCTCAGCAATACAGTGAACCAAGACAATCCCAAAGGACTCATGATGAAAAATGCTATCCACCTTCAGATAAAGAATGGATGTTGTCTGAATGCAGACTGTCTGGATGAACACTATTTTTCTCTTTCTTTCTCTTTCTTTTCCTTCCTTCCTTCCTTCTTTTCTTTGAATATTCTTGCACAAAATGACTTATGTGGAAATGTTTTACATGATTGCACATGTATAATCTATATCATCAGATTGCTTACTGAGTCAGAGAGTGGGGAGAGAAGTTTAAAAAAACACAAGGAATGATAAAATTTGTTTTTACATGTAATGGGGGAAAATATTTTTTAAAAAGATTCATTCATGAGATCATAGGATTTACGGATGGAAGGGCCTTAGAGATCATCTTCTCTTGCCCTTTCATTTTACAGAGGAAGAAACTGAGGCCCACCAAGATAACCCAATTCTTAAGTAGCACAATCAAGATTTGCACCCAGGTGCTCTCTCTGGCTCCTAAATGCTGGGTTCTTTGGAAAGAGCTGTTTCATTGATTGGTTTGCTAATTGCTAATTCAATCACAGTGATCAAATCAAGTACATAAGCAGATTAAGACTTTGACTTTTGTATTTCTTTGTGATCTCCTCCATAGGGCTAATAGGCCATCCCAACTGCTCATGATTTGCTGTTATTAATTTATGCCCAAGTCTGTGGAGATTCACGCCATGGTCACATTTGAAACATTCATTAAATTAACAAGAATTGCTGCTTAATTTATTATGCAGGAATAGCAAGACTATGATGCAGACAATGTCAGAGAAATAAGGAACCAGATAAGAAAGATTTTAGTCTTTTGAAAATGAATTTTAATTGTAAATTTCTATACTACACATATACACACATATTTAACTAGCTAGTTGGCATCCTGAGCTCAGTAAAGGAATAGGAATCATATAAAGTAGCATCTCCCTTTGTCTTTCCTGTTGAATTCTTATTCTAGTGATAGGCTCATTCCTCCCTCCTCTGCCCACTAGAGTCAGTTCCTGTTTACAATTAAAATTACTCATCTTCCTTTTGTCTGAAAATCAAACAGGAAGCATCTGTGACCATACTTAAAATCTTCCTGGTAGAGAAATATCACTACAACTGTCTGCTCTGAATGATAACTTTTATAATTGACAGGAGTTTTAGCAGTCTCCTAGCCAAAGACTTCATTTGTCAATTGGGAAACTGAGGCCAGTGAGAAGTGACTTATTCAAGGTTACACACCTAGTAATTGACAGAGGCAGGATTCAAACCCAGGTTACCAGAAGCTAAAGTCTCTCTACTTTCTATCACTTTGTCATCTTTTAAGTGCTCATATCTGCTCAAATTGCAAGTTGCTGAAAGATGGGGCAGAATTTTCGGCAGAAAAGAAATTTTATTTCTGCTGGCCGGTATCTTTTATTTCACTTGCCATCATGTCAAATAGTTTTGTATGATGTAAATACTTATTTAATGATGTATGCACACACATATATGCATATTTGTGTATATATACACATGTACATACATAAACGTGTATATGTGTGTGTATCCATGTGTGTCACACACACATATTTGTATATCCACTGGTCACTGGGCAAATACACTACAGTTAATGTAGCTACAATTGAATGAATGGTCTAAACAGTACATGGTTCTTGGAGTTGACCCTGTCATTTCTGCCATTTCATCACCATAGGGTACCTGAGATTATTCTCCAGCCCTGGGACCTGCCAAAGTCTGCACTTTACTGGAGCATCGTCTTTGAGAACCTGTCATCATCTGGTAACATGGAAACTCCCTGAGGTCAAGCCTCATTTCTGGTTTTAGATCCCCATGCTTAGCCCAGTACTTGGATCACTGTAGGTACTTAATAAGTATATGTTGATTGATTGCTTCTTACGTAGTACGTGATTGATGAATTTTTGTTGAACTGAACGTCCAAATCACAATGAAGAATTGAGGGAGGACTTTGTATACGAATATAGTAAAGAAAAATTCTGGTAAGTAAAATAGGACACAGAAAATTACCGTTTATGATTAGTCCATATTGATACCAGACATTCAAGGACTATTTTATGTTAGAAAAACAATCAGGCTAATGGATTATATGAATAAAAAGTATAAGAAATGATACAATTTAATCAACAAAAGTCAAAAAAGACCTTTGATAAATAAAGTAACCATTTGTGTGTTTTAGTTACAAAAAACATTAGTATTAAAGGTCATCTGCTGAACATGATAAAAGAAAAACTGTATTTGAAACTAAGAACTGGAATTATATACAATGGAGAAATACTAGAGACTTAGTACTTGGCACAGTGCCTGACACACAGTAGGCATTTCATGAAAGGTTTTTTCTTTAATTTTTCTATCAACAAAGGAGGTAAAAACAGGGTGTGTCCACACATCCTTAATATTTGACATAGTTTTAGAAATTCAAAAAGAAAGAAAAATGAACTTAAGGGGAAATCATAGGCAATGAAGAGGTTAAAACATCTCCATTTGCAGATGGTATGATGGTATATTTAGGAAACCCAAGAGACTTAACAAAAAAGAAATGGAATTGAGATAATAAATAGCTTCAGTAAGATAGTAGAATATGATTAATCCACAAAAATCAGGAGACTTTCTATTCCTTCTAAAAAGAAGAAATTGACAAAATATGATTATATTATTGCCAAAAATGAATTTAATACATGGACACTAACATATACCAAATCTACTTAAATACATATAAAATTGTTTAAATAGAAATAGAATAATTTTAAATTTTTTGAGATATAGTCAATGTACATAAGAAGCAGTTGAAATAAAATGATGAAACAATCTAACCTAGATTTAATTGATAGATTCAATACAACAGCAATCAAAATGCCAGTGGGCTACATTGTAGATATAATTACAATGTTTATATTCATGAATAAAATTGGCTATGAGACGTGGGACATTATTTTCTCCAAAGACTTGAAGCTGAGCCTCCCCTAAAGGGAATGGAAAGATTCATGATGGGGATGAGCAAGCTACATGTTACAAATGAAGAAATGCACAGAGGAGTTGGTGTACAGGATGCCATCAGAAAGATGAAGGACTGGGGGAAAAAAAGATGGGCTGGCCAAAGGCTGAAGGTTAGCAATAACTGGTACCCATGGACTCTGCTGGTGACCATGAAATGTCAAAAGATCTACAGAAGGTCAATGGAGTGTTGGGCAGACCACTTTTAGAGGAATTATGGGACCACATGGGTAAGAACTACACAGTATGAGCCGTTGTGGCTGGGTTCCAACCATCATCATCAGAGGGTATTTTCCCATCAATATGATTACAAATTCATTCGAGTGTTTGAATATTTTGAATAAAGAGAAATGATGTAGGAGTGAGGGGAGCAATAAGAGAGCAAAGTCTGCTAGATTTCAAATTGTACTATAAAGCAGTGTATCTGATACCAGATAAAATAATGCCAAAAATGGATCAATGGAACATAATTATCTAGTGCTAGAACTTAAATATGCCATAGATTAGTGTTTGACAAATACAAAATCACACTCGACAATGGGAAAGGAGATCATTGCTTAACCAAGAAGAAAAGTGGTAAACTGGGATGGAAATAGACTGAAAAGGAAGGCTTGTGTCCATGTTATGGTAGCTAATGGGTTAAGGAAAATGTTGTAAGCAGAGAAGTCAAGAGGCTCCCTCCCATCTTCCCCAAAAAGTAGGACAGAATTTGGGCAGCAGCTGGCTCAGGTCCAAGGATGGGCCTCTGTAGGATTTAGAAATTAACCTGGCTAGTTCTGGTTTGTCTTCAGGACTCTCCAGCCTAATTATCTTCACCAGTATTTTCTCTTAAGAAATGGAGGTTTTAGAAGAATCCTAAAACAGAGACTGGGACCAGACTCAGTGGACAAAGGTAGGTGCATTCATTTCCAGCAAGACTCAGGAATGCCAAACAAATGCGATCTAAGAGGAAAGATCAGGAGGTTATAACAATGACAAGAAAATGATGGTGATAAGCTAGCAATTGTATAGTGCTTTAGATTTTTAAAGAGCTTTACATATGTTAACTTCCTGTTAGGTGCTACTTTTATACCTATTATGCAGATGAGGAAACTGAGCTTGAGAAATGTTAAGTGACTTGCCCAGGGTAACAAAGTTAGTAAGCTTCTGAGCTAGGCTTCAAACTCTGGTCTTCCTGATTCCCAGCTCTACCCACTGCACACCTGACTGCCTCAGTATGTAAGCTGAGTAGGAAGACTAGCAGGATGACCGAGTCTATGCCCTGAAACCTGGACGAGGCACGTGTAGAACTCTACCATCGTGTGCTAAGGATGGGAAATGAAGTAAACCATAAGAGAGGACATTTTGGATTGTTTTTTGAGTGATAGTCAGGGAGAGGTATGGTATGATTGAGATTTGTAGGCATTTTGGAAATGGGAGGAGGGAGGAATGAGCCTGAATGAACATGAAATCCTGCATATCTGGGAAACATTAGAATTATGGCTGTTTTTGTGCTGCAAGTTCATTCCCTGCAAGTGGCTGCTAGCCAAACCTATGTGGGCCAGTAAAGAATTTAGATATATTCAAGTTTCCTTCCTATAATTCCTGACCTTGGAGACCATGATGACAGAAGTACGGGGAAGCAACATCTCCATCTCACACTGTATACACCAATAAGCATCAGAATGAATCTATGACCAAATTGGGGGGGGGGGGGGGAGGAGAGACTCATAAATGAGTAGAATAAAATAAAAAGATACATTTATCAAAATCCCGGGAAAAAGGAAAATTTATTCCATACACATCAATTCAACAAACAAAAGAAATTATTAGAAACAAAATAGATGAGTTTGATTATATAAAAATAACACATTTTATACAAGAAAAGAAAAATGATGGGAGGAAAGCCCTTGCCGTGTATATTTCTGACAAAAACATAATATCCAAATGTTATTTTAAAAATTGGCACAGATTATAAAAGCAAGTTCCATTCTCCAATAGAAAAATTACCAAATAGTTGTCATAAGAACATATATTTATTGGGGTGGCTAGGTGGCACAGTGAATAGAGCACAGGCCCTGGAGTCAGGAGGACCTGAGTTCAAATCCAGCCTCAGGCACTTGACACACTTACTATCTGTGTGACCTTGGGCAAGTCACTTAACCCCAATTGCCCTCCCAAAAAGCAAAAAAAAAAGAACATATACATATTATCAATAGCCCCTGGAAAATGTAATCTAATCTAATAAAGAAACACAGAAGAATTTTGTGTGCATATATTTGTAACCATAGAGAAATATATCTGAACTTTTTGTGGCTTTCTGAGGAGGGGTTGGGGTGGAGAACAAAGTAAAAAGTGCACAACAGAGAACAAAAGAAAACTCACAAGGAGGCAAAGAAAAGATGGACAATTCTCAACACAACAAGTGTTATTCATCATATAGTCTTTCTTGAAATGAAAATTTATTGTTACATATTTTGAATCCTCTCTTACGTTCTACTACGGACATGACATGCTTTTATTTCTTTCCAACTTTGTATTTAAGTTCTGATATTTAAGTTTATGATATGTTTTTGTTTCTTTTCTCTGTGTTCTGGTATTTGAGTCTAAAATAAAATTTTGGGAAAAAAAGAATTCTGGGATGTCACTCATTAATTTGATAGATATATTTTAAAAGGATTCAGTTCACTGCAGGTGGAGCTGTGGAGAAACACAAATGTATTTTTAAGAGTAGTGAGCTGATATAATTCTTATGCAAAGTAAAATGACTTTAGACTCTCAAACCTCAACACTTGTTTGACCCAGTGATCCCAGGATGAGAACTGTAGCCTAAGCAGGTTACCCCTGATGAGGGGGTAAAGATTTATCTTTAAAAATAATAAATAAATAGAACAGAAATAAAAGAACTATTGCTAACTGCACAGAACTCAAAACAACCCATATATCTAATGAGGGAACAGCTGAGCAAATCCTAATATTTGAATATAATGGGAGATCTTTGCAGACTATTGCATGCCAAATATTTAAAATAAAAGTAAATCTGAGAAGGCATATGATATCATCCAAAATGAAGTTGGACCACACACGTACACTGTAATTGTGGAATTATAAAATAATATCACATCAACAAAATACAGAGAGGAAACAAAATACAGAGAGGAATCTTTAATTCAGTGAAAACTGAACAAAAGAAAACAAAACCAAAATACTGACGACTGTGAAATGACAATGACAAGCTTGAACCCACATAAGAGTTGAAATAATGACCCTACCATCTTTCATTGAAGAAGTGAGAGGATGATTGGTGGGGAATGTTGTATATGTTCTGATATAGTCAATGTATCCGTTTTGTAAAACTCCATTTTTCTCTTTCTTTTTTTAATCTTTGTTAATATCTAGTATTTATATAACATTTTAAGATGTACTTCACAAATGTTAACATGTAATTCTCACAGTAGTTTTAAGCTACTATTATTATCCCCCTTATACGAAGGGGAAACTGAGACAGACAGAGGTTAAGTGACTTATCCAGGGTCACTCAGCTAGTAAGTGTCTGAAGCTGGATTTGAAATGAGATCTTACTAACTCCAGATCCAGTGCCCTTCTCACCTCACCACCTAGCTATGTCATTGTGAAATGACTCATAGTTATGGAAGGGAGGAATGATATATTTAGAAATAAATGTGAGTTAAAAACAAAAGACATTAATAATCACAAGATCATATTTTTAAAGGTTAAAAAAAAAGCTCAAAAGCAGCATGGAAGGGAACAGGATGTTTCTGTTAACATCTAATTAAAGTTAATGTAGACCTTTAAAAAAACAGGCTGCAAATAATGGAGCTTTTTAAAAAAAGTTCTGTTGAAATCTTTGAATGTTTATTTCATTGATGTTTACTAAGTTTAGAATGACTGAATAAAAATGTGGGGATGCAGAAAGGGAACAAAAGCCTGCTATCTTTAGGGAAAGCTTTCCATAAGAACTGAAATTTCAGTAATAAAAATAATCATAACCCACATGTGTAGAGGGTTACAAGGCTTGCAAAGTGCTTTGTTTTCTTCTTCACCCCAGTCCTGTGAGGCAGGTCATCTATGCATGCACAGGCCCTGATATTTCAATGAACTCATAATGTCATTCATATGGGCACTCCACACAAAGGTGGAGATCTCAGTCCATCCAAGCCCCCACAGCCTGTTTGGCTTTTGGCCATGTCCTCTCATTAATAACAACATTCACTTCTCTAGTTCTTTGAAATTTGTAAAGCGTTTTCTTTACAACAGCCCTGAAAGTTAGATAGTGGAAATATTAGGATGCCCATTTTATAGATGAAGAAACTAAGACTCTGCGGTTGTAGGTGCCATGCCTAAAGCAACTTAACTAGCAAAGATCCACCCAACATGGGAAGATCTTCTTTTCTCTGGGTTTGTCTGTTTTTCCCACGTTACACGAGACCTTGTACAGCAGTCAGTCTCTCAGTCTGTCTGGTATCCCATGGTTTCCAAGCAGACGTTTTCTAGATGATGGAATTTGCACTGCTTCTTGGGTGCAGTTCATCACTGACGATATGCTCTAGCCTGCCGAGGGCACCACTCTTCTTTGGCTCATGCAGAATTCCTATTGTTCAGAAATGGTTATATGTTGTTTGGTCATTGCAGCCACATCCAATTCTTTGTGGCCTCATTTGGGGTTTTCTTGGAAAAGATACTGCATTTGTCTGCCAATTCCTTCTCTAGCTCATTTTAGAGCTGAGGGTTAAATGACTTATCCAAAGTCACACAACCCTAACCCTAGATTTGAACTCAGATCTTCCTGACTCTAGGCCCTGTACTCTGTTCACTGCACCACCAACTAATTCTAGCAGAAACAACCTGGTTCAAATTCTATTTCTGATACCTGTTGGCAAGAACAAGTGACTTAACCCGTCTGAGACTTGGTTTCCTTGCCTATGAAATCAGGGCACAAACACGTCTGTACCTTTATCATGGCCCTGTTGCAAAGTTCAAGTGAGATAATGTTTGTAACGGACTTTATAGACCTTAAAGTACTATACTTTAAGGTAGGCTTTATTAGATCTGAATTTATTTCATTCACTTCTCCAAGATGATGGGCATCAGAGGAGACTTATGTGTACCACGAAAACTGTGCCAACCCCTCTCTAAAAGCAAACCAGGTATTCTCAAGCAGGATAGCTTTATATTCACCAGGTAATGCCCTGGTAAATATAATTGCACATAACATAATATCTCTAGACAATTATGCAGAAATTGGAAATGTTTCCTTATAATCTCATTCTTTGGCTCTCACCATTGTCTTTTTCTTTTTAATAGTTAAATGAAGATATAAATCTAGAAGTAATTTAATAAACATTAATACAGAATATTTGTCATTAGAAGACATACTTGCCATTTTAGATTGGGCTGAATATTAGGCCAGAATGCCAGGCAGAAATACTGTTTTCATTTCCTCTCGTTTCTAAACCAGAGCAGCTTGTGGAGGAATGAGATCTGGTTCAGTTTAATTTTTTTTTAATCCAATGAGATTTCTAATCTCAAGTCTTCAATCAGTGCTTTCACTCACAATGGGGTATAATCTACTAGTGATGGGATCAGCAGAGAAAAAGCTCCCTTTCAGGAGCCCTAAATCAATCCAGGCCATCATAGTGAGCAGTACACTTTAGAATTCTTGGTTGTAGCAACTTTCTAGCATCCACATGGATACAATTGTAACCATGGGAACGATTGTCTAGTTGGAGTCACATTGGAAAAGGGAGGGGCCAGTAGTCTCAGCTCATTTTCATCCCAGTCTATGTAACCAAAGATATAGAGATGATCAGAATCGATGTCTCAAGCAAAATACTTTGATTTTGACTGTTTTGTCTTTGTAGCCCTGGCTCAGAGCATAGTATGTTGTACAAAGCGGATACTCACTTACTAAATTCTTGGTTGATTGATCTAATTTTGTCAGGGCCTGGGATCTTTTCCATTTAGAGAACTCTGAGATAGGAAACTTTCTTTAGTGATGTAGATCGGTCACTTAGATCGTTTCCTGGGGGTACTGAGTGGTTGTGATTGCCACAGGGTCACGGGGAAGATTGTATGTAGCCTTCAAATCCAATCCTGACTTCCTGGCCAGTTCCCTATCATTTCTGTCAGGTTTCCCCTCTCATGTTGATACAATAGCAATTCCCCAACACAGTACAAAGATAAGTAAAACTGAAGACAAGGAAAGCCAGCAAGTCTTGTACACTAGATGTTAAAATAGACTGAGGACTGGAGAGAACCTTAGGAATCATTGAGTCCCAAGACCTTCTTTTGGCAGAGGAGGAATTATCTCCCCATTTGTTTGTCTATGGCATGTTCCCTTCTTAGTCAGATGACTAATTTTAAAAATTATGCTATTGCTCAAAAATTACATGAAATGCAAGTATATTTCTTTTTAAACTAAATGAATAAACAACCTACTAACATGATTGGCAGTGTCCTTTTCATGCAAGTTGTTGAAAATAGTGTGGAAGCTCTTACAATTAAACTCATGGGCCCAAAGCTGGGAAGGAAAGCAGGCTCCCTGGTAGATAGAATTCAGATCCTCTAATATCTTCAAGGTCTAGGTTGGCATCATAATCGGAAACTGGTAAGATTAAATCAAACAAGGATACATTCCTAAGGCCACATTCGTGTTCGAAACAACTGGCTACATAGATGACTTGCCAGTCTCCTGACACAGGAAAAGATCTGAGAGCCTGCTTTGTCTGTAGAACCAGTAGGAACCAACTACAGCATTTGGCTGCCAAGCAAGGCCAGACAACCTTAGGCCATGTTGACAGAAGCACAGTAATGACCTCAATATGGTAGCAGTATCAATATATTCTCTGTTAATCAGATTATAGGTAGAACATCATTTTCTGGTCTGAACACCACACTTTGAATACTGTATAAAATTCTGATTTATTTTTATTTTTAAAATTAATTAATGTCTTCTGTTTTTTCATCACCTGTATTTCCAAATATATCCCTCCTGCTCAAAAAGCCATCCCTTGTGACAAATAAGGAATGGGACAGGGTATGGGGAGCAGTCCAACAAAATGAAACAGGATCCAGAATGTAACATCATTGCAAAGAAGGGAGAGAAGTATACTGCTTTACCTGCTTTCCAGTGCCAAGTCTGCTCATCACCATTATACAGTGTTCAATTTAATTGTTTCTCTTGTTCTTGGCAGCTCTCTTTTTGAAGTCATCATGTATCTTGTTTTCCTAACTCTGCTCACCTTGATTTGTATCAGTTCATATAAGTCATGTGAAACTTTTCTGTTTTCTTTACATTCACAGCTTCTTACAGCACAAGAATAATCCATTACATCCATGTATCCAATTTGTCTAACTGTTCTCTAATCAATGGCTATTTGCTTTGATTCTACTTCTTTGTTACTGCAAAAATGGGCACCATATTTAAAGCATTTATTTGCAAATGGGGGATAGGGGTATATGACAACACAGTGGATAGAGTGAAAGACCTGGAGTCAGGAAGACTCATATTTGTAAGTTCAAATCTGGCCTCAGACACTTACTAGCTGTGTGACCTTGGGCAATTCACTTAACCCTGTTTGCCTCAGTTTCCTCATCTATAAAATAAGCTGGAGAAAGAATTGGCAAACCAGTATCTCTGCCAAGAAAACTCCGGATGGAGTCACAGCCTTGGGCATGACTGAAAAATAAGTCCACAAAATTTGCAAATGGAGACTCAACAATCTTCTGATTATAACCAGGTGAAATGAAATATTGGGAGACACATTACCCCAAAGATGATTGCTGCTGCATGGAGATGCCCAGTCCAAGTCCAAATGGGAGAGAGATTGCCCAGAGATGATGAGGTTGTTCAGGTGCTGCTATTTGTGGATGACACTGTGTCATTCATGGCAAACCCCACAACGTCAGGGTCTCATGGAAGAGATACATAAATAAGCACTTCAAGGGTTTTAGCTCACGCTTCCACACAGGAACAAAAAACAAATGGATGAAGAATACTTATCATTCAAACTAGGTCATGCAGTTGGACGGACAGCTCACACAGCTGATATGTCAGGACATATATCTTGAACAGATGTTGTGGATGGGCAATAAAATGGACCCAGAATTGCAGAGAAAGAGAATTTCTAGAAAAGTGTACTGTTTTTAATGACCTCAAGCTTCTCTCTTAAATGAAAGCCTACTTTAAAGAAATTCTTTCACTGATACTGCCTAACTTTGAGTCATGGTATACCACAATCTCAAAAGAATTACAGCAGAGAGACGACCTTAGAGTAAGCTTGGATCTATTACTCACAAGAAACCCCCAAACAATTATTATCTGAGAGATAAATGGCAGGCAAGGAAGATGGGCCACTCATGTCAGGGATAACCAGTGAATAACTCACATGCTACACTGATATCAACCCATGAAGAGCTCTAGAGGAAGACTGCTTTCACAAGGAGTTCACCCTCTGTGGAAATTTTATAGAAGAACATGAACAAGAGTTACAGAGGATGAAAAGATATGGATCGCAATCTGCCTGAGTGGAGGGGTAGGCATACTGAGGAGATCAGGAATTCATCAATGTATTGACAGACAAGCCTGAGTCTATGGAAAAACTATGTTATAAAAAGTGATTGATATGGATATTGTGAGTTGGCTCTGTTTCTGGGCTCTTCCCATTTCAATCCATGAGTCACATCACTGCCAGAATGATCTTTGAAATAATTCACCATTTGGACCAAGTCACACTCTGGCTTGGTATAATTCAATGATTTCCCATTGCCTGCCAAATGAAAATCCAGACATTCAAAGCTGGCTAAAATCTAGTTCTAATCTACCTTTCCAGTCTTATCTCACATCATTCCCTATCTCTGAGATCATAAACTGGACCTTTTCCTGGTTCTGTGAATAATTTTCCTACTCAATATCCCTGATCTGGAATCAATCAATTAATTATCCAGTCAGCAAGCTCTTCTTAAGCGCCTCTTACATGGCTGACAATGTGTTCAGCATTGGGGATGTCCTCCTAATCTCCACCTGTTAAAATCCCTAAAACTCACCATTCCTCAAGGCTCAGTTTGGTTCCCCACATACACTCTTCATGAAGCTTTCTTTGACTTCTATGGCCAGAAACAATTTCTTCCTTTTTGTACTTTTCCTACATACTTGTCATGTTATATTTTGTAAATCTGTCTGGGAGCTGTGATTTCCTTGGTGTCAGAACTCCCTTTAGCAATGTATATTCCACCCTCTGTAATAAGCCTTCCTGAGTTTCCTGCAGCTTGGAGAGCTTAAGTGACCACCACCACCACCACCCCCAGACACACAACTAATAAAGGTCAGAGGTGGGGTCTGAATTGAGATCTTCTTGATTCCACAGCCAGCACTACACTCACAATACCACCCTACTACCATTTTATGTTATATTAGGGTTATTTATGTATGTGAGCTCAATTCCATTCAACAAATATGTATTTATTAATCACCAGCTATGTATCAACTGCTAGGCTAGGTTCAGGGAATGCAAAGTCAAAAAGAAATAATCTCTACCCTGAGGGAACTTACATTCTAGTGAGGAAAATAACGTGTATATAGTTAATACCGAAGTAAATGCCAATCAGTACCATGTAACCTTAGGAGGGAGGGAGAGCTGATCCCTGGGAGAATATCTGGGTTGTGCTCTGAAGGAGGTGATGGATTCCAAGATGAAGAGGAAAGGGAAGAGGTATAAGCATTTACACAGCACCTACTCTGTGCCACTGTGTGCTTTTTATAAATATAATCTCATTTGACCTCACAACAAACTAGGGAGGGAGGTACAATTATTATCGCCATTATACAGTTGAGAATGTCAAGGGCAACAGAGGTTAAATGACTTGCCCAGAGTCACACAACTGGTAAGTGTTTGAGACTGGATTTGAACTCAGATCTTCCTGACTCCAGGCCCAGTCCTCTATCCTCTGTGCCACCACGCTAAGGTGAGGACAGAGTGCATTGCCGACATGGGCGTGGAGGTGGGGTATTTCACCTAAAAGGCATGTAGGTGAGAAATAGAAGCAGATAACAGGTCAGTCTGCCTGGAGTGAATAGCATGGGAATGGGAATCATAGGAAATAAACCTGGAAGCTACATGGTCGATATATTGCAGAGGGTTTCGAATGCCAAACGGCAGAGCTCATACTTTATCTCAGAGACAATGGGGAATCATTGCCACTCTCCCCTATGATAATGAAATTCTTGGATTGCATTAGGGCATCGAATGCATCTTCATACTCCTCAGTACCTAACACGTGCATTACCCATAGTGACTGAATCTGACAAATTGAATGTGCAGCTTGGAAAAAAGATTTATCAGTATTTTTAGTTATCTTCCAATACTGGAAGGTATATGGTAGAAGAGTTGGATTAATTCTAGGTAACTCCAGAAGCTAGTTCTTAAGTTAGAGGGAAGTTAAAAGGAGTCAATGTCATGTCAATGGATCAAGAACCATTAACTAGGCATCTGCTAAATCCCAGGCACTGGAACAGTGGCTGAAGATAAAAGGAAGGAAGAAAAATTCAGTGGTCTCTGGCCTCAATGAGATTGTCTTCTATCAGGGGAGGCAATGTGTACAATATTAGCACAAACAATATTATGCCTTACTGGGTCGTTAACTCTTGACTCTAGAAGAGTTCAAGTGAAGGCTGTATGGACTGACCATCTAGCTGTAATGTTGTTAAGAGCTTTGCTCCAATGGTTGGGGGATCCAACTCGATGAACTATGAGGTTCCTCCTTATTCTCAAATGCAATATTCTTTTCAAGTTACTTTTAATATCTATGTAAATGTGATGTGTTCAATGTCACATAGAATAGACAGGCTCATCCTAGGAGACCTGTGCCACAGGCCTTTCCTCCCCCTTTAGTACTATGGGAAGAACACTGGCTAGAAATCAGAGAATCTAGCTCCAGATTCTACCTCGGAAGCATATACTATGTGTGACCTTGGACAAATCACCCCCTCTCTGGGCATCCGTTTCCTCATTCATTACTGGAAAGAGCTGACCTAGATGGCCTCTGATATCCCTTTTGCCTCTACATGTAGGATTCTATGACTTAAATTCAAAATTTTAGATATCTCATTTGATAATAGATAGATGCATTGGTAGACTTAAAGAAGTCCATTGATTGGGGAATAGCTGAACAAGCTGTGGTATATGAATGTAATGGAACACTATTGTGCTATAAGAAATGAGGAGCAGGCAGACTTCAGAAAAATCTGCAAAGACTTATATGAACTGGTGCTGAGTGAAGTAAGCAGAACCAGGAGAACATTGTATACAGTAACAGCCACAATGTGTGATGATTAACTATGATAGATTTAGCTCTTCTCAGCAATACAACAATCCAAGACAATTACACAGGACTTGTTGTGGAAAGTGTTATCCACAATCAGAGGAAGAGCTGATGGACTCTGAATGCATATTGAAATGTATTATCTTCTCTTTTTTTATTTTTTCATGTTTTTTTTTTTCCTTTTGGTCTGTCCTTTACAATATGACTAATACGGAATGTATATCAAATTGCTTACCGTTTTAGGAATAGGAGAGGAAAGGAAAGGAGGGAGAGAAATTTGGAATTCAAAATTTTGTAAAAAAAAAATGCATGTTTTTTAGATATAATTGGAAAAAATAAAATATTATTTAAAAAAAAGTAGTGACTTTACCCATTAGATGGGCAAAATGCCATCATCAAGAACACAGGTGACTGGAGAAAGGTGTGGGCTAATGATGTCACAAGAACAAGGATTAGCCAATGAAAAGTCTGGGCACTGAAATGGCCCCCACAGAAAGTTAAGAGACATCTTGTTCAAGGAGCGTGTTATCACTGAGTTTTAGGAAGGGTATAAAAAAGAATCAAAGGATGAGGTGTAATGATCTGCTCTAGATTTTTATTAGCCTCATTAAACCACGAAAATATAGGACAGGAGGTGGGATTTGGTGAGAAACGAAAGGGCTTTTCCCCCTTCATTTCCAATAGCTATTTTCTATTTTGTCTAGAGCTACTATTATTATTACACGAGAAAACATTCAGCATATTGAAATGACAAAGAAGTAGCAAAATTTCACATATCAGCACCATATTCTGAAGAGCTCTTCCTAGTACTGTGAAATAAAGAGTGGTTCCTTTTATGTGAATGGAACCAATTTCTGGGTGAAGCTGCACTCTAATAGGCAAGCTTTTGCCTAGCCTAGAATGAGACCTGTAGCACACTTCCTGAACATCTCCACACCATGATGCTTCATGTTTAGATCCCAGCCCTTCTCTCTGTTTTCTTCCACCATTAGAATGTAAACTTCTTGAAGGTAGGGACTGTTTGGGAGGTTTGTATGTATGTGCCCAGTGTTAAGTTCAGTGTATGTCATACAGTTAAGCACGTATTAAATACTCTATCTATCCCTCCATCTATCTATCTATCTATCTACATCAATGTATCTCTATTTTTTAATGTATCTATTTATCTATCTATGTCTTTCTATGTATCTATCTATCACCTATAGGGGTCAGTCTGATCCATGGCACACAATTTCCCTCACACTTTTTCTTTCCCAGAAAGAGTCACACTGTTAAAAGTGTAGGCACAGTTGATTTTATGGCTGGAAAAGCCAGTCTGGAGAGCAAATTGTTGATCTGCACTCAGAACAGCTGTCCAAGAAGATCTGGCAAAAATGCTAGCTTGTTTATGTGCAACCAAAAGATGGCACCCACTTGGAACTTTGCTGATGCAAAGATGCTGAGATGATTTTCTCTAAAATAATTGGCCTCATGCATTTACAAAGTTTAGTCACAGATATGGGGGTGATCATTAGCTTGTGACAATTTGCAAAGTGCATTCTCAAAAGCAAATAAAAAATCTGTCACTTTCCAATTTGTTATTAGTGTTATTCAAAAATAGTTTCATTCCTATTTTCATTTTAATACATTGTTATGCATTTAATTAAATATTTCCCAATTACATGTAAAAAATTTTTAAATCATTTTTTAAATTTTGAGTTCCAAATGTCCTCCCTCCTTCCTACCCCTCCACCTTCCTTGAGAAGGCAAAAAATTTGATATTAATTATATATATATATATATATATATATATATATATATATATATATATATATATATATGAAGTTATGCAAAAAAAAAAAAAAAGCCTGCTTAAATCTGCATCCAGAGTTCATCTCTCTGGAAGAGACAGCATTTTTCATCACAAGTACTTTGGAACTGTTTTGGATCATTATCTTGATCACAATAGCCCAGTCTTTCACAGTTGGCCATGTTAATAATGTTGCTGTTACTGTGTATAATATTCTCCTGGCTCTGCTCATTTGTATAAGTTCATATAAGTCTTCTCAGGCTTTTCTAACCTTTTGAAAGCATCCTGCTCATCATTTTTTCAATAGAGCAATAGTATTCCATCACAATCGTATACCACAATTCATTTAGCCATTCCCTAGTTAAGGGGCATCCCCTCTAATTCCAATTCTTTGCTACCACAAAAAGAGCTGCTATAAATATTTTCTTTTTGTAAAATAGGTTCTTTTCCCTTTTCTTTGATTTCTTTGGGACACAAACCTAGTACTGGTACTGCTGGGCCAAAGGGTATGCAGTTTTGTTGACTTTTGGGCATAGTTCCAAATTGCTCTCCAGAGTGTTTGAATCAGTTCACAACTCCACCAACAATATATTAGTGTCCCTATTTTTCCACATTCCCTCCAACATTTGTAATTTTCCTTTTATGTCATTTTAACCACACTGATAGGTATAACATGAAGAGTTTTTGACCAAACATGAAATAAAGAGGATTATGGGGAGTAAAATAGGTGATTTAGATTATATCAAATTAAAAAGAGGTTGCATATACAAAACTAATGCATGCAACATTAAAAGGAAACCAGGAAACTAGGGGAAAATTTATAGCAAGATACTCTGAAAATGGTCTCATTTCTCAAACATATAGGGAACTGAGACAAATTTATAAAAATAAAAGCCATTCTCCAGTTGATAAATGGTTAAAGGATATGAACAGGCAGTTTTCAGAAGAAAAAATCAAAGTTCTGAATAGTGATATGAAAAATGCTCAAAATCAACATTGATTAGAGAAATGCAAATTAAAACAACTCTGAGATACCACGTCACCCAAAGGTCTATAAAACTGTGCACACACTTTGGCCCAGAAATAGCAGTACTATGTCTATATTCCAAAGAAATAAAAAAAGGGGACAGGGAAGATCTTTTTGTTAAAAAAATATTTATAGCAGATCTTTTTGTGGTGGCAAAGAATTGGACATTGAGTGGATTCCTATCAATTGGGGAACGACTGAACAAACTGTGGTATACAGTTGTAACAAAATGTCATTGTTCTATAAGAAATGACAAGCAGGATGATTTCAGAAAAACCTGGAAAGATTTACATGAACCAATACAGAGTCAAATGAGCAGAGCCAGGATAACATTGTACATAGTAACAGCGATATTACATAATAAACAACTATGGATGTCTTAGCTATTCTCAGCAATACAATGATCCAAGATATAATGAATGAAAACCCCAAGAGGCAGTTTCTAGATAATTAATAATCAATTTATTAACTAGGTTAGCCAGCAATCAATAATTTGATGGTCAGTGGTTTCTTTCAATAATGAAAGACCCCACTGGCAACCCTGAAAGTTTTTAACAAACCTTATGAAAAAGAAAAGAGAAAAACAATCCTGATTGATGGACATTTAATGAAGTGATAAACTGAGAGTTTTCAATCCCTCCAAATAAGAAAGTGGCTTAATCATGAGACTCAGCAATCTCCAGCAATCTGGGCAGAGGGAACCTCCTTCACAACTGAGTCACCGTAAACTCTAATGGAGGGAACCAAGGACAAAGGCTCCATCCCTTTGAACAAGGGCTCATCATCCCCACCCCCACCCCCACTGGATACTGTTTATACTCTAAACAGAAATTAAGTCTCTTATTTGAATGGAGTCCCACTCAAGTTTGAAGAACATGTTTCTTGAGAACTAGGAGTAATTATATCAATCATTCAAGAGACTGACTTTAACAAGAGCTGGGCTTTAATGAAAAAATAGGAGAAAAGCCTGGATCACAAATAAATAATTAGTTATTAATATGATAGTATAATAATAATTTTGCTCAAAGTCAATCCCAAAGGACTCATGATAAAAAAATGTTATCTATCTCCAGAGAAAGAACTGATGGCATCTAAATACAGACCAAACAATGCTATTTTTCACTTTCTTTTCTTTGTCTACTTTCTTCTACGATGGGAGAAATTTTTATGTGATTACACATGTATAATTTATGTCAGAATGCTTCTCAGGGAGGAGGGGAGAATGGGTGGGAAAGGTAGAATGTAAAACTCAAAACTTAGAAAAATGTTTAAAATTATTTTTATATGTAATTGGGGGAAACAAAATATTATTTTTTAAATGTCTAGCACAGTGTATGACACATAGTAAGTGCTTCCTAAGTGCTTATTCTCTTCCCTATAATTCCACTTAAAGCTACTTATCTTTGTGAGTCAGGATTCTCAGTCCTATTCTCAATCAAATCTTAATCAAGAAATATACTGGAGGTTGAACCTTTTATATGGGGGTAGAACTACCTCCCCATCCCCTGCCACACACACACACACACACACACACACACACACACGCCACACACACACACACACACAAACACACACCACTCACACACCACACACACCACACACACACACACACACACACACACGCACGCACGCACTCATGCAAATATATCGTTCAGACTATCCTGAAAATAAAACTATTGGGAAAAAGACTCAGAAGTCTTACTAATTTAACTATGTACAATTAATAGAGAATACCATCGTGATACTAAAAATGTTATACACTGAATAAAGTTTTCTTTATCTAAAAAAAAAGAAGTTACGTACATCATCTTCCCATATAGAAAAGTAAACAATTTTAACTTATTGAGTCCCTTATGGTTTCTCTTTCATGTTTATCTTTTTGTGTTTCTCTTGAGTTTTGTAATTGAAAGTCAAATTTTCTATTTATTTCTAGTATTTTCATTAGGAATGCTTGAAAGTCCTTTATTTTATTTAGTATTCATTTCTGCCCTTGAAATTTTTGCTGGGTAGATTATTCTTGGTTGTACTCCCAGCTCTTTTGTTTCCTGGAATATAATTTTCCAAGTCTCCCACTCCTTTTAATGTTGTAGCTGCTAAATCTTTTGTGATTTTGACTATGACTTCATAATGTTTGAAGTGCTCCTTTCTGGCTATTGGAAATATTTTCTCCTTGACCTGGGAGCTCTGGAATTTGACTATAATATTCCCAGGAGTTTTCATTTGGGGATGTCATTTGTGTGGTGATCTTTGGATTCTTTCAATTTCTATACCCTCTAAATATAAAATGTCAGGGTAGTTTTTCTTTATAATTTCTTGAAATATGATATCTAGGCTCTTTCTTTGATCACAGCTTTCATGCAGTCCAATAATTCTTAAATTATCTCTCCCGGATCTGTTTTGCAGATCAATTGTTTTTCCAATGAGATATTAAATATTTTCTTCTGCTTTTCATCCTTTCAACTTTGTTTTAGTGAGGTTTTTTTGATGTCTTATAGACACGTTAGTTTCCACTTGCCCAATTCTACATTTTAAGGAGTTCTTTTCTTCAATGAATTTTGTACCACTTCTTCCACTTGCCCAATGCTGCTTTTTAAGGAGTTCTTTTCATTAATGAATTTTTGTACCTCTTTTTCCATTTGTCCAGTTCTAGTTTTTAAAGTGTTATTTCGTTCAGTGTTTTTTGTTTCTCTTTTACCAAACCGTTAATTGCTTTTTTCATAATTTTTTTTCTTTTGCTCTCCTTTTTCTTTACTTATTTTTTTCTCTACCACTCTTGTTTGATTTTGAAAATCATTTTAGCTCATCCAGAAATTCTTTTGGGGCTTCTGTCTTATTCATGTTTTTCCTTTGAGGCTTTATTTGTTTTGATTTCTTTGCAAAAGGCAAAGATTTTGTGTCTTGATCTTCCTGTCAATGTAGTAGATTTTTATGTTTAGATTCTTTTTGTTGTTGTCATTGTTTGTTCATTATTCCACTCTATTTCTTGATTTAAGTATTTATGTTGGGCACTGTTGCCTGGCATGAAAGGTACAGAGAGAAACTCTCTGACGGCTCAGGTTCTTTTGCATTGATGTTTTCAGAGCTAATTTAGGAGGTTTGAAAGTTTTGATGCTTCCAAGGTTTTGTGATCTGGGAAGAAGTTTGATCACTACTCTTCTGGTCTTTAATCTAGTTCTTACCCAGGAAGGGCCACTGATCCCTTGGGATTATGATCAGTAGTGCTCCTCAGGGTCCCTGATCCCTTGTGACAAAAAGTGATACTGCCCCTCAGGGATTGCACTCTCTCTTGATAGAAAGTGTTCATGTCTGCCCTTGAACTATGACTCAGAGGTGGGTTTAGGCAGTGGAGTTGCCAAACAGCATCTGGTCCTGTTTCCAGTGCCAGTACAGAGGTCTCTCATAATCTCTTTCTGACCAATTGTCAGGTCTTCTTACCATCTCTGACTTGGGAGTATTTGAAGCTGCTGCTGCTTCTGTCTCCACCACTGAGTCCCACCATTGGTGTTTTAGCGATATATCCTCTGTGCCAGCCTCTTTCCCCTTGTCACAGATCTCTCTTTTCTACTTCCTATGTTGTTTAACATGGAAGAATGTATCACCCTCACCTTTTGTCAGCTCTGCCAATCCACAGATTGACCTAAGATGTTATTATAAAGCTGTTTTCAAGGCAATGTTGAGAGAGTTTAGCTCAGTGATTTCTCTACTCCATAATCTTGGCTTCATTCTCATAAGACAGGCAAACATAATTTCTTTCCAAATAATGGAGAAGGTTCTTTCCTAATAAATAGGGGGAAATGGAAATCGCCCAAGCTTTGCAGGATAATTTGCCACAGAGCAGCTAGGTGGCACAGTGGATAGAACATTGAACTTCACATCAGGAAAACCATATTGTGAATGTCATCTGGGTCTAGTGGGTAGTGGAGCAAGAAGGCAGAGAAAAGGCAGAAATTTGCCTGAGCTCTCCTCCAAACTTATCTAAAAACTTTAAATAATGCCTCAAAACAACTTCTGGAGTAGCAGAACCCACAAAAGGATGGGGTGAAACAATCTTCCAGCTCAAGATATCTTGGAAGGTTGACAGGAAAGGTCTATTGCACTGGGATGAGATTAGAACATAGTCCAGCACAGGCAGCACTCCAGGAAACTACAGTAGGTTTGGGGGGTTGATTGAATCAGAGAGAGAATGAGAGAGAGAGAGAGAGAGAGAGAGAGAGAGAGAGAAAGGATAAACAGGGAGGAAATAGGATGGAGGAAAATACATAGTAATCATAACTATGAAAAAATCTTACTGCAAGTTTCTCTGATTAAAAAAAACCTCATTTCTCAGATGTATAGAGAAGCAGGTTAAATTTATATGAATGAGAGACATTCCTCAAATGATAAATGATCAAAGGATATGAACAGACAATTTTAAGATGAAGTAATCAAAGCTATCTATAGTCATATCAAAAATGAAAATCACTATTAATTAGAGGAATGAAAATATGTTTTGTAATATTTTTGTAAATTTCCATTTCAGGAAAACTGTAAGATAAGAGCATTGGATAATTTTGATTATTTTAAATTTAAATTCTCTTGCATAAATAAAACCTAAGTAGCCAAGAACAGAAAGAATGCAGAAAAAATGGGCAAAACCTTTCATAGATAATCTCTCAGAGAGGATGGGATTGGGGTGGAATATTGCTGTAGTGTAGGAAATGATGAGCTGATTGATTTAGAAAAAACATGGAAAACTTGGACTTATGAGGGAAGATGCTATCCACCTTGAGAGAAACAGAAGATAGGAGGAAATAAGCATAGTATGGTCTTAAATATATGTGTATCGGTATGTGCGTATAGACATAGACATAAACATAGACATAGACATAGACATAGACATAGACACACACATATACACACATATATGTGTGTGTATGTGTATGTCTATGTATTTATATATGTTTATATCTATGTCTATATGTATGTATCTCCGTGTGTGTGTGTATCTCTGATTGATTCTTTAGGATGTGGATATGGGGGAAGGGAGGGGAAAAACAAAGTTAAAAATGCATAGCAGGGAACAAAAGAAAACCACCAATGTTGGTTTTACATGCATTGTTTCATTTGATCTTCACAACAACTCTGGAGATAAGTGCCATTATTATCTCCATGCTCCAAATCAAGAAACCTGCTAAAAGAGACTAAGTGACTTGCCACAGGACACAGCTATCATCTGTCTGAGGTAGGATTCGAACTCATGTCTTCCTATCTTAAAATCCATTTTTCTGTCTCTTGCATCCGTCATGCCCAAATCAGTGAAATCACAAGTCCGGTCCACAGGTTCCTTGCTATTTGCATGACTTAAAGATTAAAGGAGATTTGCCTTTTTTCCTCTTCTGAATAAAAACCAAAAACAAAGCCAAACTGTGTTTCTGTCCTTCGGTAAAACAAAGCATGGAAACTATCAAGTCCTACTTTGAAAATTGGGGATTTTTAGAAATCACAGGGGCAACAGGAATTGCAGTTGCTATATAGCCCCAGGAGAAGAATTCACGACTCCAGGTTGTGGCCACACATTTTTTCTCTTCTGTACATTAAGGTTACATCCGCACACTTAGTATATTTTCCTGGGAAACAGTTTCTGTTTCTCATTAGGACCCTTACTTTATCTTTCCTTTTGGGATCCTTTTTAAATTATTCAATTTTATGCCAATTAATTTCATTAATAAAAGACGACAATGGAGGATTGAAAGTTTCTCTTTTTTTCATTGACTTTGGAATTGCTTAAATAGAATGAGAGGTCAGCAACTCAGCAGGATTCAGCCAAGGAACCAGGATGCCTTGGTCATGTGAGAATCAAGCTCACACTACTTTAAGACTGATGCTTTGTGGTTTCACATTTTGAATTAAGCAAATCCTCTAGAAATTTAAGAAGGGCCAAGTGGTCTTTGGCAAAATCTGAGAAAAAGTCACACAGTAAGAAATGGAGGACTAGGCCTATAGGATGCCAAACATCTGGTTGAAAACAGAAGATGTCAACTTCATGTCCAGATGTTCCCAAATATTGCAAGGCTTTGTTTCATATTCAGAAAGAAAGCATCTGGATTTTTAAAAATTACAGATTTTTCATTATTTACACAACAGTAAGTGAATGAATAAAGAAACATTTGCAGACCATGTGATGTCCCCCATGGTTCTTGTCTGGTGCAGATTCATTTTATCACTAGCTTACCTTGAAAACTTTTCTAACTTATTGCTGCATGGATGGACATGGACCAAGTACTCAATCAGATTTCGTTGGAAATGAATTCAGACATATCTAGTCTAACCTTCCATTTTGCAGAAAGGCAAACTGAGGAACAGAGAGGGGAAGCATCTCGACCAAGGTCACACAGGTAACATATAGTAGAGTCAAACACAATTTCAATGAAAAACAACACTATTTTGCAAGGAAGGAGAAATCTCTTCAAATATAAAGGAAAGGAATGACACAAATGTTTAAAAATGAACAGTGGTATTTACAGTCTAGTAGAAAAGACAATAAAAGGAAGCATGTAATTATTCCTCGTATTCCCCTCAGTTCCAGAAAGTCATGGGTTCAAATTCCTCCTCAGACACTTACTAGCTATGTGACCCTAGGCAAGTCATTTTAAATTTATAAGTCTCAGGTTTGTCATCTTTCAAATGCAGGGATTGAGGCCAGTGATATCTATGATCCTCTCCAGCTCTAAATATATGGTCTTACAACTCCAAAAGACTCATGATGGAAAAGGTTATCCATACGCAGAGAAAGAATTATGGAGTCTGAATGCAGACTCAAGCAAACGATTTGCTCTCTCTTATTTTTTTGTTTTGTTTTGTTTTGTTTCTTCTCTCTTGAGTTTCATTCCATTGGTTATAATTCTTCTTTACAGCTTGACTATTGTGAAAAATATGTTTAATGTGAAGGTATATGTAGAACCTATATCGGATTACATGCTATCTTAGAGGGAATGGGAAGGAGATGGAGACGGAGAAAATTTGGAACTCAAAAATTTGTGGAACTGGATGCTGTAAACTAAAAATAAATAAATGTAAAAGAAAAAATATATATGGTCTTAGTTTTGCCCTGAGGGACGAAACAAGGCTAATCTCTCATCCATATGTCATTCTTCAAGTACTTGGGGGTAGCCTTCATATTCTCCCCACCTACCCTGCCCCAAATCTGTTTTCCCTTCTCTTCCTCCAAAAGAAATCAGATTTTCCAATCTGTCTTATACTCATTTAGAGAAACCACACCAAATATATGACACTAGTGTGTACACTATCAAACTCAGATGTTCCATCTTGGTGCCTTCATCCCTTCATCTCTATAATGAGAAGACTGGAGCAGTACCTTCAAGTTCTAACTGGTATATTATGTGCAAGGTCAAATAGAATAACTTTTTATAATTGTCCCTACAAAGTCCATGAGAACCTGGTGAAATTCTAGATTTTTTTAAAAATTGGACCTGTGATTTCATTTATAGCACCCCTTATAGGCTGTTTCCGATTCCTACTTTTAAGGGTAGACCACATCCCCAGAGGGTGACCGGCTACTTCTTCCTTCAGTGTTCCAAGGGTTGGTTTTTTTAATATTGTTGATCATGAGCCCCCACTAGTTTGTTTATCATTGATAATCAGTTAGTTTGATTTCAATTAGCTTTTAGAAAAGATATTTACTAAGATGATATAATAAAAACAGTTGGAACAAAATATTCCTCCCTTGCCCTTTTCCCTAGATGGAGACATGTTCTCTCTCATAAGTACACTCAGAACCCAGGGGAAGGGTGGCCTTAAACTTACAATAATGTGATAGTGAAGACTTTCTCAATCTAATCACAGTTATACACATCTTATAAAGAGTCAAGATGTAAACCATCTTGCTTATACATTAAATTTTTAATCACATCATGGGGATGAAGGAAAAACCCTGGCTCCTACTCATTGACACAGGAGACCCCTAGATGAGGAAATTCTTTCTACCAATGCAAGTTGGCAGCTTCTCAGAACCTTTTATTTAAGAGCTGCCCAAAATATTTGGGCATTAAGTGACTCACCCAGATTCAGACAGCCCATCAGAATTGGCACATGAACCCAGATCTTCCTAGGACTAAAGTCAACTCTTTAGCAACTCCTTAAAGATGTGTCTCAAATCTGGGAGTGTGTTACAAAAGTCAGTGGTTTGTGAGTCCTTGGAAAATGAAACAGTGATCATAAACAAGCAAGAATAAATCATTTTAGAATAAAATAATTTCCTTTTTTTAAAGAGATTGTGAGACTAGAAGCAAGATGGGGGAGTTAGAGATGGAGCCTGTAAGTGGAGACCCATAAGATTTTAGAGCTAAAAAAAGTATTAGAGATTATATACCCCCCCATCCTTAAAGAAATGAGGAAATTGAGATACAACGTAGGGAAGTGAATTGACCAAGATCATATATGCTACTCATGCCAGAACTTGAATGCTCCAACTGCCAATTTTATTTTTTCTCTATTGCACAATGTTGCCCTCACACATATCTTAATTCATGAGTTCATTCATTCATTCTGAAAAGCATCACATATGTATTAGCATGGTGTACTTGAGAGAAGCTTGGCCTGGAAATTGGGAAGGCCTTGCTTCAGTTCCCGTTGCTGATTCGTGATGCATATGTGGCTCTGAACAAGTCACTCAAGCTGCTCCCAGGCAGCTCTCTGAAGCTGAAGCTACACTTGCCTCTTTGCAACTCATACCTTGATGAAACCTTGTCCAATTGCAAGGTGTGTGATGTTTCCCCACCAGCAGATCTCTATATCATTGAAATCATAGATTTGGGTAACTAGATCTTGATTTAAACAAAGAGATAGAGATATAAAATCACTTAAAAGGCACTAAGGTAGATAAGAAGAAATGCTTTAAGGTTTACAAAACAATTTCCAAACATTCCCTTCATCAGTCAATAAGCTTTCTTTTAGAGGGACTATATGCTAAGCACTGGATCCTTACACCCCCTTAAGGCAAATGGGGAACCTCACCTTACAGATGAGAAAAAAAATGAAGATCAGAGAAGTTAATGCACTCATCTATAATCACACAGCTAGTCAGTGTCTGAATTGGGATTTGAATCCAAGTTTCATGACTCCAGTCCAACATTCTGTCCACTCCATCAGATGGTCTTCTTAGGGAAGTGGGCAATTTATCTAGGCACTATGGGGCTAAAATAGTGCCATAACTGCCCTCAAATGTTGGGGAGTATTGCTCTATTTGCATAAAAATCTCATATTCACTCCTCCCTTGGCCTCTGTAACCAGAGTTCTAATTTTCATTTGTGCATATGTGTGCGTTAGCATGTGCATGTACATGTGTGTGTGTGCATGTGTGTGCGTATGTGTGTGTGCATGCATGTGTGTGTGTATACCTAGGGGAAGTAGCATAAAACCAGACCTGCAACTCATCTGGGAACGTCAGGTGGGGGCAGATTGGGTGAAGAACTCCTTTCAGTGGGATTTCCTCTGAATGAAGGGAAGCATCTGGTAGATTCCAATTTTACTTAATTATATTTGCTAACTAAGTTCTAACCCCAATTACTCCCATGCTACTGAAGAACTCTTAAGTACTGCAAGCAACCACTAAATATTGGCACCCTGGGAAAAGCTCTGATTGCCCTCCCTAGTTATAGTTCTGTCAGTAACTTACATTTTAATATGCATCATAAACATTTCTGGAACCAGATTAATACAAAATCCCTGCATACAGAGTTGGTATGTCATGCACAAGCATTTATTGCTTCTCCTTTTAGCCTTTCTAATTCTGCTAATCAGTCCTGAAGCCTCAAAAAAAAGTCTGCCTGGATTTCAACAAACAATTCAACAACAGTTATTAAAAATTATTCTAGGCCAAGCATTGGAGGTAAAAAAATAATAGAAATGGATCCACCAAAGAGTCTCTCAAGGAATTTACATTCTACTTGGGTTGGGAGGGGACAGAGCAGATCTCCAGACAAGTAAATGTAAGGTAGAGAATGAAGGAGTCAAGGGAAAGAGAAGAAAGGAGAAGGAAATAGGGAAAAGGAAGAGGAGGGGG
>CM053589.1:190624579-190669924 GCA_028646515.1 Pseudochirops corinnae | reverse complement strand
AGGAGAAGGAGAAGGAGAAGGAGAAGGAGAAGAAGAAGAAGAAGAAGAAGAAGAAGAAGAAGAAGAAGAAGAAGAAGAAGAAGAAGAAGAAGGAGAAGAAGAAGGATGAAGGAAGAAGGAAGAAGAGGAGGTGGTGGTTATTAGTGTCTTCTCTTAGATTACCTACTCAGTCTATATCTTGTATATACATATTCGTTTACATGTCCTCTTCCCCATTAGAATGTGAGCTCCTTGAGGGCAAGGACTGTGTTTTTGCCTTTGTATTCCCAGTCCTTAGCACAAGGCCTAGTAGATAGTAGGTGCTTTAAAAATGCTGGTTGACTGACTGAAATGACTTGCCTCTGGTCCCATAGTTTGTGAGGTTCAAAAATGGGATTCCAGCCCAGGTTTTTTCACAGCTCCAAGCCCAGCATTCTCTCCATTGTACCACTCTCTACTAACCCATGTTGCTCTCGGTAAATGCCTATGTGATTTTATGGGTTAGGAAAAGGCCACATTTCCAAATTCCTTGCACTACATTGGGAATAAACTTCTGGCCACAAATAGAGCCATGAGGCAAAATTACAAGGAAAGTCAAGACTAGCTGCACCACCACTGGCTTTTCAGAAATGCTATTGCATCTCCCTTTGGGCTGCATAATAGTAATGAACTCTACAAATGAGTTCATCCTTTTGGGGTGAGCTCAGCAAAGAAAATGTTTGGTGTCCTGAGAACTCTGCCAGCTACCAGGCTGAAGGATTGATTTTTTTGCTCAGGGGATCCATAGATCTGAGTAAGTTTAGCTTGACATCATGGGACCTACAGAAGAGAGGAGGATGTGAGCACTGCATCTCTAATCTTTGATAGCAGTTGGGGTTAGCTGGCAATGTGTGTTTACCCAAAGCTGTCAGGAAGTCTGATATGAGAAGGACAATTGGGCACCTTTATTCACTATGCAACTGAACAGACTAAGGACTGACTAGTTGGTAGAGAAAAAAAGATATGGAATTCAGAGTCAGAGGTCCCAGGCTTGGTTCCTGGTTCTTTTGCTTACTGGCTGTGAGATGTTGGGCTAGACATTTCTCCTCAAGACCTTGGTTGCCTACATTGTTAAAGAACAAGAAACAAGGGAATGGGATGCATAGGGTACTGTCCAACTCTCAGTTTTAAAATCCTATGGTAAGAAAAGAATTTCTTCTTCCATTGAAGATTATTGTAATCATTTCCCAACTGATCTCCCAGCCATCAGCCAATATTTTCCCATTCAAAATCTTCCCTTTTATCAGCTGCCAAAATAATATTCCTAAAATGCAGGTCAGGCTATTCCTTCTCACATCATTCCTTATTGCTCCTAGAAAAAAAAAAAAAGACAGATGCTTGAACCTGCTCTTTAAAGCACTCAGACACCTTAGCATCCTTATTTTATATCATTCCATTCCCTATCTGTGGGGTAGATTACAACCAATCCACTCCTTCCCACCTGAGTGACTCCTGCTTGCCCTTGGCTTATGCCCCATAATCTATCAGTGAAGCAGGTAAGGTTACTCTGTCATTGGTCAATAAACTCAGCAGCATGTTAATTGTGTAGAATGAGTCAGTTGTAAAGGTAGTCATTGCCTTATAACCAAAACAAAGCATCCAAATGTGAGCTCCCTGAGGGCAGGGCTTCCCCACTCCCTTGTCAGTATTCCCAGTACAATGCCTAGCACATAGTGAGAGCTTAATAAATTCTTGACCAAAGAGCCCAAAGAGCCTTGCTGACAGAAAGGATGGAGAGAGAGATGTTGCCATTCTAGGTAACACTGGTTCAATGGAGAATGGTTAAAAAGCTCCACACACACACACACACACACACACACACACACACACACACACACACACGATTCAAAGTAATAAAGAGGCAATTGGTATCAAGGTGGACAGAGGGGGAAGACATGGGTTCCAATCCAGCCTCAGATACCTACTGACCGTGCTACCCCAAGCAAGTCACTTAACCACTGGTTGCCTCAATTTCCTCAACTGTAAAATGGGAATAATATTAGCACCTACCACTAAGGGTTGTTGTGAAGATCAAATGAGCAAATATTTGTGAAAGTATTTAGCACAGTGCTTCACACATAGTAGGCGCAATATAAATGCTTATTCCCTAAGAAGAATAATAAAAGTTCCAGACCTACATACACCCAAATAGTTAGTGTCTTCTCTGTGGTTGGCAAAGAACTGGAAACTGGAGGGGGGGTACTCATCAGTTGGGGAATTACTGAACAAGTTATGATATATGAATGCAGTAGAATAGATGATACTGTAATATAAGTAACAATGAAGGAGAGAAACCTGGGAAGACTTCTATGAACTGATACAGAGTAAAGTGAGCAGAACCAGGAAAACAATTGATACCATGGCAATACCACGTAAAAACAAACTCAGAAAGATTTAAGAACTCTGGTTATTATCATAACTAGCCATGATCCCAATTTTATCCATTTCTTGACAGAGGGGATGGACTAACGTGTAGAATGAGACAGAAATTTTAAGACATGGGCAATATGGAAGTTTGTTTTATTTGTTAAAAGGGCTTTGTTTCTTTTTTACCTTCCCAGTGGTAGAAAAAAGGGGAGGAGAAGGAAGGAGAGGAAATAAATGTTGGAATTTAAAAAAGAAATGAAGAAAGAATGGAATGAGGAAGGAAGGAAGGAAGGAAAGAAAGAAGGAAGGAAGGAAGGAAGGAAGAAAGGAAGGAAGGAAGGAAGGAAGGAAGGAAGGAAGGAAGGAAGGAAGGAAGGAAGGAAGGAAACAGATCTTTAAGAATACCATCAAAATTCTCCAGAATCTTGAGTGTCAGAGGAAAATTTTGGGCTGGTAAACAAAGGGAGGCTTTGTTTTTCCCTGGTACTTCAACAGGCATCTGGGGCAATTTTTCAGGTAGGTTCAATGACCACAGTTTTTTAGGGAATCAGAATGAGTACAGAATAGAAGGGTAGAACTAGTGTTGATGAGTGGAAGCTGAAGAGAGGAGGATTTAGGCTTGATGTAAGGGGAAAACTTCCTAGCAATTTGAGCCATCCCAAAATACAGTGAGCTGCTCCTGGGGCTAATGAGTTTCTGCTCAGTAGAGGTCTTCTTTCTAGAGCTAGATGACCACTTGTTGGGTATCTCAGAGTAAGAATTCTTGTTCAAGTACAGGTCAAATAGATGGCCACTGAGGTCCTTTCCAACTTGTGATGTGATGAATCAATTAGACAGAAACAACAGTCTCTACCAATAATATTTCAGTGTGATATCAAATAAAAGAAAGGACAAGAAGACAATGAAATGAAGACCAAGGAACAAGATGAAAATTCAGACAAGCCTGGGCTACAGGCTTCTAAGAGAAAGCCCTGGAATCCAGACCATGATAGCTTCTCCACAGATGGAAGAAGGCATTGGAAGGGCAACTGAAGGTCAGTGTCTAAAACGTACCAGGAACAAACAGTGAGAGGACAATCAAAGATATTCCCATGGCAATCTGAAAGGAAACAATCTGGAAAACCAATCCAGAGTGGAGGAAATAAAAAGGCCTGCGAAATAAAAGAAATGAAAAACAGCTTCAAATGTTTTACATTTGGAACCAATTATAAAAACCACCTTGAAACCATCAGTTGTGAGCACAGCCTCACAAAAATGTAAGGAAGCTGGACTCTATTAACTCCTGCGCTGCTGCATGAACAGGGGTCTCTGGCCATGGGTCAGTTCACAGTTGCCTGCCCATGATGCCCTGGATAAACAGGAATTCTTGATGTCAGAGGGTGCAAACCATCACCATTACCAAAATGGAAAGAGGCATGAATTTGAAAATTCTGCCGTTTCTCCCAATTTTTTGTGCAAAATTAGAGAAACCAGTGTCAGGAGACTGGGATACAACATTCACCATCCTATTTTACATTTTAAAAGCATCTTAAAACTTAGCAATTCTAATCTGGTGGAGAAAGTAGCATCATTAAGTGTCCGTCATTTTGTGTTTCTCTGTGTGTGTGTGTTTTTGTTGTTGTTGTTTCATTGATTGAGAGTAAGACTAACTACTGGGGAGAGCAACGGAGACATAGAGGAGGGAGAGTGGGATGGTGAAGAAATAGAATATTGGGCTTAAGAATCGGGAAGAACTGGGTTTGTATCCCACTTCTGACACTGATTAGCTATGGGAGCCTGGACAAGTCACAACCTCTCTGAGCCTCAGTTTCCTCATCTGTAAAATGGGCTTACTAACGACTATTGTTTTGACCTGATGGGGTTGTTGTGGCTCATATTAGGTCATGTAAAGTCCTTTGTAAACTGACAGTGTTTATATAAATGCTGATTATTACTACGTCACAACCACCAAGCTGGAAAATGCATTCACTCCACTCTCAACAGTCTTTTACTGAATGCCTACTATTTTCAGAGGAACTGGGGGAGGTAAAATTTAAGTAAGATGAGGTCCCTGCCCTAGGGGAACTTAGAGTCCAGCAGGAGGATAAAATGTAATATCAATATTAGAAATGTATGTCATGCTTTAAGATTTATGGAACACTTGGCTTATATTATCTCATTTGGTTCTGAGCTTTCTTGAGGCCGCTGCTATTATTAATCTCACTTTACATATAACATAACTACAGCTCAGAGGTCCCACAGATGGCATGTGGTGAGATAGAATTTGACCTTAACATCCTGGAAAGTTATGAATCCTATACCTTTTTCTTCCCCCCTCACAACTAAAAATCTATCAAGAGCAATTGTGTCGACTTCCTCTTCTCTCACTGACTTCTCAACCCCTTCAAACTTGATTTACAGCCTCATTGTAAATTGTAAAATCTGACTTACAATCTCAGCAGAAACTGCTCTTATGAAGGTTGCACAAATAATAACGATGATGATGATGACTAGTTATAAGTATGTAGACAGATATAGTTATGTAGCATTTTAAGGTTTGCAAAGAACATTACAAATGCCATTTTATGGGAGGTGAGTACTACTGTTATGATCATTTTACAGACAAGGAAACTGAGGCTGAGAGAGGTTAAGTGAGTAACCCAGGGTCTCACAACTAGTATCTGAGGCTGTATTTGAACTCAAGTTTTCCTGACTCCAAGACCAGCACTCTAGCCACCGCAACCACCAAGCAACATCAATAACTATAGCAACTATCATTGCTTTCCCAAAGTACAACCAAGTAGTCCAAATTGTTTTCCAGACCACTGGATCAATCCACAGCTCTACCAATAGCTCGTTAGTATGCCTATCTTCCACAAAACCCTCCAAAGAAAATTTACCATTTTCATTTTGGACAATCTGATGGGTATGAGGCGAAATCTCAGAGTTCCTTTAATTTGTAAGTCTTTTGTTATTAGTGATTTGGAGAATTCTTTCATAGTGTCATTGACAGTTTACATTTCTTCTTTTGAAAACTGCCTGTTCATATTCTTATCTAACAGAAAGTGACCCTTGTTCTACGTTTTCCATAATTCCTTGTGTAGCTTGGATATCAAACTTCTACCTGGATATTTGATGTCGAGATTTCTGCCCAATGTATGGCTCCCATTTTTCTTCCTGCTACATTTATTTTTCCCATGCAAAAGTGTTATAAAATTGAAACTATCAATTTTTAAAAAAAATTTTAGCCTTACTATTCAAATAAAACTGCTTTCTTCAAGAAGACCAGTGAACTTTTCATTGCTAAGTCCAGTGAATTTTCCTCAGTCTCCAGTCCCCTTCACCTTTCTCAAGTATTTGTCACCATTGATGACCTTCTCTTCCAGAATACTTGAATACTTTCTCTTCCAGAGGTTTTCCTGTCATTACTCCTTCTTGGCTTTCCTACTTTGTCTGGCTAGTCCTCATTATCCCCAAAGTGAGCATCTCCCCAAAGCTCTTTCTAGGGGCTTCTCTTTTTTTATAGATTCTTTCTTGCTGGCTTCTTCCATCCTTATAGTTGAGTTTCAATTATTCTCCTATAGATGATTCCCAGAATTATATATTCAGCCCCAGTCACTTTTTAGTTCAGTCTCATACCACCAACTCCCTAACAGATATATCAAACTGGATAATTTGTGGGAATCTCAAACTCAACATTTATGAAATAAATTTTTCCCCAAAAACCTAACCCTCTTCTGAACTTTCTTTTCAGTCAAGGGAACCAATATTCTTCTTAACCACCCAATCTCATAACCTTAAAACTGTCCTTCACCTTCATTCTCCTTCAAACATTCATATCCAAACAGTTATTAGGTCTAAGAGATTTTATCTGCATAGCAAATTTCATCTCAGCTTCTTACCATTTTTCCCCTGGACTTATTCCCTGCCAATTGGTCTTCCTGTCCTCAGTTTTTCTCCTCCTTAATTTATCCTCCACATAATTGTCAAATTGACATTCCTTATGCATAGGATGGACTATGCTACTCCCCTGCTCCAGAAGTTCCTGTGGTTCTGTTTTCTCTAAGATAAAATACAATTTCTATTTGTCATTTAAAGGCCTTCCAACAGGCACTATTCTATCTTTCCAAACCGATTCATATTACTCCTCTCCAGATACCTGACCTCCCCCATGGTTATAGTGGTCTTTACCACCTGTTACCTCTTTAAGTACCTAAATTTATGTAAGGCTCAACTCCAAGTGTCACTCCCTGAATAAGACCATTTGGGGGACCCTAATTATTAGTATACTTTTATGTTCCTCCCTAAATTACTTCCTACTTATTCTCCATACATATGTGCGTATGTATATTGTGTATATTATGTATATGGTGTTAACATCATTCCCCCTCCTCCCTGCCAATTGAATTTAAACTTCTTGGTGTAGGGACCATTTCACTTATGTCCTAATTCTCACCCCCCAGGACCGTGTTTTGTACATAGTTCTAAGGTATTAATAAGTCCTCATTGAATGAAAAAATAAGCAAGTCTTTTATGACCACCTTCATTTTGTCAGTTTAATAATTCTGCCACTGGCCATAGAGGTTGAAAGTTCCTCCTGGAATTCTCTGTAATACATTGATGATGTCAACTTTTGTATTCAGGTCATGAATCTGTTTGGAGCTTATTATGGTTTGAGATATCAGATGTTAATTGAAAGTTGATTTGAGCCAAATGAATTTCCAGATTACTCAGGAGCTCTTTTCAAATAGGGAGTCCTTGCCCAAAAGAGTCTGTATTCCTAGGTTTATTAAACACCAGGCTTCTGTGTTCAATTGTTTTGGAACCTTATTTACCTCATCTGTTTCCCTGATCCATTACCCTTCTTTATTTAAGCCAGTACCCAATAGTTTTGCTAATAAGTGCTTGATAATACACTCTCAGACCTGGAGATAGACCTGTTTATTTCAACTACTCTGCATTATTTTCTTAAAGTTTTTTTTGGCTCCTTCCCCCAAAATTCTGGTTAGTTTTTGGATTGCTGGGTTTTTTTTTTTTTTGCCAACATATGCATATATACATATGTACACTCTTATATGTATACATATACACACATGTGTGTATACATATATGGGTATTTGTGTGTATACATATATGGGTTATATGTGTGTATAACAGCAACAACTGTGATTTCTAAAGTATTTAAATGTATAAATGTATATATGTATGTGTGTATATGTATGTGGGGGGTGTGAATGTGTATGCATGTGTGTGTGTGTGTATCCTTTGGTAATCAGGTTGGTATGAAGCTAGTAAATTAATTTCACTGGTATCTTTACAAAAATTTTATTGACAAAGTCCATACATGATCACTGATTATCTTGCCAATTATGAAAGGCTTTTTTGGTTACCGATGATCTTATCTGACAATTTTAGTGGTTACCATATCTATATTTTTATTTAAAAGGCTTCTAATATTTCTTCATTAAAAATGATGCTAGATGTAAGTTTTGTTAGATACTGCTTACTCTGTAAAGGAAAAATCCACTGATCCTGTGCTTTTTTATTGTCTGTAACATGAGTGTTGTATTTTTCAAAGGCTTTTCATGCACTATTGATGGAGTCATATATTTTTGTTGCTTTTTATTAATATAATTGATTATGTTTATAGTTTTTCTAAAATTAATAGACCCCAGTATTCCTGCCATGAATCCAACCTGGTCATAGTTAATTTACCATATATATACATATATATATATATATATATATATATATATATATATATATATATATATATATATATATACACACACACATATATATACACACATATACATATACATGTATATATGTATATATTTAAAGCAATACCTTCATTGAATGATATTTTATTCAAAATTTTTCATTAATATTCATTAATGTTGTTCTTTGATTTTTCTTCTCTGCTTTACCTTGAGTCATAGACAGATTTGAGTACGCTGTATTCAATTTATTTTTGCCAACAATTTATACAACATGGAGAATAATTTTTCTTTTAATGTTTGCTAGAATTTTCTTATAAATCGATGGAGTGAGAGGCAGTGTGATGTAGCTGCAGGAGAGCTGAATCTGGAGTCAGAAAGACATGAATTTGCATCCTAACTCCAGAATTTATGATCTGTGCCTCAGTGGCTTCACCTCATTTTATCGATTTTTTTCAAAAACATTTTCTTACTTTCACACTCTCAATAGTCTCCTGGATTTCAGCTTCATTTATCTCTTCTTTAGTTGTCAGAGTTTCTCTTTCTGTATTAGCTAAAAGATTATAAATGTGTTGATCTAATTTTTCAGTAAAATATTTGATTCACTTTTTTCTGTTGATATGAGCTTTTATATTTGTAAATTTCTGCTGAGGAAGTTTTGATGTCTGTTATATGGAATATATATACACGTGTGTATATTAATATGCATGCATGTGTATATGTATATTCATATACATACATATACACATACATGCATGTGTGTATACGTGCTGACCACTGCATGAAATGTGTGAAAAAAGGCCTGGGTCTTATGCCTGTATGCATTGGTTATGGCTGGGACACATGCAATAGAATATTTAGCCTATAACATATGTCATGTTCAGTGGGAGGTAGATTAGCTTCTTTAATGGCACCTCATTGGCTCAGTTGGGGCAGCTAAAAGATGCGGTGGATAGAGTACCTGACCTAGCATCAGGAAGACTCTTTTTTCTGAGCTCAAAACTAGCCTCAGACATTTACTAGCTGTGTGACCTTGGGCAAGTCACCACCCTGTCTGCCTCAGTTTCTTTATCTGAAAAATGGGAGGGGGGACTCCTCCTTTAGTTGCTGTGAGGGAATAATATTGTAAAGCACTTTGAAAATCTTAAAGCACTATGAAAATAATAGTAGCGATTGATATGGGACATGCATAACCAAGAGCCCTAGCTTAGCTTCCATATACTGCTTTTCACTACCCCTTTATAGAGTTCGGAGGGGAAAGAAATGGAATTGTATCAAAGAAGAGTGGCCAGTCACCAAGGCACCAGCAGACACTCCTCAATTTTAAAGAGAGAAAAGCGGTTTTTTGTCTCTTCTTCTGAATGTGTGAATTTGGACTTGAATTTCTCTTCCACGTACTTCCCATGGGGGGTGGGGGGCGGAGACAGGATTTCTTTATCCTTCTCTCCCCTCCCCCTCCCCCATGGTATCCGTAAGGACACATTCTCCTTTCCCTGGATATCTTTTCTGCTCTGTGTCTTTTTCCCTGAACAAGGGTCACCAAACAATGATCCTGAAATGAATGATGAAATGCCAGTATTGGTGCCCAGAAAAGGAAAGTGACCTCTGAACTTCTTAGGGAAGAAGGTCACTGTCATAAGAATGAGTGCAAACCATGCCCATGCCCTTGAGTGAATTGCTAACACACTGCAGAGTTAAGGTCAATGTAAAGTGGATAGCCAACAACTCAAAAAAGTATTTGATGTTTTAAACATCCTGGGAGAGTAACTTTTGGAAGAGTGTCATAAGAATTATGAGTTAATGAATCCTAATTAAGTATTTATGTGTGAATTTTTATGAGTCTTTTGTGTTTTAAGCATTTCTTTTGTGGTAGAAAAAAGAAAAAGAAAGCTGCCCTATGCCTGATTTGCTTTTTACATTTAGTACCTTCCTGGAATGGAACCCATTGATCCTTTTTGAGGACATCTAAACTCAAATCATTCCTAAGTCGTGTTTAAGAGATTTTCACAAAATTTTATTCTCAGGGAAAGATGCAATGAGTCAGGGACAATGAAAAAAGTCCTGAGCCTTTGTGGAAGTAGGACAGTGTGCTCTAAGTCCCACAGATTATGGAAATTTATACATAAATATAAGTGTGTATACACATACACATGAGTATATGTGTATATATACACAGAGACACATATATGTGTGTATAATGTACACATCTATGTATATTGCATTCATTTATGTAGAAAGCTATATAGATAGATATGAATATCTATCTATATATTTCCATATGTTGTCTATAGCTATGAAGAGTGGGGAGGGAGGAGAGGGATGAGACAGAAAGATACAGAGACAAGAGAAACAAAGAGAAAAAGAGACAAAGAGAGACACAGAGAGAAAACGGTAATTTCCTTGAGGGCAGACAATGTTTCACTTCTGTGTTTGAATCTACATTGTCTCACATAGTGCCTGGTACCTAGGAGGTTTCAGATTAGGAGTTCATAACCTGGGGTCCATGAACTTAAAACAAGATTTTATATTTGTATGTCAATATAATGTTTCCTTTCTAATCCTATGTAATTTGTCTTATTCATTTAAAAACACTATTCTGAGAAGGGGTTTGTAGACTTCACCACAGGACACCGTAATGGCAAGCAAAGAAGTACTTAGCACCTTGTTTCAGCTATTTATTTACTTATAACTTTGTTTCAGTTCAAGTTTCTTTTGAGCCTTGCCCATGACTATATCGAGTCATTGTTAAGAAACAGAACTTGTGAATCTTTGTTGCTGATGCAACAGGAAGGGGCAGAGCAGGGAGGAGCTAATGACCAGATAGAAAGCTGAGCACAAGCTAGGAGAACAGAGCTGAGAAGGGAACACATGTGGTGGCAGAGTCGACGAGAAAACTTGCGATATCCCGATACTCTGTTTGTCTGTTCTATCTGTGTTGATTTGTGTTTGTAATAATTTGTACAGAAGCCCTGGGACGTTACCAGAAGCCCTGAAAGAGGATTTTGTGGTTGTCTGTTTACAGAAGTCCTGGATGAGGGTTTCAGAGGTCCTAGGACTTAACTGATTTGTGTTGACTTCTCAGACCTTGTTTGTGGGTCTCTGTTGATTTCACAGTCAGATCGTGAATTGATGATGGTGCCAGTAATGCGCATAAATGTTGTTTTGGCTCTTTTAAGCTTTGCCTTCCCAGAAACAGAAACTACAAAGGACTTGAGGTGGACTGGACACTGTAAGCTTCAATATGGAACTGGACAAAGAGCTGCACAAGGAGCTGGATGAGGAGCTGGATGAGGAGCTGAGAGCTTCCTACCTGTAAATCCAGGTGATAGTTGGGTAGATTCAGGCAGGAGCTGGACCTATGGAAGAGGAATCATGGAATCTGAGAGCCAGCCTTGAGTCAACATGAAAAGACCTCTCCTTGAGTACTTAGTGCTGACAGAGCAGGTTATGATTTACTGTGGCTTAGGAGTAGGAGAACTTTGTACTCTGCACCTTGTACCTCTTAAGGATGATTGAGTTAATGATGATTGGAAACTAATCTCCAATCAAGAAGAAAGAATACATTTTGACTGAGAGATTAAGACAACATAACCTAGGGGTGGAGAACTTTGACTTTTTTACTTTGTGTCCCCTAAGGAGGCTTGTTCCTTAAGGATGATTGAGTTAAAGACTTACTTAATGACATCTTTTTGTTTAAAACTATGTGTCCACTTCGGTGAAAACTATGTGGCCATTTTAATGATAAGTTCTTATGTTATGACATTGTGAATGCTATACTTTGGTTTCTGTGAATGTTTTACTTTAGTTTACTGTTTAATAAATAGAGAGTTCACTATACTAGGTGATCAGAACCTTAAGCTGTTCACAGCAGCCATCCTCTGGAAAGCTGATCATGCTTGGCTTTACAGACACACACAACAATGAAGATCTCTTATAGTAGATGCTCAAAAAATGCTTGTTGAAGATAGAATGGAATGGAAAGATGATGGGATAGAAAGATGGTCATGATCTCCATTCCTGCCTCTGCCATTTTATTACTGGGCAATTTACTTAATGTTTTGAACCTGTTTTCTTATCTATAAAATGAAGAGTTCCATTAGATGTCCTTTAAGATCCCTTCCATCTCAAGGTCTAGCTTAGAAATGCTAGACCCAGCACTTATCACAGTGCTTGGCACATAATAGGTGCTTAATAAATGTTTATTTGATTGATCTATGATCCTATGGGTTAAATTGTACCAACTTTACCCTTTCTCTTAAGTTTCTTACTTTCCTGTTCCTATACCAGGAATATCTCTGTATTATATTCTGTCCCCAACTTTCTTTTTCTTAGCTCTGATAAGATTAACATTCCTGAAATTTCCTTAGTACCCCCACCTCTTATTTCCATGTTTGTAGAGTCTTCTCCTATGATGTTTCAATTATGAGAAATAACAAGTTCCTTTCCCTTTCACCCTATTCTACTCCAAGGATATATACTTTTTCTGTCTCTATTTCTCTCTTTGTCTGTCTCTCTCTGTATGTGTCTTTGTTTCTGTCTCCTTCTCTCAAATATAGTCCCAGATTTCTTTTTTCTTCAACCCATAGGGACAGTGGGATTCTGAAGGGAACATAGTCTCTTCTCCCTCTTTCAGGTTGTAATCATTTGATCATCATTTATTCCTTTTAAGTTTCTCAAACCTGTATATGTTTTCTGGTTTTTTTTTTCTTTTCTTCTGCATTTGAATTTCAAATATCTTAGCTATCTTTGGATTTCTCAACAAGAATGCTTGCATGTCATCAATTCTGTTAGTGTTCTGTTTTTTTTTTCTCCAGTAAGAATAAATACAACTCTACAGAAGGAAAAAAAAAACATTAAGTGTAATCCTTTTTCTGCTGTCTTTTGATAGATCATTTTCCCATCTTTTCCTTCCTTTTTTATAATTGCTACTTAATCATGTGATTCTGACTAGGGTTCCTTGTACACAATCTGTCTCCTTCTGACTGCTTGCAGAACTTTTTTTTTTCTTTTGCACGATAGCTTTGGAGTTTAGCAATAACATTTATGGCATGTTAAATTGGGGGTTTCTGTTAGGCAATAGCCTCTATATTCTATGTTTACTTTGCTCTCTTGTTCCAGTAGGTCTAGGCAGTTTTGTCGCTTTGACCTCTTAATGTGTGTTGTCTGGGATTTTTCTTTCATCAGGAATTTAAAGGACACCAGTAAATCTTTACTTATTTAACTTCAACCCTATTTTCAGACTAATTGTTTTTGCTACAAAGGCTCTCTTATGTCATTCCAATTTTCCAGTCTTTGGACTTTGTTCTGATATTTCCAGCAGTATCATTGAATTGTTTAGTTCTATTTCATCCATTCTATTTATCAGGATTTCTTCTATTTTTGCTAAGGTTTCCAATCTTTGTTCAAAGCTACTTATTCCTCTTCTAAGTTACTTTTCAAGGGCTTTAATTTGACTCTTTTCCTCTTCCTTCATTGCTTATAAAAAGTTTCCCACTAAGTCTTAGAGTCCTTGTGGTATTCTTTGGTATTCTACTTGAAAATACATGCCTGCCATATGGTAAGCATTTACCAAGTATTTATTATTTTTGCTGGACACTCTGCTAAACTAAATAGCTAATAAATGCTTATTGATGATTATGATTCTAGAGGCAGCTGGATTTGGCTGCCTGGACCTTCCTCATTGTCATCTTTATCTGAAATCCTTACACTTTTCCATCAAACTCTCTTCCTGGGTGTCAATGCTGCCATCACCATTCCTTCAGGGAAAGGAGAGAGTTATTTACCCCACAAAAGGAGCATCCCCACAACAACACATTTATGAACCGAATCAACTTACAGTTTGAAGCTAGGTTCCAATGTGAGTACATGCCTCCATTTCCTACCTGGCAGCTTTCCTGGACTTTGCCATTTTCAGAAATTCATCATTCTGCAGGATGAAATACATGCACTCAGCAGCCCCTGCCCCTGGGGCCTCTCCCTCCCTCTGGTTGGAGAGGGTAGAGTTGGACATCTGGGAGAGTCTTCCTGATACTCCATCACTTAAGGAGAATGCCCAGGGAATTCTGATCATTTCACACTGGGCTGCTTTGTTGGACTCCACCATCTGCAGAAATTCACTATTCTGCAAGATGAAATCAGCTCTGAAAGTCACTGTTCCTCTTATCATTTCCCACCCTGTGTGTAGGACTTCATCATGCCCCCAGGTCTTCATTATGTCTCTTGCCAGGTAACCTTCTCTCTTTTTCAGTTTCTTATTGCTGTTCTCTTCACCTCTTGTATTCTAAACTCTTTGGGGGCAAGAACCACCTTTTGCCGCTTTTTATATCTCCAGTGCTCAGCACAGTACTTCACACATAGAATACACTCAATAAATGTTTATTGACTCTGACTCTGACTCTGATGTCTACTGATCAGCACCTGATACTATCCTTGCCTTGACGTCTCTCCCTTTCAGAGAGACAGAGTGGAAAAACAGATAGAAGGCTATAGATGGGGTCAGGGAGCCCTCAGTCACATCTAGCCTCACACTCACTAGCTAAGTGACCATGGTCAAGTTCTTAACCTCTCCCAGGACTGGTTTCTTCATCTATAAAATAGGAATTATGACACTTATAAGTATCTACCTGAGAAGGCAGCAGAGAGGCTCAAATAAGGTGATGTACAGAAAGTGATGGGCACATTTTAAAAAGCTATCAAAAAGTTAATTATTATTAAGTCTTTTGTGGACTTTATTTGAAACTGTTGTTGTACTCTTATCACTGGTGCCACATGGTCGATATTTAATGAACTCTAGATGATCGATTGTTCTGTAATCAATCAGATTGTTGGGAATATATGGCCTGTCTCCCCAAAGTGATGACAGTTCTCTGGAGGGCAGGGGCTGTTTCCTTAGGTACCTAGGACCAGACTACTCTAGTATCTTAGCAGCTAATTAGCTCAGTTTGTTAATGAAGATGAGACTAGATTGATGGTGGGGGGGAGAAGGGTGAGGAGGAAAATACCTCCTAGAGTTTTAAAACTAGGTGCAGAGCAATTATGTTGTTAGAGCCTAATTAAACTAAATAGCATTTGGAGGGAAAAAGAAATGGAAATGATTGTAAAACTTTAAAAAGGGAAAAAAGGAAAAAAAAATGTTTACGTTGAGGTAAAGCAGCCCTGAAACCAGGTCATAAAGCATCAGCCGGCCTCAGATGTTGTTGTTCTTCTGTTTGGTTGCTTGCTGCTTTGTTTCTGTTTTTTGTTTTTCCAGATTCTTCTCATTTGAAATCCGTCTCAGAGAAATAGAAACAGTGCAAAGCAGTATCGGGGGGCTGGGATGCATCCAGGGGCACTCTGAGCAGAAATCTCCCATTTAACCAGTTCTTCCTGCCTGCAGCTGGAGTTAGTTCCAGTGCAGCCCAATAATAATAGTACTCTTTCTACATGATTCTCATTGAGAACAGAGGCTACGTCTTTTTTCTGTTATTGTATTCCTAGCTTGCTAGGAATACAAAAAGTTCTTGGCACAAAGCAGATACTTAATAAGTATTTTGTTGATTGATTAATTAGGAAATACTTTAAGGCTTAAATTCTATGATAGGACAATGGCAAGGCCTGCAATGAGCTGTAGCATTTTGCCAATAATGACATAGACACTAAGTAAGATCTAAGACATTGCTGACCAGAAGAAGTGATGAGCTGGTCATGGAGGGAGCATGAGGCATGATGGGAGGCTGACCCAAATGTGGCAGTGGAATCCATCAAATATTATATGACCCAGGGAACAGGCTCCATCTCCTTGGGTAGACCCAGTATGGAGGTTTAATGGAATGAAATGGACAAGAATCACACAAGATGAGAAAATATGTGTATGGGCTATGATGTGTCTACACTGAAGAGATCACAGAAAGTTGGGAACTTAAGCACGAACAACAGAAAGATTTTAGTTATATAAATTTTGGAGTTTATAGGAAAGAGTTTAGAATTTGAAGTCAGAAGGCCTCTGTTCCAATTCCACTTCTGCATTCACCATAAAAGTAATGGGTGATGGAGGCCTTAGGAAACATATTGTTTTGCTTCTTCTTAGAAAAAATGAAAAAGGGTAGGAAAGGACCTAGTCTGTGATCACACAGGGAGAAGCGGCATCTGTGTGATTTGGGGGAGGTAATTTATCTTTTCTGGGCCTCAGTTCATTCCTATCTAAAACTAAGGGATAGGAAAAGATGACTTTGAAAGTGTCCAATCCTGACATTCAGTGAGTTCAAGCGGGTTGTGCTTCCTATTGTGAATGATGCCCCTCCTTCTGTTTGTTATTATAACTACTCAAGTCTGGAAACTCTGAGCTTATAAAGTCTGGGCTCAGTCTTGGTCACAGCCCCAAGATATCATATCTCTTTGATTTGTTTTGTCTTCATCCAGAGTTTCCTCTTGGAATCTCAGAATATAGCCCATGTCTGGTCTGGAACTCTCCTAGGAAGGAGATCAAGCTTGGGATTGCTAGAGGGGCAATCTCCCAGCATTCCAGTGGGAACCAATTTCAGTCTAGGGACCCACACCTTCCTCTGCCCTTGGAGTACTATCCTATTGGCTTGGATTGCTCCCAGAGCAAACAAATGGGGGATTTTATTTTTCCTCATCAGACTTATATTATCCAAATAATAATATGAGTTTAACACTTGAATAGCTATTTAATATTTGCAAAGCACTTAACATGTATTATCTCATTTGATCCTCATCAAAACCATATAAGGCAGGCATTATTAGTTTTATTTTCTTTATTCTCATTGTGTAGATGAGAAAACCTAGGGTGAAAGGGTATTAGGTGATTTCTTCAAGGTCATACAGCTAATAAGTCTCTAAGGCAATTTTTGAACCCAGGTTGTTTTGTTTTGTTTTTTTACTACAAGTCCCTCGCAAGGACAAGGTCCAAATATTTTTATTCCTCCATATTGTTGTTTTGTTCTTTTCTTTCTCCTCAGCTGTAGAATTCATGCCTCCCCCAAGAGGCTAGCTCTATCCCGACAGTCCTTCTCCGCTCTCTGGAAAATTGGATCTCAGGACTCTTCAGGAACTCACTATCATCCAAAAAATCCTCTCACCAAGAGTCTGGGCACAGAGCTCTTTCCCTTTCTGTGACCACATGGCTGAGAGACAGAGCTGGGACTAATATAGGCTTGTAGAGTAGAAGAGGCATCAGGGACCATCTAGCCTGACTTATACTTAGGTCAGAATTCCTTTCACAATATATCTAAAAGTGAGGCTGATGACCTCGCACAGCCCTCACTCACTCAAATCAAAGCCAATTGCAAGTCAGGTCATCATCTCCCTGATGTCACAGTCCTCTTTGAGAAAGAAGGACAAACCACAGCCAACAGGTCATCTAATCCTCACTCAAAGACTATAAATGGGTGAGGGGGGGGGCGGAGACTTCCCATCTGCTAAGGCAGACCCTTCCTCCGCTAAAGGCTCAAATTATTAGAAAGTTTCCCCTCACATCAAATCCCAATTTAACCTTTTTTAACCTCCATAAAGCTGTTTTCCTGAATTTTAAGACCCATCCTTTACACAAAAAGCACTTCTGTTACGTCAATTGAATGAATTTTCAATTTTCTATAGTTAAAAAAGTCAGAAAACAACAACTATTCCTTTCCCTAGTGAAGAGGTTCTTACACGTTTTTCTCCTTTCCAAGAAATGCTTTGTGTTTGACTGAATCTTCAGGCTACAGTAATTCCAGACATGAACTCCCTGGATCACTGTCTGCCAATTTTACTGCCCTCTAAGATCTCATAAAAATATTTGCTTTGATCCTCTCTTCTTCCTTTGTCCAACATTCTTCCTCCTGCTGCATTTATGTATTTACCATGATATGAATGATTCACCAGTATAACTACCTTATGAGACACTGAGGTTTCTGACCCACAGGCTGAAATCATAACAGGCACCTTGGGTTATGGTTGGAATAAATACAAGCAAATTCCCCAATCCTAATAAAACTATGAAGAGAATCTGATCTAACCACCATAAAAACCAAATATTTAAATTCCTTCTAAGGAGAGTATCGTCAACTGCAGTCACCACGATTAAAGGGCAGTAATTTAAGCCTACAAGACTCCATCTCTGCCTTTCGCCTTTTGGCTCATCAGTCAGCCACAGAATTAGAATTCTTGCAAGAATCTGATGGGTTCAAATAAGTTGATACTATCACCATGTCGATATCCTCCAAGAACCCAAACATTTCCTTCAGGAGAAGGTGAATGCTGAACAATTCAGGGAAATATACCATCAAATTAAAATTCCCAAGTCAGTTATTTGAATCACACTGGGACAAATTTACATCCTCCAAGATTCAGTGGGAATTTTCTCTGTGGGAGATTTTCTAGCCCTATTTTTGTAAAAATAAATAAAGAAACAAACCTTTTCTTCTTCTTTTAAGAAAAGGGTAAATTACTTGTCTCTGTACCTTTAACAAGAAGAAGAATGAAATAAAACCTAGGCTGCAGTCGAAAGCAATGAGGCAATAATTTTGAAATTAAAATACAGGGCATGATATATCAATATAATTGTCCTGTATGTGTGAATATAACTCTGCCTTGATAGTGTTATTTCCGGAGTATGCAAAGCCTAATAAAATCTGGAGGGCTGTATTGATGAGAAAGGCAGCATTGGAGGTTATGAAAAACATACTCTAAAATATCCAAACAAAATTACTGAAAAAATTGTAATGAGAAACTGTCTGTCTAAATAATAGGTGGGGGAAGGAGCGGAGAGAGAGAACAGGAAACGCAAAGAAACTTCCGAAACTTCCAAAGACTTAACTCCTGGAAAAAGATAGTGAAGCTACAAAAAAGAGAAGATGACCAAGGAAGAGAGGGCTAGATTTTAAGTCAGAGGTCCTGGGTTCGAATTCTAACTCTGCCACTTGCTATGTGATCCTAGAGAAATTGCTTCTGGCTCTGTTTTCTCCACTGTTAGAATAGGTGGCTTCTGAAGTCACTTCCAGCTCTCAATCTATGTTCCTAAAATCAGAGTATAGAATTTCCCTTATAGATTATATCCTTCAACCCATACCCTTTTACAGATGAGGCAGCTGAGGCCTGTATACATGAAGTAGCAAGGCTCAAAGCCACACAAATGCTAAATGGCAAAACCCAAATTCAATGCTTTTCCCCCCCACTGTGCACCTGTGTGACCTTGAAGAGGTTACTTACGATTCCCAAGCCTTGCCTGCCTCATTATAAAATGGAGATAATAATGTATTTGAGGTAAAGTTCTTTGTAGACTTGAAAGCAGTACAGAAGGTATTATTAATAAGGGCTATTTCTGCTTTAAAAACAAATCTACAGTTTAGTGTTGACTTTGACATCAAACCTCCCGCCATCCTTTGACTCCACTTTCCTTAACAAAAGGAAAAGGTTGACCAAATACCCAGAAGAGAATCCTTGGTGAACAGTTGAAGAGTAGCCCTGCCTCCCACCAGTTAATTAGCCAAATAGCACTCTTACATCCCAACTTGAATTTTCCAAGAGCTATAAAGAAGCGAGAGAATTCAGTGACCACCGACCTTTATACGATAATGTTGTTTGGGTACGTTATCTCATTCGACCCTCACCACAATTTTATAATGTAGGTGCTATTATTCTCTCCCTTTCACAGAGTGGTTAGTTAGCCCCTACCTCTAATCCTGAAATTCTTTTGAATTTACTTGGTACAGATTTTGTATTGACTCATCTGGGTACAGTGTTATGCCCTCCCTACCTCTCTGCCCAATAGAATGTAAGATAGAAATTAGCAAAAGGTATGAAAGCCTTCCTACAAGCAAGCCTCCCCTAAGCAAGCTTCCCTTAATGGGTTCCAGGTGAGACCTATTAATGGATGAGAAGATCTTATATCCAATTAACATTACACAACATCACTTCCAGGTATGGCATAGCTGATGAATGAGTCACTTTCTTACTTGAAGAGCACAATGTCTCAGCTGCTAGGTAGATTGACTGCAACTTCCCCCAGTAGAATGAGTGGATGAGTCAAATTGTTCCAAAGGCTGTGAAGGTGGCTGAAACAGGTACTGTGGGGGCATTTAGAGCTTGGTCTGACATCACTGGGTCAGACATTGAAGATACCAAGGCCATCCACTATATCTTGGGCCATCGCCAGTCATAATGACTTTTGTCTGGCCATTGGACTCCTATTACTCTACAAGAAAGAGTGAGGCTGTTGACTTTTGACTTTGTCAATTCTGTCTCACTTAAATCCAATTCACTCACAAGTCAAGAGATCATCCTGTGATGTCATTGGTTCTCTTCAAAAATGAAGGGTGAGCAACACAACAACAAAGATTGACTACTGGGCTGAATCAGGTAGGTCCCTCCTTCACAGACTCAGGACCATTTGAGATTTCATGACATTCTGTACCAAAGGAAAGAAGACAAACACAAACAACAGATGTGCCCATCTAGGCGAGGGCTTGCCTAGGAGATCACATATCTGAGCAAGCCTTATGGGTGGGAGGGCAATTTCCCATTGACCATTGGTATTCCTACTTTATAGATTGGGAACTTGATGGTCAGAGAGGTTAGAAAGTAGCAGAATTAGGATCTGAAGCTACGTCTTTTTGGTTCCAAGTCTACTACTTTAAGACCTTCACATCTCTAGGTTGTTCTTAAATATACAGGGAGATTGAAAACTGACTCCGAGCAAATGCTTTGCTGCTAATTTTATTTTGTTAAGACATGTGGCACATATGACCACTGATCAAGTATTTTGTAGAGAAAACTCTTTTCTGGATTTAGATTGAATGAGGTGGTTCTAGCTAGTACCAAATATGAGTGATACTAATACAGTACCATTAGCACATGCTACAGTAAATGTTTTCTTTTTAACAAAATTGCAAAGCATTTAAATAAGTTATTTTAGAGTTTTGCTCTCTCTTTGGCTTGCTTATTGGATTATTAGTGTTTCTCGTGGCCATGAGGTCTTATAGGAACCATTTTTAAAGGTCGTGTAACCTCATTGACAAAGGAAAAACTCCTAAACTCCCTTTGGTAATTAGGGGCAGAATAATGCCACAGATTCTGATGTGGAAAGTCACCTAGTCCAACCAAATCCAGAAAAGAGTATCCTCTACAAAATGCTTAATTGATCATCATCCTTTCTTTGCTTGAGGATCTCCAGTGAGGCGAACATGGCTACCTCCTGAAGCCACCTATTCCACACTTGGACAGTTCGCATTGTTAGGAAGCTTTGACTGACTTCAAGCTAATGGCTTCTAGTTTCACCATCTGGGGTCAAGCAGACAAATTTAATGAATCAAGTCCCATTTCTAGAGGAAAGAAGAGAAATCAACAAGGTACCCACAGTCTACAACCTGGATTAGCCCTGGAATAAGTGAATTGACTTTAGATGTAGATAGAAGCTTCTTGACAAGAGGAGAGGCTATAAAGTCTACTAAAATCTACCCAATAAGACCCTTACTTCTAATGAGACTGGAAGCTCCTTGAAGGTAGGGACTGGATCATATACTTCTGCACCCCCAGCAGAAGAGATGCAATAGGTATGCACAGAGGCTGCATGAAGCAGTAGATGGGAGCAAGTCAGGGAGACCTGGGTGAAAGCCTTACCCCCAACATATACTAGCTATGTGTAACCTTGGGAAAAGCACTTGAATTCAGTGCCCTAGGCAACACTCTGACACTAGAAGGTATAGGTGAGCTGCAATCTATATCAGTGAAGAGTTTCCACACAAGGAGTTCCTTGCCACATTGAGTCACAGGTTCAAAATACTCTACCTCTAAAACAAATCAATCCCCAGCACAGTGGGAAGAACGCAGCAGATACTCAGTAGACACGCAGTAGACTTTGAGACTGTACATGTATGGTCAAACAGCTAGAATGTGTTCAAGGAAGAAATTGACCCCAGGTCCCCCTGATTCCAGGGTCAACCTTTTATCTACCATGTGGCTATCTCTTGTGAATAGGTGAACCAGTGTTCATATATGAGAATGTATATTCCAATACCAACTTTTTATGTTCCTGTACAAGTTGGGTATTGTATTTTTTAAATATAGCTATGGGGAAAGTGCTTTAAAATCCAAATATATAGAATTTTGAAAGAGAGGACTCACAGACAATGAAGACCAATTTATTTTTTACCCTGTCCTAAATGAAGTTGCCACTGGACTTTATAAAGCAAAGATGATAAAGATCTATCCTTTACTCCTTTAAATACTAGCTGATGCCTGACAGGAGCTCCCCTGAAGGGTCCAATTAGTTGGACTAAGTGCAGTGAGTGGATATGAGCATGACCCATTGTACCATAAGGAGAAGGAGCATATTTCTGGAATAAATCACCATCCAGTTAAGTCCAAGACTCAAGAGAGAAGGCAAGAAATGAATACTGAAGAATGACCATATTCCTCCTCAGAAGCTCCAACATTATAAGATTGCTGGAGTCTACTAAGTTGGACAACACCGAATGTATTTATACATTACAGATGGCATGGAAGGCTGCCAGCCATCGGGATAGTTTTCTTCTGGCTTTTCTAGGGGCAGAAAGATAAAACAGCCAGAACCAAATCACTTCAAACCTCAATCAAAGAAATGGAATGAAAACATAAACTCATTTAAAAACTCAAAGGATATTTATAGCTTAATACAAACCAAGGGGAGAATTTGATACCTTCAGAAGAAAGAAATTATTTTGTATCAAATCATCCAACTAAAGTGTCCCTGGAAAAGTGGATAGGCCCACAATGCAACTATACCAATTCCAAAGTATGAGTGCATATATATGGGGATGAATTGGAGGTGAGCTGGGGGAAGGTTTTGAGCATAATTCACATAAATTCTTTATGTTTAAGGAAAAAGAGGGGGTCACACCCTGAACTGACCAGAGAAGCTAATGAAATAAATGATTATTTCTTTCTTATATTAATAACCAATTACTAATTAATTTTTTTTCTATTTATTCATTCAAAAATAAACCCCTGTAGGTTAATTCAGTCAGTCTTTGAAGTACTCTACTGACCTGGGCCAAAAATTTACCTCACCTAGACCATCTTATCTAGGTGGGATTGTTACCCCAGCCAATTAGAAAAACCTGAATTGTTACTCCAGCCAACTAGAAAAATCTTACTGAAGAGAATCTCATCTAGGTGAATTCCAGGCCATTGGGCTCTGCTCAGGCTTGGAGAATGGGGAGGGGGTAGATTCTTTGTCTAGATTGTTAGGGGTGGTCTGGGAGAAAGAGTGACATAATCAAAGTCAAGTCCCCAGCCCCTCATTAGATATTGATATTCATTCTCTCAATAATTGTCAACCAATCAGAGTTGATTGCTGTCTATCAGGAACACCCACTCTTCCCAGGGTATTTAAGTGTTAAGAGGCTTTCAGGAAGGTTTACTACCAAGGAAGGCCAAATGACCATCCTTTTATTAATTGTTCACTAGCCATAATGAATAAAATGATTAATTACCCAGAAATTACATCCTCATACTTTTTATATATGACGCTGCATTGATTTAATTTGAAAGATAATTTAGAGTGAATTCGAATTTTGGGCATCTAGGTGGCACAGTGGATAGATTACAGGGCCAGGAGACCAGAAGACCTGAGTTCAAATCCATTCCCAGACACTTACTAGTTGTGTGACCTTGGGCAAGTCATTTAAACCTACTGGTCTCAATTTCTTCATCTGTAAAACGTGCTGGAGAAGGAAATGCAAAATCCCTCCAGTATCTCTGCCAAGAAAACTCCAAATGGGCCCATGAAGAGTCAGATGGGACTGAAATGACTGAACAACAATTTAGAATCCAAGATTTGTTGGAGTTAGAATGAAAGTCTGTGATATAGTCCATGCTTCTCCTTATACAGCTCAGAAACATAAATAACTTACCCTAAGTAACACAGTCATTCAATGGCAGATCTGGGATTTGGACTCCAGGTTTCCTACTCCTCATCCAATATTCTCCCTGGTGTATTTTCCTATTACTCCTTTCTCCTTTTATTTTTTTTTTGTCTGTGGTGTACATAGCCATGGAATTCCAATGAGATTCAGGGAGAAGAGAGAATATTTGATAGAGCTGAAATAAAGTAAGAAATTACTAAAATATTAAATTCCCTAAATTTGGACAAAGGAGTGAATGATCATCATTTTCACCCTTCATCAGATTCCTTGAACTTGGGGACAATGGGGTAAAATTAAAAGCTCAACCTTCCTTTGTCCAGAAGTCAATTAAAACTAATTTTCCTGCAGTATTATCTTCCCTCTCCTAATTCATACACTTGCTAGAGTCTTATAGGTCTCAGGAACAAAAGTAATAATATCAGCTACTGACATACCGAGCCCTGCCAGGAGAACAGCCTTTAAAGGCTCCTTGGAGGGCTCGAGGGACCTTAAACCTTCTACATGCTTGCTTTCCCCAATGGAGTGAAAGTTCTCAGCCACCACTACTTTGCCTGGACTCATTGCTCAATGGTTGCTGTGCTCCTGCCTCCTCTTACCTCACCTAGTGATGACCCACTGAAATCCCCTCTCCACTCCCAGTGGGCCGTGAGCTCCCCCCCTATTTCACACTCCCCTTACATCAACCATATAATCTCCTGCCTTCGAGCCTCTGACAAAGAGAGGGCCCTTTTGTTTGCCAAGGTCAATGCTTTTTCATGTGTTCATGCATCCTTGATCCCAATGCCTCTTCTCTGTTACCTCAGGTTGTCCCCATCACCAGCCATCATCTTTCTATAACCTTCCTTCTCTCCCTATTAGTCACTTTCTGTTGTTTCCAGACACACACAAGTCTCAGCATTCTTCATTTTCTCCACCTCCTGACCAGAGCCTACCATGATCACCCTAAATCTCTCCTTTCTGTATCAACTAATTTGAAAAGGCCATCTTCAAATGCTACTTCCACATCTCTCACCGTCCTCTGAACCCTCTGCCTTCTGGCTTCTAACTGAAACTGGCCTCTCTAAGTTACCAGTGATCACTTTCTTGCCAAATGAAATGGCCGTTTCTCAATCTTCAACTTTCTTTACCCCTCTGTGGTATTTAATGCTGCTACCTAGATGCACCTGGATATACTCTCCTCTCAACATTTTCATAATTATGTTCTCTCTCACCCTTCTATTATCTTTCTGCCAACTTCTCAGTCTCCTTTGCTGAATCTTCATCTAGTTCAAGCCCCAAGTCTCTGCCTGAGTCCTCTTTTCTCTCTCCCTCAATTCTCTCTCACTTGTTGATCTCATTAGTATCCATAGGTTGAATTATTTCTAAGCAGATGATTCCCAGATCCAACCCTAGCTTGCTCTCACTGTCACTCTCTCGCTCTTTTGCTCTCTTGCTCTCACTCTTGAATGACCAAGTGCCTGTGGGACATTTTATAGTAGGCATCCATTAGGCATCTCCAATTAACATTTCCCAAACAGAATTCATTATCTTTCACCCAAAACCTTCCCTTCTTTCCAACTCTCCTCTTACGGTTGAGTTCATCACCATCTTTCCAGTCACCCACCCATGCGCTAGACTTGACTGCTTACTCTCCCTCATCCCATATGTCAAATTAGTTACAATATATTGGTTCTATCTCTCTCCAATACCTTGCATATAAATCATATTCTCTCCACTCATACCACCCCAACCCTATTTCAAGACCTTGTCACCTCTTGCCAGACTATTGCAATAGCCTCCTAATTGGTCTCTGTGCGTCTCTTTCAAGTCATTTTCCATGCAGTTTCCAAAGAGATGTTCCTGAAGTGTCAATCTGACCATCTCATTCTCCTGCTCAATAATCTGGTGGTTACTCAGAGGTGGGACACCTCCGAGATCATATATAAACTCTTCTTTTTGGTCTTTAAGACTATTCACAACCTGGCCCCTCTCTACCTTTCCAGATTTCTTCTTCTGTGCCCCTGCCTAACGGGGCCACTTCTTCCTCATGTATCTCATTTCCTTGCTTTTACGTTGGCCTTGCCCCATGATTTGACTACTCTCCTTCCTCCGTCTCTTCAAATGGGTGCTTCCTTCGGAAATCAGCTGAAAAATGCCACCTTCCACCTTTTCTGGTCTCCTCCCTTCCCCCTTCACTGTTAATGCCTCTCCCTCTAAGGTTATCTTTCAATTACTGTTCTATCATGTGTCATGTATATAACTATTTATATACATGTGTCCCTATTAGAATAAAGCTCCTTGAGAGGAGAGACATTTTTTCTTTTGTTTTTCTTTTTCTATCTTTGACATTTAGCACAGTGCCTGGCTCACAGGAAACACTCAATAGATGCTTCTTAATTGACTGATTCAAGGATTGGTGGTTTTGTTTTTGTGGACATTCCCTTCACAAGATACTTTTCTGCAACTTAGATCACAACTCTACCTATAATTTAAAGGATAAGTCTTTAAGAGTTATTTGAGTTTCAGAGAGGATAAGTGATTTGTCCAGGGTCACACACCCAAGCTAGTGTCAGAATCAGAGTTTAGCCAATAACCATGATTCCTTATGTGTACAAATCCCCTCCACTGATGCCCTTTTCTCTCTATCTTTTATCTATCCTCTATCCTCAATATATTCTATTTCAGAGTCTCCTGACATGTGTAGTGGTGTCTCATTAGACTCATTTAATTTCACAAAGGTTATGTTCCAAATAAGGAATTTGCCACATTTTTTCCTCTCACTGCTCTAAAAATTTCACTCTTCTTTGCCTGAGTCTGACACATTGTCATCAGATAATCTAGCTTAAATGAATTTTTCCTTTCCTATTTCTAAAATGCAATTCAAAGAGAGTAGGCAAGGAAGCTTATTTCCTTGTTTGGGGTCTGTGTCTTTCACAGACTCACAGGAGATAACAACACCTGCCTCACAGGGTTATTATGAGACTTGAATGGGATAACACTTTCAAACTTTAAAGTACTCTATCAATTCCAATTATTTTTATAATAATGATGATGGTGATGACGACAGTGATGGTGATGATAACAGTGGCCAAGCAGGGCTGTCCTTGGACCACTCTGGGGCAGGTTGGGCCAAAGGGCATTTACTCAGTGCCCTGGTGGGGCCCCTGCCAGAGGTTTCTATCTCCCTGCCTGCTTTTCTCGGTCTCCATGATGGTCATGGTGATGGTGGTTATGGTGATGATGAGGGTGGTGGTGATGAGGATGGTGATGATGGTGATGGTGATGATGATGATGATGGTGATGATGATGATGATGATGACAGTGATAGTGATGATGATGGTGATAGTGATTATGGTGAAGGTGATGATGATAGTGGTGGTGATAATGATAGTGAGGATGATGACTATGGTGAAGGTGATGATGGTGATGGTGGCAGTGATGATGATGTACCTTTGCCTAGATGCCTATTCCCCTTCTCAGATGACTCAAAACAAAGACTCAGATTCTCCCCATTGTCTCTGCTTCTAGGATTCAGTCTCTCAAGGGTTTGGGGTTAGTTTTGTTTTCTTAAGGTAAGAAAATACAAACTGGTTCAATCCTAATGAACAAACATTTTGTTGAGTTTTTAAAACTTGCAAGTGCTTGACAATATGGCCTCATGGGTAGAGATCCAAGCTTAGAGACAGGCAGTGAGGTCTAGGGGAGAGAGTGCTGGCTCCTGAGTTCCAAAGACCTCTATTTAAGTTTCACCTCTGAAACATGCTCTCTGTCGTGCAAACTACTTCGCCCCTCAATGCTGCAAACTACTTCGCCCCTCAATGCTATAGGGAGTTCTTTGAGCAGTTCCTGATCCACAGTGGGCAAGGGTGTCCCACCCCAGGAGTTCCTTGAACCAATGAGATCTCTGCAGTAGAATAAAACTAAGAAGAAGAAGAATAGCTTACAGAAAGCAGAAATTCATAGGGTAATAAGATTATAGTTTTAGAGCTGGAATGTCCTTCAGAGGTCACCTAATAAATACATAAAAGTGAATGGCTAGCATTCCTATTTCCCTGGTATGTGTCAGGCACTGTGCTACACATCTTATAAATATTATCTCCTTTAATCCTTATAAGAACACCAGAAGGTAGATGCTATTATTATTCCCATTTTAAAGATGAGGAAACTGAGCCAAGAAAGGATAAGCGACTTGCCCAGGATTACGCACCTAGTGTCAGAGTCAGGATTTGAAATCTAGCCTCAGATACTTCCCAGCTGTGTGACCTTGGGCAAGTCACTTAATCCTGTTTGCTTCAGTTTCCTCATCCATAAAATAAGTGGAGAAGGAAATGGCAAACCCCTCCAGTGTCTCTGCCAAGAAAACCCCAAATGAGGTCACGAAGAGTCAGACACAAATGAGAAATGATTGACTAGACTACAAGGCTTTTGCTCTATCTACCACCCACCACTAGTTTTGTATGCATAGTGATTGATATACAGCAGGTACTTAATAAGTGCTGATTGATTGACTGATAAGTAGCATTATTCCAAGTTTGTGATGAAGAACTGCCACCACTCTAACAGAGGCCCTGATCACCTCATGCCTGGACTGTTGCCATAGCTGGTGATGGGTCAGCCCACTTCATCTTTCCCCATTACAATCCATCCTCCATTCAGCCACAGAAGAGTTCTTCTTTAAGCACAGTTCTGGTCATGTCACCTCCCTACTCAGTACCAGTGGCTCCCTATTGCCTCCAGGATCAAATACAAAATGACCTATTTGGCATGCAAAGCCCTTCTTACACCGTCCTCCTGGACACATTCTTTTATCCAGTAACAATGGCCTCCAGGCTGGTACACCAACAAGACAGCTCTGGACATTTTCTCTGACTGTCCCCCATGCCTGCAATGCTCTCCTTCCTCTGCTCTGACTACTGACCTCTGTGGCTTCCTAAAAGTCCCAAGTAAAATTCAACATTCTATGGGAAGTTTTCCCCAACTCCTCTTACTTCTGATGCCTTTCACTGTTTGTTAATTATTTCCTATTTTCCCTGTCTATAGCTTACCTTGTATATATATTTGTTTACATGTGGCTTCCCCATTATACTATAAACCCTTTGAGGGCAGGGACTATCTTTTGTCTCCTTTTTAATCTTCAGTGCTTGGAGCATAGTAGGCACTTAATGAATGTTTACTGAATTGATATTCAGATAAATGAAATATCTTGCCTGTGGTCAAAGCTGTCATATGTCAAAGGGATGATTTCTACCCTGTTCTTCCCATCTCTAAGTGTAGCAGTCTGCTCCATGGAGGGTTTGCTACATTTGGAACAAGAAGACCCAGCTTCAGATCCTCTCTTTGCCTCTTCCTACCTGTGTGAACTCATATAAGAGCATTGGTTTCCTCTTCCGTAGATTGATGGGCTTAGACAAGATGATCCCAAAGGTACAAAAGATCCTAAGCACAAAATACATATTTATCTAATAGACTTTAATGCCATACTGGAAGGCATGTCACATTGGCCACCATGTCTTTGATGTTGAACATTATCTTAAAGCACCTTCCTAATTCCCGATGGTCTCATGAGAGAAAACCTGAGTCAGTTACTCCTGTTGGCAGTTCTTCCATTGGGGAAAAGGGACATGAGGATTATTTCAATATTACTTACTACAAGGCCAGCCAAATGAGAAGGGAATTGTGTGATGAGGATGGTGTCTCATTGACGGCTCCTATTTACAAAAGATACTTTCTAAGTTGTATCCTCTTCATTTCCTTGGAATAAATGGATGTACTTAGTTTCCTCATCTCAATTGAGGTTTGATCCTCTTTGTTTCTCTCACTAAAAATGACAGTCAAAGCTGTGAGCATATTATCTGATGACATATGGTCTACTGGTGTCTTTGTTGTGCTTTATAGGCAGATTTTCTTTGCTGGAATCTTTTGAAATGATCATTTCTTTGTTTTCACCGTATATCTATTTTTATTTTATTTTTCTGGATCTGTGTAGGGAATTCTCAGAACAGGAATAGGAATTCCCTGTACTAATGTAGATCAACATTCATCTCCCATTTAGTGTTTTAGTGGGAGCGTCTGATGCACTAAAACCTTAAATAGCTATCCCATGGTCACAAAGGTGATAACTGTCAGAGGAAGGATTGCACTCAATTCTTCCTGACCCTAAATGCAGCCCTCTACTCACCAGGCTGCTGGTTCATTTAACACAAAAATACCACTGTGTTGACTTCATTTCTTTTTTTTCTGGACATTTTTTGAAATGTGCAAATAAATCCATTATTTGCCTCTATGTTAAAGATGCCCATTAAGTAATACTGGTTTTTGAAGGTTCTGTATACAATTTAGATAATGTTTATATAGCACTGTCTATGTGTTATCTCATTTGATTCTCATAACAACCTTATGAAATACATGGTATCATTGTCTCATTTTACAGATGAAGAAATTGGAACCAATGAGGTCAAGTGATAAGTCATGGGCAATATGGTTAGTGAGTGAGGCAAAATTTGAACCCAGATCTTTCTGACTACAAGTCCAGTACACTATCTACTAACCAGTTAGCTATGTGGCTAAGGGACATAATGGATAGAGATCTGGGCCTGGAATCAGAAAGATATGAGTTCAAATCCAACCCCAGACGCTAACCAGCTGTGTGACCCTGGGTAAATCACTTAATTTCTGTCTGCTCAATTTCCCAACTATAAAATGGGGTTAGTAACAGTACCTACTTCTCAGAATTGTTATAAATAACAAATGAGGTTATATTTGTAAAGCACTTAACCCAGTACCTGGCAGATAATATGTACTTAATAAATGTTTATCCTCCTTCCCTATGCCAAGCTTCCTCTCAGAAAATCATGCTATGTTTTATTTAAGTGAAAGGCATCCTCTTTTTTTACAATTGTTGCAATAATATTTTAATATTTAAATGTGGGCTACCTCCAAAACAATGCATTTGGCTAAATTGAGGAAATGGGGTGAAAAAGCACAATCAAATTCAGTGTAACATGGACTGGGCTGGTCCTTGAAGCACGCATAGATATTCCCTGCAAGGTTTTAATCCCAGTGATCATGTGGATGATAAAGGTTGATGCCGTGTGAAGATAAGAAATATCTCAACTGGCCTCAGAGCCAGAAAGACTAATGTCTGAAAGGTTTCTTCATGTGCAGGGATAGGTGTGTCCTGGTTTTATAGAAATCTTTTATACCAATTGCTTTTACAATATCTGCTTAATAAAAAAAACCCTTTTGTTTCGGTTAATTATGTCTGGCTAGATAATCAAGAATGGAGAACTCACTGGTGGGGGCTTGTGAGTAACTATACCAGAGATTCCACACTCTCAGGATTACCATTAGATCTCTGAGGGGAAAAAAGTCACCTGTCCTCTGCAGACTGAAACTGCTGGTGCCATTGTGAGGAAATATTATACCAATATTCAATCACTATTTAGAGATAGAGTCTATCTGTCTATCTATCTATCTATCTATCTATCTATCTGTCTATCTATCTATCTATCTGTCTATCTATTGACCTATGTTTATATACATATGTGTGTAAACAGCACATGTATATATATATATATATATGTTATGCATATGTGCATTCATACAACATAAATATAAACATGCACATGTGCATTTATATGTGTGCATATATTTATTTACATTAGATACCTTTCTGGCTAACTAGGAATCAGCACTGGTTTCTGATCCTGGTCCTGAAATTAACCCTTATTTGAGTTTGACCAAGTTACTTGGCCAATCTTGACAGGGCTGTATCAGCCATTTTGATGGCTATGGCAGACAAATTTTGCTAAATGTCAGGTCAGAGGTAGAGCTTAGATAATGCCTGTCAGCCTCAAGATTCAAGGTAAAGATCCCCCTATGTGGGAGAAAGACAGAGATCTATGTATGCCATGTGTCTGCTGCTAGGGATAACATCATTTAGGGGAGGGAGCAATGGAAGAAGAGGTGAAGGGAGTGAAATCAGGCCTTTTAAAATTAATTATCCTTGCTAATTAGGTGCTAAATATAAGAACTGCCAGTACCTGCTCAATGTGTTCCCTTGGGGAAAAGCCCTGTTGGCCCTACCCAAGTTACAGCTCTGATTCTGTGACTCACTCTTCTCAACTGTAAAATAAGAGGGTTGAATTAGAAGACCATAAGATTCCTTTGAACACTCAATCTTCTATAAGATCATCTTAATTTTTAGATGAGAGAAGGGAGACCCAGAGGTGTTTACTGAATTTTCCAAGGTCACACAATTTAGTGGTAAAGTCAGGACTAGTCCCCCAGGTCTGGGTTGTATTTCCACCACTACGCTTTGCCGTGCACCAAAACCATGCCCAGAAGCAGATATAGGATGGAGAGATGTTCCCAATGTCCAGATCAAATATAAGTGTATAACTAAACAGGTTGTCAGGGTGAAACAGATGTAGATTATCAGGGGAGCTGGGGGGAAAACTAAGAGAGCTTTGGGTATAGTAAAAACAATGAGAATCTCTACCTTCCCTGAAGGACTAGTCTGGAATGAAAAGAACATCTGGATGAGATTGTTAAAATCCATTCGAGAGATGGGAAACCCAAACCACATTCAGTTATACTGACTCACATCAGAAATCTGAAGAAAGGAACAATTTAAGGCAAAACAAGGCAAAAATGGCCTATAAGAGAAAAGCAGCTCCTATGAACCAGTGCATGGGAAGGACTTTGTAAAATATTCAGCAAGAGGTGAAATGTACCCTACAGAAAAATAGGGGGAAAGGGGATAAGAGGGGGGAGGATAGAAGCAAAGGCAGTTTTGGGTAGTTAGGGTAGTTAGAAGCAAACACTTTTGAAAAGGGACAAGGTCAAAGGAGAAAATAGAACAAATGGGGGATGGGATAGGATGGAGGGAAATATAGTCAGTCTTTCACAATATATGCACTATGGAAATGTTTTGCATAACTACACACGTACAACCTATATTGAATTATCTTCCCAGTAAGGGTGGGAGATGAGGGAGGAAGGGAAAAATTCTGGAACTCAAAGGTTTAAAAACAAATGTGTACAAAAAAAATGGGTTTGGTTTTGTTTTGTTTTTTTACATACAACTGGGAAATAAGATATACAGGCACTGGGGTATAGAAATCCTTCTTGCCTTACTAGAAAGTTGGGGGTGGGGGAAGGGGGAGGATGTAAGAGAGAACATATTGGGGAAAAGGGTATTCATTAGGCTATCTATTTTGGGGTAGGGGAAAGACAGGAAGAACAATTTGTAACCCAAAATCGTGTGGAAATGAATGTTGAAAACTAAAAATAAATGAATAAATTGAAAAAAAAAAAAGAGGTGAAAAGCACACTTGCTCAGGGTCTCACACACACACACACACACACACACACACACATACATGGAAGTAATGAAAACTGACTCAAAAAAATGAAGTTCAAATGTCTCATTAGTCTAAGCCTTCAAGACAGTCTAATTGACTCTGTGATCCATTCTAGGCTGAAGCACTGCTAGGGAATTGAAACTTTTCCAGAGATCTCTTGAAAGGACCCAAATACCCAGGGTCCGGCCCGTGAAACTCTCTAAAGAATGTTAAGGCACATCAATATCTTTATTATCTTATTCAAATATTTACTTCTGAGCTGAGAAACCCATTTATTTATTAGATTCTTCAACTTTTTTATCTAAATATTTTCACTGAAAACAAAATATGGTAGAAAAAGCTGCAAAATGTCTCCAAGATAGATGAGGCATTTTCATTGCCCTAGACTGAGTAGTTCCTAAAATAGCTGAGGGTGTGCTCATGTGTGTGTGTGTGTATATGTGTGTGTTTATATGTGTGTATTCGTATGTGCACACGTGTGTGTGCGTGTGTTTATTTGGTGGCATTTGGAGGAAGGAGGAAGCAGTGACAAGAATTCAGAGGCATCAGCTCTAGCCTCAGAGGACATGTGTTCAGATCTGACCTCCGACAGCTCCCTGACTGGTGTCTATATGTGCATTCTTCACAAATCAGGGATTCTTATATTCCACCTATTACTTACTGACTGTGTGACCTTGGATACATCACTTGACTTTGTTGGGGCTGGAACAGATGGCCTTTGGGATCTCTTCTAGGTCTGTGACCCTGTGAACAACAAGGATAATGAATTATTTAACACTTTGAAGTTACACGAGACTCATAAATGCTAACTCGTTAAACTCTTACATCTGCTGTGTAAGGAAGTGACTGTAGGTGCTATCCCCATTTAACAGGTGAGGAAACTGAGGCTCAGTGAGCTAAAATGTCCTGTCCATGGTCACATGTAACTGTCAGAGATGGAATTTGAACTCAGATCTGGGAGGAAAGTGTGTACAGACACCAGATGGGAGGAAATCCAGGGCATCTTTTCCTACACCTATGACATGGGGTTCAGTGAATCCCTAGCTCTGTGCTCACATTTACCAGGTCTGATCTTGGCTACAAACACAAGGGATCACACAGAGCTATCCCCACTGAAGGCTCTGAATATAGTTCACGCCTGGGCCTCCACAAATCCATTCCCAGATCCCATATAAGCATTCAAGGTAATAAAAGCATCTGTCTTATATAAAACAGCCTTTATTTCACTCCACTAATGATGCAGAAAAAAAGTAATGAGTCACTTAAATGAAAGCAGATACTCCATAAGGACACTCACAATAGCCCATAAACAGTCCATAAATTCTCCATATCTAGTGGGTCCCACTTTCTGGCATGGCCCCTCCCTACCCCACTCAATACTCATAGCATAGCACCACCCTATGGTTTAGACTTCTCCCAGAAGGGAAACATGCCATGGGATTGCTGAGTGATTGGCATCTTTGAGGGACACCTAGATGGCTCAGTGGAGAGAACTCTGGGTCTGGAGTCAGAAAGACTTCAGTTCAAATCCAGCCTCAGATGTGTACAAGCTGTGTGACCCTGGGCAAGTCACTTAACTCTGTCGCCATTTCTCATCTCTAAAATGATCTGGAGAAGGAAGTGGCAATTCTTCAATATTCTTACCAAGAAAACCCCATGGACAGTATGGCCCACGGGGTCACAAAGAGTTGGGTGTGACTGAATCAATTGAACAACAACACCTTTGCCACTTTAGTGATTCCCTGACCATTGCTCCACCCATCACTGAGTCACAATTGCCAGGCTCTTCTTCCTCCAACAGTTCCTCTGCTCAATAACGTCCCCATCCTTGGAGAGAAGGTCAGATTGCTGAGCTCTTAATTTAGAATCAATTGTCTGCCAATACCCAAAGTGAGTAGTTCCCAAGACTTTTCCCTTCCTAGTCAGATTCGGGGGTCATGCTATCTAGGAAATCTCCTTTGCTGGCTTAATTCCAGACCTCTTTAACTTGGGGCAGCTAAAGGGGCAACCCTTGAGTCTGCTTCTCTCCTAGATAGATAATGAGATTCTGCTAATATGCCATCCTCTCCTCCCTTATAAATGCTATGTTCATCCTCTCCTCCCTTATAACTAAAGGACAGGGCTTGAAGAAAGACACTGTCTGCATCATATGTGACCAGAAGATGCTTTTCTGGGATTTCTATCAATGGCTGAAGAGATTGTATTGAGACCCCCATTCTCCACCTACTTACTGAACTCTCAGGATCTCTAAAAAAGAATGGTAGACAGGTAAGTGTTGAAAAAGAGCCTGAGTCTTCTATGAAGACTGCATTTAAATCAGAAGAAGACAGGAATAGAACAATTTTATTAGCACCATGTCAAATATAATATACGTTTTAAAACAAACTATACATAGAAATTCACAGGATCATATAGAATCCTCTTTTTCTGTTCCCCTTTGCATACTGAAATGTTTTCTGCTTGTTGATTAGTGTTAAACCAATAACTTAAATTAAAATTTTGAAGCCTCCTTTATAAATGAGCCCCAAGCAGTAGCCTCTCAAGCCAGTATCCTTCCAAGCACATGAGATGGATTTCACAATTCATCCTGGAGACCCAATGGTGAAATCCAAGATGCAGCAAAAGTTCAGGAACAGACCCAAAATAAGACCCAGCCATTGAGACTTACTGAGATCTAGTCTGTCTTTTCAACAGGAAATGTCCATAATCTCCCAGTGGTTCTCAACCTGTGGGTCATGACCCCTTTGGAGGTCAAACGACCCTTTCACAGGGGTCACCTAAGACCATTGGAAAACACATATTTCCGATGGTCTCAGGAACCTCCTCTATCCGTCTCCAGGTGAGTCCACCCACATGCAGATATGCCCACATATGAGTATGAAAGGGTCATGGCATTAGGAAGGTTGAGAACCACTGCTCTATAGGGAGAAACAATAAAAGTACCCAAAGAAAGGCTCGTGAAAGCTTATCCATTGGATCCAGAAACTATCTTGAGGGTCTTCAAGCCCATTCAAAGAACTGGATCCAGACCTCACTGAATGTGAGCAGCTTGTCCATGGACCTTAAAAGATAATAAATTTCTCTTGAAATATCAAACCAGGCCATGAGACCCCTATTCTTGTCTTGGCTCAGTCATGTGGCCATTGGTTCATCCTTCACTTTTCTTAGCCTCCATTTCATAAGCAATAAACTTTACACTCTCCATGAAGGTGATATAAAAGTTCCCATAAAGAGGACTGGACTAGGAGAGTGGGGATCAAACTCAAATAGAAAGGGGCGCCACTGAACCATACACAAGGACCCTGGTGGGTTGCATGTTAACTTAGAACAATACATATTAACATTATCTATGTTCTATTCTATTTTCATTTATTTTGTTAAATATTTCACAATGACATTTATTCTGCCTTGAGCAATACTCAGTGGAATTGTTGGCCTTGAGTTTGACACCTCTGGACTGTATTATTTCAAAGGTCCCATCACTTGGTGCCACAAAATTCTTTGATTCCTAAAATCACAGTCAGGTCCTATCATGAATTTTTGACTATGGAGAAAAGATGACAGATTCATAAGGGAACTGACCAGCCTCCTACTACTGTCCCCTAGGTGAGAACAAACTGACTTTCTTTTCTTATTTAGAGACACACAGCTAAGCCAGGAGAATTTGAATCTGACTCTTCTGGTTGGGCACAAGTTGGAGTCACTTAAACCCCTCTTAGGGCTCTAAAAATTAAAAATATCTGCTCCTCATACCCATCTACTGAAGAATCTTACTTGGATTAATAGGACCTGGGTTCAAATCCCACTTTGATACGACCTGTGTGGGGTTGGAAGACTGTTCCAGAGCCAGCTCGATTCAGCTCAGAGCTGATTTGTCAATTTTCACCGGGAAAATTTACATTTTGAATATTTGCAAATAGTACAAATCAGCACTTGATTTATGACCTTGTTGATTGTCTATACCAGAGGTGGCAAACTTCACTGTAGCAGCATTGCCCCAACACTCAGGAATGTAACCTGAACCAGAAAAAAAATGCAATTGGGAAATATTTCAAAAAAACCTAAAATACAATGCAATATAGATAATGTTAACGTGTGGTTTTCTATGTCAATGTGTGGCTCACAAGGATCTTCATGTATGACTGAGTGGCCCCCTTTTCTACGTGAGTTTGACACCTAATGTCCTTTCCACCTTTCAATCCATCATCCTGTTCCAGACAAAATATCTTCATTCCAACTGTTAGCCACCATACCTGGATGCCATCTTGGTGGAGTAAAAATTTGCATATGTAAAACCATGTATAAGCACAAAATAATTAATCTCATTTGTCTCTACAATCCAGACGAGAAAAGCAGAGCAGAGGAGGAAGAAGCTGATTTCAGGTCTTGATTTTTCTCTTCTGTTTGTGGAAGGCAGAGGGGGAAAATGAATAAATTTTCTGTGCTGCCTACTACGTGTGTAGAGACTATGCTGAGCACTTCATGGATATTCTCTCATTTGACCCTCATAACAATCATAGGAGGTGTGTGCTGTTATTATCCCCATTTTACAGTTGAGGAAACTCAGGCAAACAGGTTAAATGACTTACCCATTGTCACACAGCAGAGTCTGATAGGCTCCATTGGAACTAGAATCTCCCCGACTCCAGAGCTAGTGCTCTGTGCACTATGGCTCCACCTAGTGGCCCCTGGAAGGAAAGAAGAAGGGTTCATGTCCAGTCTTGTGTGGCACTGGCCAAATCACCTAATCTCTCAGGGGTCTTGGCAAATCTCAAAGGTGATAAACAGCAAAAGATTCTACATTTGCAGAAGGTCCTTCTGTCAGTTAAATCAGTGACCCAGACCCTATCCTTATCCCATAACCATAGAATAAGAGATCTTTATTTGATAGATAAACCAACTGAGGCCCAGAGGGAAGTGATTTATCTAAGGTCACACAGAAAGAAAGCAGAATCTTGGAATCATTGGGTTAAGGCTAGGAGGGACACCAGAGGTCGTTTTAACTAGCTACTTCATATTGCAGAGGCACAAAGAGAAGGGTCTCCAGAGCCTTTGGCTTTGAAATCACAGGACTCAAGTTCTAATTCTAACCTTCATACCCTTGTAACCTTGAGCAAAGTACTTACCCTCTGCATCTCAGTGTCCTTTTCTGTCAAAGGTCAAAGGATCCCTAGAACTTAGAGGTCATTGAATCTAACTCTCGTTTAAGAGGAAAGGAAAGTTTAGCTCAGAGATGTCCAATGACCTACCCATGGTCACACTACTAATAAGAAATTCAGATAGAATTGGAATTCAGCTCTTCCTGACTCCCAGTCCAATGCTTTGTCTGACAGCTCTAAGCCTATGAACCTATGACCAGCCCAAGGTCATATAGGAAATCAGTGGCAGCATGAGGTGGGGAAAGTTTGAACCGAATCCTGTCATTTCCAAGCACATTGTTCTCTCAAAGGCACCATGCTACCTCTCATTAAAACATCGGACATGCATTCTGTGCATTTGCCTGGAGTGTGTGGAACAAGCGCTTCTCTAAATTAGCCTGTCTTCATTTTTTCTTTTATTTAACATTCTAAACAGGTTTCTAATTATATACCCTCACAGTACTATTAATAACCAAGTTGTGGAATAAATGTGACTCTCTGGTTGACAGCATTGCTTGCAGCTCTCCATTACAGTGATCTGCTAATCTCCATGCTCCCCCTTTCAAAAATCCAATCTTCAGCCCAATCAGCCTAGTGATTCAGCCTTGTTTCCCTGTCTAAAGTTTCCCCTGGTGCCTGGAATTCTAGCTCTGTTTACAGAAGCTGATAAAGGAAATCATTCTTCACTTTTTACTAGTTTTCCCACACAAGACTGCTGGGTCCTGATAATGGAAGGCACAGATTTTACAAGGTTGAAGGTGGGGGCAGAAAACCATGAAGAGGAGGGGAAATGATTGATGGCACTCAAAGACTCCGACCAGGATGGGGCAAGATTGGAGATTCCAATGGAAACTATTCCATGGTTGCTGTTTTCTAGGGACGCTCAAGAAACAGCTGGTTTCCCTTTCCTGTTGAGGGAAGTTCTTGAATTGGATTATAAGTGATGGAAGGAGAAGAATATTCTTATCTAAAAGTCTCTCAGAACCAAATGGAATCATCAAATGTCAAATTTTACATCTCCCTCCCCCCCTCCCCCTACTCCCGCCCCCCCATGCCAAGAGCACCTTGCACAGGGCAGGGTTTTAAAATAACCCCTTTGCTCGAGATTGAAGCTTTTTCTGATGTAACCAAAACTTCCGAGTACTTTTCCTCTTCCTTCTTGGAGTCTGCCTATGGTTAGACCATTCTGTGAAGATTTCCTGGTGCCATTCAGCTGGAACACTGGGTCAAATTTTTGACTAAGGTATATTGGCCATCACTTCAAGTTAGTTCTTTAAAATTCCAAACTGCAGTGGACCGCCATTTTGTTCTAAGGAACTTTCAAGCAACCACGCCACATCTGACTGCTAGGTATTGCCCACCTCCTAAGGTGTCCCCTCCATCAAGCTGTCTGATAAAGAAAGAGACAGAGAGAGAGAGAAAGAGAAAGAGAGAGAGAGAGAGAATTATTTTAAACTTCAGAGGACAGAAGGGATTTGTGACTCCTCCTCCCAAAAGGTTGCCCACCCTCATTATTTTAGAAAATGCTGACCTTTCTCCTTCCCAGTCACCCATAGGACTGTCTCAGGCAATTCTAGTACAAATCTGTTCTGTAACTTATTACTTAAATGACCTTAGGAAAGTCACTTCCCCTCTTTAGAGCTCAGTTTTTTCATCTGTGAAATGGGAGTGTTGGAAAAACTTGATGGTGTGGAATTATAATCATTAAGCATAACCCTGAAGAAGAAATGAGAAAATGCTTTTCCCATTGTTCTTTGCAGAGGTGGGGGACTATGGGAATGGAACGCTGCCTGTACTCTCATATTTAGTTGATATGTTGGTTTTGTTTTATTGAAATTCCTTTTTTCTCTCTTTATTATTTTGTTTTTGAGTTTCCGTCCTAGGAGAGGGAGAAAGAACGCTTGGCAGAGGAAAGGGAAGGAAAATGAAAGACATCAATATTTTTTATGAGAAGTTTGCACAAGATGATCGCTAAGATCCCTACTAGCTCCAGCTTCTAGAATCCTATGATTACAGCATTCAATTTTACATAATTTCACATTTTATTGCATAATGCCCTCTATTGTCCTAGACTTGTCTTCTCTTTAACTGTTTAATGCAGGTTGACAAATCTCCCCCAAGAGGCACAAGCCATAGCTCATACTTTAATGCCCTTCACAGAGATTAGCACAGGGATAGGCACATTGTAGATGTAGTAAATGGAATGGAAAAGAAGAAGAGATCTTACCAGCATCTGGGACAAGTGAAAACCAACCCTCATTGGTGGAGCTTTAATGAGGAGTTGGGCTAAGTCTTCAGCTTCTCCTACTGAGAACTGGGTTTGGTAAGGAGGCTGCAGCCTCAAGGTATCTGGGCAAGTGGAAACCATCTTCATCCCAAACTCTCTGGCTAGTTTTTTTCCTTCACAAGCTGGGCCACCCTAAATTCCAAAGAAGGGGATCAAGGACAGGGGTTCCTTCCCTCAGGATAAGGGCTTATCCAGACTGGATTCTATTTATTCTCTAAACAGAACTCTCCTAGTTGGGTGGGGTCCTGCCAACCTAGTTATGGATCAAGTGCCTTGAGGGCTAGGAGCAATCTAATCAATCAGCCATGCCCTTCAGAAACTAACCGACCTTAGCAGGAATTGGGCATTTACAGAAAATGTAGGGGGAAAAGGGTGGATCATGATTAGTAATTAGTTATTTTAAAAATGGTATAATATTAATTTCTCTCACTTCTCCTTGGAAAGTCTTTATCTCTTTTACATCCTGGCCTTTCTCCATTATCTTGACTCCCCCTAGGGGCTACAACTCCCTCTGTGTGATTGAATCATCCTCTAACTTCTGAGAGAGGGATGGGGGAGGACCCCATTAAGCCAGTGCACCCCCTAGACTTTGAACATGGAATCACCATCTGCATTGATTCTAGGGTACAAATGGCATCCAGAGAAGCCAGGGAAGCTGGAGAAACTGGGGAAGCTGGTAAGTGGGACATTGTTTCTCTCCTACAATATGATGGCACTGTGCCCTAATATTCCACGGCTATAGCTCCCAAATGCTAATTCTGAATAAGAAACACCAGGCTCCAGAGACAGCACAAGAAGGGAATGACTTAAATGTAATTTGAAGAGCAGGAAATGGGTTTAGAAAAACAAGCCCTTACATAGTTCTGATTTATGGCCTTGGGCCCCCATCTGGAAAAACATCTCCCACCATCAATTCTTGTATTTCTTCTCTAAAGATAAGAAAAATAATGAGTTTTTTTTCTTCCACTCTTGAATCACATCATGAAGGCCAACCATGAGCTGCTTTTCCTTAGTCTTTTCCATCTGCCCAAAACACCAAGCTCAAGCCCAGTAGTGGTCACACCTTTGGTGTCCTTCCCAAGGACATGAGGATCTTGGTTCCTCCTTTAAAGCCCTGAACTGGGAGGCAGGAATTCTGGGTTCCTATGTTACTCCAACACTAACTGTGGGGCCATGAGCAAAGAAATGCCTCCCACTCACTGAATCAGCTTCCTCATTTGCTGATAACAATGATAATCACGGCTAACATTCATATAGAGCTTAAGGGTTTACACAGCATTTTATGTTTGCTGTCTCATTTGATCCTCATAACAACTCTGTAATATGTGTTATAACAAAAGTAATTATAATTTGAGCAGCTAGGTGGCACAGTGGATAGAGTGCCGGGCTTGGAACAAGGAAGACATCTTCCTGAGTTCAAATCTGGCCACAGACACTTACTAGCCATGTGACCCTGGGCAAGTCACTTCACCCTGTTTGCCTCAGTTTCCTCATCTGTAAAATGAGCTGGAGAAGGAAATGGCAAACCACTCCATAATCTCTGCCAAGAAAACACCAAATGAAGTCACACAGAGTTGAAAATGACCAAAAATGACCCCAACAAAATAATAATAATAATAATTCACATTTAGATGGCACTTTAAGGTTTGAAAAGTACTTTACATATATTTTCTAATTTGATCTTTAGAAGAGTTCTACCTGATCAGTACTATTATTCTCCCCATTCTACAGATGAGGACAGGGAGAGTGAAAGAGAATAAATAACCTGCCCAGTAAACATTTAAAGCAGAAGGAGGGGGGGGGGAAGGGGGGGTTGCTTATAATGTAAAGAAATCTATCACTTCCTTTATTATTAGACCCACCACAGGCGATGTGCATCTAAACCAGAGCAATTGGTTACAAAATCAAAGCTTTGACTGTAGATTTGTCAAGGTGGCTGGTAGCACAATGGCTAGAATGCCAGCCCTGAAATCAGGAAGACTGGCGTTCAAATCCAGCCTCTGACACCTATTAGCTACATAACCCTGGGCAACTCATGTAACCTCAGTTTTCTCAACTGTGAAATGGGGATAATAGCAGCACCTACCTTGAAAGGTTGGTATGAGGATTAAATTAAATATTCATAAAGCATTAGTATAATGTTAGGTACTTAGTAGGACTATATAAATGCTTCCCTTTCCCCTGGTTTTCTAAGCCATCTATTGACGTGTTGTTTTTTTAATTCTGAGCTCAATGCCAAACAAAACAAACATTTCCATGTACATAGATAGGATGAGAAAAGAGTACTACATATGAAAACAGTGAATATTAAGTCAAACTTGTTTGTCTTTTTAAGCTTAAATTTATTTTAAAATTTGAATTCAACATTCAGTTTTCAAAACTGCTTATTTGTGATTCTATCAAGGAAGAATTTAAGTCAGCTTCCCCTTCCTACCCATATGCTGGATTGATGAGAAGATAAAGACAAGAATACTATAGGACATTTCGTGGCTGGGACATGTACCATAAAGAGCATGAGGGATAAGGGCAGTTCAGTCGTGAAAGCTGGGAGTTGGAAGGGACCTGGAAGTCAGGAAGTGCAGAAGAAATCCCCACTACCTGTGGGCACTCAGCAGGTCAATCAGCCTGGAAATAAACAGTTATTAAGTACCCATTATATATGCCAGTCACTGTGCTAAGCCCTAGGGATAACAAAGACAGGCAAAAGACAGTCTTTGCCCTCAGGGAGTTTATAATCTAATAAGGAAGATAGAAAGTATATGTGTGTATATGTCTATACACCCACCCACACTCATACACACACACGGTATATACATATATACACTATACATTATACGTATACATACATGTGTGTATCTGTACACACACACAAACAATAACTATCTAGGACAAATAGGAAATCATTACCAGAGGGAATTCAGTAGAGTCAAGAAGGCTGAGCAGAGATGGGGCAGGGGGCAGGATGCTAAGCCTCTGTCAGCATCTTATCTTCACTAATCATTCTGGCTGACTAGGTGCTAAGCTCTGCTATTATTATGCATATAAACAACTCTAACTTACCCTCCTTTTGGCACCATGGGACCAAACCCTAATCACCCTGCCTTAGTTATGTCTCTGCGTGGCTGGGTTGCAAACTGCCCTTGTGGTGGTTATACCTACATTAAGGCAGCTAGGTAGTTTGGTGGACAGAGTGCAGATCCAGAAGACAGGAAGACACATCTTCCTAAGCTCAAATCCTGCCTCAGATACTTACTAGTTGTGTGACCCTGAGCAAGTCACTTAACCATCTTTGCTTCAGTTTCCTCATCTGTAAAATGAGCTAGAGAAGAAAATGTCCAACCACTCCCATATCTTTGTCAAGAAAACCCTAAATGGGGTCCCCAAGAGTCAGATATGACTAAAACAACTGAACAACAATAAAAACTCACACTAATGAAATCACAAAGGATTGGAATACTGTACTATCAGCATTCGATAAAGAACAAAACGCTTGGTTTCATTGTTGTCTTGGAATCCAGTTTGTAGAAATTTACAAGGAGGGGACAGATATTCTCTGTCACAGTCATAGTCTTACACGGCTACCTACCATATAAGATGCATGGACTTCAGAAAAAAGCAGGATTATAAATGCACATTATGTAAATAGTAAAGATTGTTGGAAATCAATAATGATGTGTACCATATACCAGATGTAAAATTAAGCTCATAAGACTTTTCAGCTGCATTTAATACTGGAGCACATTAGGGTCCTTATAGATCCATTTAAACTCTCTGGTTAAGCTATCTGTTTCAGTAATTATGGCATTTTCATTTTACTTAGTCTATTTCAATTTGCTCCAGGGGGGACGAGGGAACACATGCCCCTCAAGTTAAAGACCTTTTTAGAAAACCCCTCTGTTCGCTCCTTTCTCAGAAATGGAATGAAATATCAATATTAAACTGAGGACATTCAGCCCTGCCAAGATTTACTTCCTGTTTCTACTTGGGCTGCTCAAATATTATTATCCACTATTCTGAAATTGCATGTCAGAATTTATTTGAAAACATAATAATTTGAAAATGTATTTCTTGCTAATTGGCACATCTGTCTGGAGGGGGCTCTTTTCTTCTCTTTTGTACCATTCTGATTTATAACAAACCCCTCACCTCAAGGGCTATTGCACAGTATTTAGGAATAATGCTCCACCCCATTCTGTCTGTGGAGCAACCAAAAACCATCTCAGGTTCGAAGATTATTCTACCAGCAGAGAAAATCTTTCTCTGCTTTGTTTCCTGCTGGGCTGGTTTGTTGCCAAAGTGATGATTTATGTTTTGTTTGCTTCCAGACACTGTTATTCCATTTTTTTTAGAGAAAGATTGATTGAACTCTGCATAGGCAAGAATTTGAAAAGTTTGTTCTATCAGGTGTTTAGTACCATCTTCCAAATCTCTTCCATCTTTCCTAATATGAGTCTGTCAATAAGCCTTTATTAAACATCTACATAGTGAGACAGATCAAATGCCAAGAAAGTCAAACTTTTAATTGTTCTCATTTATGGATATGGTAATAATCATGATGGCGTTGGTGATGATGATGATGGTAATGGTGATGGTGATTATGATGATGATGGT
>CM053589.1:190574580-190624479 GCA_028646515.1 Pseudochirops corinnae | reverse complement strand
TGACAATGATGGTGATGGTGATGGTGATGGTGATGATGGTGATGGTGATGGTGATGATGATGGTGATGATGGTAATGGTGATGGTGATGGCGATGGTGATAATGGTAATGATGATGACAATGATGGTGATGGTGATGGTGATGGTGATGATGGTGATGGTGATGGTGATGATGGTGATGATGATGATGGTAATGGTGATGGTGATGGTGATAATGGTAACAGTGATGACAATGATGATGGTTGTGGTGATGGTCATGGTGATGATGATGGTGATGGTGATGGTGATGATGATGGTGATGGTGATGATGATAGTGATGATGGTGATGGTGATGATGATGGTGATAATGGTGATGGTAATGGTGATGATGATGATGATGATGGTGATGGTGATGGTGATGATGATGGTGATGGTGATGGTGATGGTGATGGTGATGATGATAGTGATGGTGATGGTGATGGTGATGGTGATGGTGATGGTGTTTGTGATGATAACTAGCATTTATTTAATATTTTCTTTATTTGGTTATTACTTTAATCTCTGCAATTCACTTTACATATGTGATTTCATTTGAGCTTCAAAAGAACCTTGAGCATTAGATACTATTATTATTCCTGTTATATAAATAAGTAAAATAAATAGAGATTAAGTGACTCATCCAGGGTAACACACTGTCAGAAGCAGGATTTGAACTCAGGTCTTCCTGACTCCAAGTCTAGCACTTTGTCCAATATGCTACCTAGCTCCTTCTACATCATCAATTCTTGCATTTCTAAAATTCAGAATTCCCTTTGTCTTCCCGCAGTTATGTATTAACTACAAATATTTGAATACTTGTCATTTTTACCATAGCTCTATAGAAATAATCCAGGTTAGTGTTTTATTCCAACATCTTCCACAGATGTTCTATTCCTTATCAATGAAACCATGGTCAACTATGCCACAACGTCTATACTAGGGAAGTACAAACTCTGGCATACCCAGCCAGGCTAGAAAATCTTTAAGTATGGGCCTAATTATGGTAGCCAATGGTAATCAGTCTTGCTAGAAGAAGGGAAGCCCCATATTTCCACCAGCTATTAAGTATGTCACACATCAAACCTGTTGGGAGCCAAGACTAGCAGGATCTCTAGGCTTTGGCCATAGATTACTTGCACAGCTGAAACTATCCCTCCTCCAATAGTTAATTTGCAATTTTGATCAAGGAACAGAGAAATTTATTGAAAACTCTCAAACCATAGTGAACAAGAAATGTCAACTTTGTACCAAATATATAAGCCTAGTACAAATTAAACTGTGAAGCAACTGGATTAATAGGGGAAATATTAACTCAGTAAAGAGCATATAAATCTAAAAAAAATTATTCTCATATAATGAAAAGAGAATCCTTAAAAATGATTTGGATCATATATGGCAAACAACAATTCTTGTAAAAAAGGGTAGCATCGGATTACAATTAATATTTACTCTAATACTTATTCTAGGCCAACTTGGGTAAATGTAGAACTGAAAACATGTGAAATTATCAACCCTTATCAAAGAAGGAAGGGGGGAGAAAAGTTGACAAAGTGAAAGATAAGACGGGAACAGAAAATGAGGAGGAGGAAAAGAAGGAGGGGAGAGGAGAGGAATAAAAGGAAAGAGGAGGAAAAAGCAGAGGAAGAAGTAGAGAAATGAGAGGAAAAAGAAGAGAAAGAATAAAGGAGAAGAGGGAGAAGCAGAAGAAAAGAAGAGAACCCTATAGAAGTAAATAAAATTTTCATAATTAATAATTTCAGTAAAGTTGCAGGATATAAAATAAACCCACATCAATTTCTGAATTTCTATATAATGCCAACAAAACCCCAAAAGGAAGACAGAGAAAGAGGAATTTATGTTAAAATAACTACACAATATACAAAATACTTGTGAATCTACCTATCAAAACATAGGTATCAAAAGAATACAACTACAAAACACTCTTTATAGAAGTAAAGATAGGCCTACAGGATTAGAGAAATATTAACCAATTGTAGGTAGGCTAAGATAGTTTAATAAAAATTAAAATACTACCCAAACTAATTTACTTACTCAGTGTCATATCATACTACAAAAATATTACTACATAGAGGTAGAAAAATAATAAAATGTATCTAGGGGAACTTAACCACAAGTGACATAATGGGGGGAAAAGGAGAAAAGGGACCTAGTAGTGCCAGTCTTAACATACTTTAAAAAGCAATATTTCTCAAAACTCTTTGGTATTGGTTAAAAATAAATAAATAGATGGATCAGTGAAATAGATTACGTACATAACAAACAGAAGCAAGAGAACTTAGTAGCCTAGCATTCAATAAATCCAAGATCCCAGATCCCAGGGTAAAGATTCACTATTTCATAGAAACTGTTGGGGAAACTAGAAAACAATCAAGTAGATTATGTCCAGACCAACACCTCACATGATATGAAAAGTTTAACTCCATAGGTACAAATGGATACAAGTTTAACTCTGAAAAGTCACATCATAAAAATAAAATAGAGAAACGAAGAATAAATTTCCTTTCAGATCTAGGGACAAGGGAAGAGTTCATATGCAACCAAGAGATAGAGAGGATCATAGAAGCTACAAAGAACAGTTATGATTACATAAAATTGGATAATTTTTGCACAATGAAAATCAATGCAGCTAAAATTAAAAGGAAAAAAAAGTTAAATGGGGAAAATACTTGCTGCAGGATTTTCATTTCCAATAAATATAAGGCTTTGATTCAAATGTATAAAAAATAAAAGTCATTTTACCATTTGATAAATGGTCAAAATATATGATCTAGCAGGGCACAAAAGAAACCATTTAAGTTATCAACAGCCAAGTGAAAAATGCTTTAAAACCCTAATTATTATACAAATTAAAGAAATTCTGAAATTCCACTTCATACCATAAAATTGGGCAATTAGGTAGGGAAGTAGATAAAGCACTAGGCCTAGAGTCAGGAAGACCTGAGTTCAAATCCAGCCTCAGACTCTTATTAGCTGTGTGAACCTAGGCAAGTCACTTAACCATGTCTGCCTCAGTTTCCTCATCTGTAAAATGAGCTGGAGAAGAAAATGGTAAACCATGGCAGTACCTCTACCAAGAAATCCCAGAAAGGTGTCAAGAAAAGTCAGACATGACTGAAAATTATTAAACCCATAAAATCAGCAAAGATGAAAAAAAAGAGAAGGAAAGGACAAATGTAAAAAAGGGTTTAGGAAAAATGCATTCACTGTTGGTGGAGCTATGAGGTGGTCCAGCCATTATGGAAAACAATTTGAAACCCTGCCCTAAAATCACTAACCTTTCCATACCCTTTGACCTTGAAATCTCTCTATTGTGCCCATTCTCTAAAGAGGTTAAAGAAAGAGAAAAATGACTCAATATTATTCAAGTTCCTCTCTACCATTAACTAGTCTGGGACCTGCCACTAACTGGAGTTTGTAAGCTTAGTAAACTGACCTATGCAATTAACCACTGCAGGCATCAATAAACCTTGAATGGGACCACAAACATTTTACTGATCTTAGAGGATTCCATAAGTGTCAGTTGTTAGCAAGAATAACACTGACAGCAACAAGTCTCCATCAGAAAATGGATAGAAACATCACATTCACCTCTTTAACGAGACCCAAATAAAGCTAACTCTGGTCAATACTGAATAACTCACATTTCTATAGCTCTTTGAGACTTACTATCCTTCCCACAATTCTAAAAGGTATCACCAAATCTGAGGATGGGGGAGACCTCAGAGACCAGGTGATCCAGCCCACAGCTGATAAAGAATTCCAAACTACTTGCTCTCTCTTTTGTGTTGTGCTTTGTTTTGTTCCTTCTTTCTCCTTGTTCATTCCATGGATTATAATCCTTCTTTACAACTTGACTAATGTTTAATGTGAAGGTATTTGTAGAACCTATATTTGGATTGCATGCTGCCATGGGACTGAGTGGGGAGGAGAGGGAGAGGAGAAAATCTGGAACTCAAAAGCCTGTGGAACTGAATGTTGTAAACTAAAAATTAATTAATTAATTAATTTTCTAAGAAAAAGAATTCCTTCTCCATGTATACAGAGACTGGTCCTCCTGCCCCTAATCTGCAGCCTCCAGGGAAGGACTGCATCTTCTCATTCCACAGCTCTACATCTCTACATTCTATGATATTATAATCCCTACTATGCAGACCTATTGGGTGTGCTAGCAGGGCTTTGGACTCAAGACTAGGTGTTATAACATAGCTACAGCAAAGGTTCCTGTTGGTCAAGGAAACACAGTTCTTTTTGCCAGAACTGGATGCCCAGTCCACTCACCCTGCTCCAGACTGGGTTATTGTTGTCTAGAGGAGGTTGAAGTTTCCTAGAAGCAGTTAGACAGATAAATGTTATACTTCTTGTTGTTGAGTCTTTTTTCAGTTGTGTCTGACCCTTCATGACCCCATTTAGGGGATTTCTTGGCAGAGATACTGAACTGGTTTGCCACTTCCTTCTCCAGCTCATTTTACAGATGAGGAACTGATGCAAACTGCATTAAGTGACCTGCCCAGGGCCACCCAGCTAGTAAGGGTTTGAGGCTGAATTTGAATTTAAAAAGATGGGTCTTCCTGATTCCAAGCCCAGTGCTCTCTTCACCTTAAGGAGTGTAGGGCATGTTCAGGGAAGACAAGTAGCTCTGGTGTGAGGGTTGCTTTCCACCTTTGGTGGCTACCTGATCCACCTAACTCTCACCTGTGACTCCAAGAAGTTGTAGCATGGGCAGTAGCCTTTTCAGCAGAAGGGCTAAACCAGGTTGAGGGTAACTGAGGGCTCTCAAATCCATTAATGAGTTAGGAGGCGTCTACCCCAAGCATGTGAAGACTTCCCCTGGTGGAATGGGTGGATGAGAACAATTTGTTCCAAAGGCCATGAAGGCAAATGAAGCAGGTGTCTTGGAGTGCTCAGAGGTTGTTCAGACATTGAAGACACCAAGGTCATCCATTGCATCTTGAGCCATCACTGGCCATCTTGACTCTGTCCTGCCACTGATGACTCTGGAAGAGAGAGTGAGGCCAATGACTTCATGCAACTTAAATTCAATTTATGCATGAATCAAAAAATATTATCCATATCATTTTACTATTCACATCTATCCCAATGTCGTATGGACAGGCAAATGGGAAAATAGTAGTTGCAGATATGCTGGGAGCTGTAGTCACAACACAGACAGCCCAGGCCATAGGATCATCTTCTCACTGGAAGGAGGAGTGGGATTCAGCATTCCACTGGTTATCCGAGCAGTCTTTTAAAGATTGCACTGCCTCTCTCCAAGTGTGAGGAAGGTGCTAGAAAAAGTACTCTAAAAATTGTCTGCTTACCCAACCTTGGCCTGATTACTGTGGCAGTCGGGGATCCCAAACTGCAGTCAAAACGCCAGAAAAAATGTACAAAAACTCTTACAAAGATGATTCCATTCTATAAGCAAAGCAGAACTGAATTAACTCAAAGAAAGAAAGAAAGAAAAAACAAGATGTGCAAACTTAGAGAACCCATCCTAAAGGTTCACATGTATTATTTGTGCCCAACCTATGATAGAGTATTCCAAACTCATATTGGTCTGATCAGCCACACCCAGAGATACTGTAACTTGACTCTAACATAGTAATGTCATTTTGGTCCTCTTCAAGAATGAAGGACATAAGAATCTATCTTTCTATTCCCCATGCTGACCCACGATCTGGTATCCACTTAGATTCCAAGTACATGTCCTGTGCTGTGAGTGCCATATAGAAAATTCTTCCTGAGATCTTGTTTATTCATTTTAGGAGTCAAGACTTGAGTTTGCCTGTTCAGAGAGGTGTGTCAATGAGGGACTAGACAAAGTAAAATAATTCTTGTTTAAGAAATCCTGAGTCCAGCTTGATCCTATGTCTGGAATTTAATAGAACAGTGCTTTAACAGTTTAACAGAACATAGCTTCTTGGTATGACTTTTTTTATTACTCTCCATTATGTTCTTCATATTAAATGTTGTTTATTTTTTTATTAAGTCTATATAGAGTAAAAATAAATTGTATGCAATATTCAAGCACGTGTATCTGCTGCCACAAGAGCTAACTTTACTGTGCCAAGGTCACATGACTAGTAGATATTAAAATACTCACAAAAAATGGGTTTCATTAATAGGCAGGGGCTCAGAGCTAAGTTCTAACTTGGTAGACATCTATCCATCCCCTGACAACAAGTTGTTGTCCTCTAGCAAGAGGTGGAGCTAACTGATTAAAAGTCACCAAATCCTTGAAAACTATAAAAAGGAGCACTGCCACCTATTGAGGCATGTGCAAGCCACCAAGGTAAGCATGGGACAAGGCCATCTCCAGATCCAGGTAATGTCTTCAATGCCACCTAGTGGAGGGATGTGGAGTTTTTTTCAAGATCTGATGCAAACTGACTCTACAAGGTTATAGGTGTCAGAGGCAGGATTTAAACCCAGGCTTTTCTGGCTCTAAGGTCACATCTCTACCCACTATCCCATGATAAATATGAGCTATAGTTAAGACTTCTTTTTCAAAATTTGGACCTTAGTCATTGAAAAATTTGGAAGTCAAACTAATAGAAGAAAATTCTTTATTTTTTTTCTTGAAGGCACCACCTTCCTTCCAGTTATCCAGCCTTTCAGTCCTTCATTCTTCCTCCTTTTCACCCCACTCCTCATATCTAAACAGTTTCCAAGTCTTGTCAATTCAGTTTCTGCCCCATGTCTTGAATATCCCCTATCTGTGATATTCACCAAATTTGATCAGGTCCTCACCATCCCTCACCTAAATGATTATAATGCTTGCTAGCTGGACTCCCTTTTTCCAATGTCTTCCCATCCTGATACTGCCTTTGGACAGCTGCCAAAATAATGAAAGTAGCTTGATGCAAAGAGAGTCAGTCTCAAAATCAGGAATGTCTGGGTTCAAGTCTCACCTCTGACACACATCTTGGTTAGATGACTCTGAGAAAGTCATTTAACTTCTCAGGGTTCTAGATAATTCTCTAAGTCAAAGACTATAGTTTTGAGAAAAAGTGCTGACCCACACTGGGGGAGAGAACTTCCTCCCCATGAGCTCCCTATGCCAGTGAAATCACAGGTCCAGTGCCTATCCCTTTGGATCTAACCATGCTGATCCCCTACTCAAGAATCATCAATGGCTCCCTATTCTCTCAAATAAAATACAAAGTCTTCAGTATGGTATATAAAGTCTACCACCATCTGGCTCCAGTCTACTTTTTTAGATTCATTCTATATTACTCTCCTTGAGGTATTCTCTGTTCCAGTCCAACTGACCGACTTGACTATTCTCCAAACTTGGCATCCCTACTCATGCTGTTTGCATTTGCACAGACTGTCCCTTATGTCCTACTCTAAATGCTCTCCCACCTCCTGTCCAACTCTAAGATTGACCCTTTGTTTTACTTTAAGACTCCATTCAGGGGCTACTTCTGTGGAAAGCCTTTCCTGATCCACCCATTTTCAGTGTTCTCTCCCTCCTCCTGGAGTGAATTACCTTGTATGTATTCCCCCACCAACGAAACTAGCACAGTGCCTGGCATACAACATTTGCTTAACAAATGCTTGTGGATTGATAGCCTTATGTTTTGCGTTACATATATGTGTATATAGTGCACATACCACCACTATCATCACAACCCTACCAGGGGATGCTTCTTGAGGGAAGAAACTATTTTATATGTATCTTTGTAGCCCCATGCCAAGCATAGGAACTGGCAAATAGTGACCACTGAATAAATGTTTGCTTAATTGAATTCAAGTCAATTCTAGCTTAATTACAAGGAGGCTTATGCTTAGCTAGTCATCCAAGAAATCTTCTCTCTCTCCAAAACCAAAGACCAAAATTTTGAACAAAGCATCTATTTGACTCATCTGAGCCAAAGGAAGGCCTCCTACTCTATTGTTTTAGAGCCCTGCTTCTGGAGTCTTGGCATGGAGGATCCACACACACCCAGATGCAACCAATAGGAACACCCAACAGAAAATGCCTTCTTAAACTTGGAATCCTTCTCCGCAGCCTTCTCGAATAATACCCCAGAGTAGCTGTTGAATTGAGACATCTGGGAAATGAAGGCATTATGTGTTGACCTGGGATAATTTGCTATGATGCTGGTGATTTTCTATTCATTTTCTTCAGTACTTTTCAAAGGACTATTGTATTTAAAAAAAAAAAAACAACAAATTGCTGGCACCATGCATTTTTTTTTTAAATCTAAGTACAAAAATTACTGGGGAGTGGGGGGGGGGGGGAAGGGAGGGATATGAGAGTTTGCTCCAAGAAAAGCTGGTAGCATGGAATGTGTCACATCAGAAGCCTGTGCAGTCACTCTTTGTACATTTGCAGATGTGATTTATAACACTCCTATGAAGGCAATGTGCTTGTTCTAGAGCCAAAGACTCTGCCAGCAATCACAGCTTACGCAAGCACTGATTTCTTTTCTTTGACTTTGGATGATTCCATCCCATTGGCCTGAGCTGATGCCACTTTGTCCAACAAGGTCAGTGAATGGACAGTGCCTCTATCAATATGGGTGAAACCAAAGCCAAACTATCATTTGGTCTTCGTTTCAAGATAACCAGAGAAGGGACTCATCAGAACCGTCCAACATGTCCTGCATGCACTGCTAGACAGCCTTGCTATCCCATTATGTGCCGTGAATCTCTGAAAGGCTGTGTTTGCACTACCCTCAATTACTTACTGAAAGCTGCCCAGGTTGGCTGGTCCGTGTCATTGTTTGTACAGAGCAGAAACATGAATTAAATCTGTCAGTCTTTTGATCTACATGCCAAGTCAACAGAGCAGTCATTGTAAGCACTTATCAAAAAAAACCCTCTCTTTTCTGCCACTGAAAAAGCAGGGAACTGTTTTGCCCTCTTGTCTGTTTTTCCCCCATATCACTCTCTACGTAATATTCTTCTAAAAGTGACATTTATTTGTCAGTAGGAAAAATAAATTTGTCAGATGCAAGTCTTAATTATAGATTTTGTGGTTTGTGCAGGCTTACATTGCATCTTTCATATCAGGATAGATCCCCACTAGAAAGATAGCATGCAAGGTACATTGGGCTGGGAGAGGGCTCTGTTTTTTGGAATTTCCCTCCATAGTGTAGTTTACAATTGCCTTGGAGCTCTTTAAAAAGCAAGCTGTTGTTACACATGTATTGACATAATGTGAAGCAACAGGTAGAATGGAAACTCCTTGAGGCCAGGGGCTATGTGGTATCCCTTACCTAGCCTGTACCTACCCAGCATAGTGCTGGACACATAGTAGGTGTTCAGCAAATTCCCATTCAGTTGAATTGAATTGAATTTCAGGCAGAACATGATAGAAGATATTCAGCTAGACCCAAATGAAAGATCATCCTTAAATCACCTAATTCAATTCAACAAGTATTTATTGCAGTCCCTGTGTGCTATGGGCTATGTGCTAAGGATATGATGATTAAAAACAACCTAATCCCTGCCTTCAAGGAGTTTCCAGTCTACTGGTATGATAAAATGTTTACATATAGATAGAACTATAGGAGCAAATGGAATATAATGTGGGCAAAGAGAGATTCAAAGCAAAGGACCCTGGACAGTTCTGAGGAGGGAGACAACACTTTCAGTTGTGTGTGTTGGGTGGGGAGGGATTAAGGGCTAGATTTTAAGAACTAGGTTGGAATCTTGCCTCTCCTTCTCAAACTATCTAACAGTAAAGAACCTCAGTTTCCTCATCTGTAAAATAAAGTTTCTAAGATCTCCTCCAGCTCTTTGTCTATAATCCCACAGTTCTATAAATCTGGGGAAACTTCATGGAATAGATGGCACCTTAGCTGTACTGTGACAGAAGAGGGTTTTGAAAGGGAAGGAGGAAGGAGTGCATTCTAGGTCTTGGGAGCAACATGGGGAATACATGGAGGCATGAGACCAAACGTCAATTTAGGACACAGGTCACTAGACCAGTCTGATCGATACATTGCATGGTGGAAGGGAAAAGGAGGTATAAGAGCCTGGAAAGGAAGGCTGTGGGCTGCTCATTGGAGACCTTTAATGCATAGTTAGGAGGCATATATTTGTTCCTATGAGCAATAGGAAGGCGCTGAAGCTTCTTGAACAAATAAGGGATATATGTTGAGATCTGTTCGTTGGGGAGGATATCTAATGTCATCCTTGGGGGATGGGGGGGAACCAATTGGTATTCAGGGCTAAATAAAGTCACGGGAAATGAGTATTCTAATCATACAAAGTACTTTAACAAAAGGGGAGCGGGGTAGGGAATAATCATTTGCTAAATGCCTATCATATGCAAGGCACTGTGCTAAGCACTTTCCAGTTATTATCTCATTTGATCCTTACAATGACTCTTCAGGAAAATGTCATTATTATGCCCATTTTACAGTTTTGTTTAAGTGACTTGCTTAGGGTCACACAGCTATTAAGTATCTGAGGTCATATTTGAACTCAAGTCTTCTTAACTTCAGACCCAGAATTCCATAACTGAACAGCCTGGCTGCCTCCAACAGATAGAAACAACTGACAAGAGCACTTACTTTTCTAGAAAAGTTATATAGAATAGAAAGCTATGAGAGGGAGGGTCTGCTTTCTCCCCACAGAGCAACATGTGTGAGGAAGACTAAGTGGGTTGGTGTGGGTAGACTACAGAATGACTGGAATGATGTAATGGATTAAAAGGCTGCAAAAGTAGGACATGATCATGTTCTGGAGAACTTTCTTTTTAAAAAAAAAATTATTTGTTTACTTTTAGTTTACAAAATTCAGTTCCACAACCCCTTGAGTTCCAAATTTTCTCCCCCTCCCCCTCCATGGCAGCATGCAGTCTGATATAGGTTCTACAAATACCTTCACATTAAACATTAGTCAGGTTGTAAAGAAGGATTATAACTAATGGAGTGAACAATGAGAAAGAGGAAACAAAACAAAACACAAAAGAGAGAGAGCAAGTAATTTGCTTTGATCTGCATTCAGACTCTGTAGTTCTTTCTCTGGATGTCCCTTTCTATCTCTGTTCCCTTTACATCATGAGTCCTTTGGAGTTGTCTCCTAACATTGCATTGCTGAGAGGAGCGCAGTCTATCAAAGTTGGTTGTCACACATACAATGTGTCTGTAATTGTGTACAAACTTCTCCTGGTTCTGCTCTCCTCACTCAGCAGCAGTTTATATAAGTCTTTTCTGGAGAACTTTCAGTGCTAACTGAAGGAGTTTCTATTTGATCCTAAAGGAGACTGCACTGACTAAGTGCTCAGCAAGTCCCTGACACACAGTAGGCATAATAAATGTTTATTGACTAGCTGGCCATTCTCATGTCTGCAATGTTCTGTCTTTTCCTCTTGGCCAACTTCTTCAAGATGGCTCAAATTGTGCCTTACAAAGGAGATCTTTCCTGCTTTCCCCTTGAGAATTCCTTCCATCTACTCCTTATACATCATATATATGCCTAGTTACTTATGTGTTGGCTCTCCCATTAGGATGGGAGTTCTTTGAGAGCAGGCACCATGTTTTTTTCCTTCCTCTGTATTCCCAGCATATAACACAGTGCCTGGTATATAGTAGGCATTTAATCAGCACTTTTTTTAATTCAAGGGCAGAAAGACTCACTGGAACTTAATGAGTAGGGGGACATCATGGCCAGCCCTACTTTGGGGAGAAATAACTTTGGCAACTATCTAAAGGTAGATTGATGAGGGAGGAGACTTGATACAGAAAGTTCAATTAGGAAACTATTTCAATAGTCAAGCTGAGAAGTTTTGAGGGCCTAATCTAGAGTAGCATGAGTGGAGTGTGCCCTTGTATCCCTTCTGATGTCCATGTGAGCACTTTTCTTGTGTGAGTTCTCCATAAAACAATCTTTTAGGTAAATGTATTTTAGCATTCAAATAATGTGGCCAGTCCATCAGAGTTACACTCTCTGCAGCAGAGTTTGAAGGCTTGGCCATTCTTCTAGAGAAAGAACCTCAGTGTACCTTATATTGCCAGGTAATCTTCAGAATCTTCCTAAGAAAATTCAAATGGGGGGTAGCTATGTGGCATAGTGAATAGAGGACCAGCCCTGGAGTCAGGAGGACCTGAGTTCAAATCCACCCTCAGACACTTGACACACTTACTAGCCATGTGACTTTGGGCAAGTCACTTAACCCCAATTGCCCTCCAAAAAAAAAACCAAGAAAATTCAAATGGAAGTAGTTCAATTTTCTGTCATGGAGCTGGTTTCACAGTCCAAGTTTCACAGGCATACAACAAAGAGGTCAGAACAACAGCTCTGTAGACCTTCAATTTGGTAGGCAGCCTAATACCCCTTCTATCTCCCACTTTCCTTCAGAGTCTCCCAAATACTGAGATAACTCTTGCAAAGTATACCATTGAGAGAGACTCTCAAGGTCACTCTGAAGAACTTTGGAATCAATTATGAGACACAGGAGGCACTGGCACAGGACCACCCAGGATGGCATCCCTGCATCAATGAAGGTGCTGCGGTCTATGTGCAAAATAAAGTTGCTTAAAAGAAATGTGAAATGTGCAAATTTAGAGACATCTCCATTCCAATTGTTCATATGAATGATTTGTGTCCAACTTAGGGTAGAGCCTTCTGAGCTCATATTTGGCTGGTTAACCACAGTCAGACACACTGTGCATTGACTCTGACATAGTGGCGATGTCATTTCAGTCCTCTTGGAGTATGAAGGACAACAACTAACCATGAAGGGAGAGAAGAGACCATATCAGTTAGATATTGTGAAGAAAGAGATGCCAGGATTTGGCAACTGAATGAATGTGGAAGATGAACGAGAGAGTAATAAACCTGGAAGACTAGAAGAATAGCCATTTCTTCAACAATAATAGGTTCATTTTGAAAAGGAAAAGAACTGAGGAAAGATAATGAATTCTGTTTTGGATATATTGAACTTGAGATGCACATGGGACATCTAGGTCCTAACATCCAATCGGTAGTTGGTGATGAGGAAGAAGAGACATCAAGATGAATAAACAGGTCAGAGAACATCTTCACAGAGATGATAATGGAATCCATGGGACTTGATGAGATTATCAAATGAAAAAAGAAAAAGGTCCCAGGACAGAACTTGGAGGACTCTTGAAGTAAATTGGCATGACATAGAGAAAGACTTAGGAAAAGATGCAGGGGAATAAAAGTCAAAAAAGTAGGAGAAAAACCAAGAGAGATAAGAGTCATGAAAATCCAGAGAGGGGAGAGTATGCAGGAGAATGGTTAACAATATCAAATACTACAGGGACATCCAGAAGGATAAAGGTTGAGAAAAGGTCATTAGATTTGGCAGTTAAGAGACCATTAATAACTTTGGAAAGCATAGGTTCAGTTGAATAATGATACTTTAATCCAGACTGAAGAAAGTTTAGAAGAGCATTTGAGGCTAGGGAATAGAAGCACTGAGTGATGAGAGCTTCTTCAAGAGAAAGGAAGGAGAGATAAAGGATGATAGGTAGCAGGGATGGTAGGATATCACAAGGGTTTTTGAGAATGGGAAAGATGTGGGCTTGCTTGTAGGCAGAAAAAGAGGAACCAGTGGATAAGGAAAGATGAGAGGGGAGAGAGACAGAGACAGAGAGAAAGAGACAGAGAAGGAAGGAAGGAAAGAAGGAAGAAGGAGGAATAATAGTAGAAGCAATCTGATTGTAAGAGGTTGGTTTTGCTTTGGAAAGGAAAAAAGATTACCTCTTCACTGAAAACTCAAGTAAAATGGGAGATAGTAGGAAAAAAAATATCAGAGGGATGTGAAATGAGAAGAGAAGGGGAAATTTTAGGCAAATTGCTTCAATATTCTCAGATAAGAAGTTAGGAAAGGGAATACCACAGGAAGATTGAGAAGAGAAGACAAGGTTTGAAACAACTACTGTGGTAGATGGAATAGAGAACTGATAAAGGGGGAATAGAAGGATTGCCTTGCTGCATTGAGAGCCCAGTTGAAATTAGATGACACAGGTTCACAAGGGCATCCAAAATCAGTATGGTTCTGTGACCTTATTCATTTCTGTTAGGCAGTATATAAGTAACATAAAAGGAGGCATATGGCTGAGGTCTGGCCAGCCATAACAGGTAACAGGAAAAGGTGACAAAGGATTAGCAGTATAAAGTCAAACTGGCTCACCAAGAGGTGGAAATTGGGAAGGAAGGAGAATGTAATCACAGGAGAATTCATGATCTGAGAAAATATATAGAATAATAGAAGACTATTTATGATAGGATAAATGAATTTAATAATTCTTGAACATGTGGGTGATAGCAATGTCAAGAGTATAACCATCGTGGTGTGTGACTGAGGTGGAGGGGTAGAGAAGTTCATTAGGAATTGAGTAGGCTGTATAACTAGGAATTTATGGCATTTGAAGGATCATCAATGTGGAATTTCCTGCAACCCCTCTATCCTGAAGAACTTCCCTCTGGTCATCATTACTTCTCAAGCTGTACTCTCCTTCCTTCCCAATCTCATTTTGTAAGAGGTGAAAAGACAAAAGAGAATAACTGTACACTGAATTCATTAAAGAAGGAAGGAGAATGTTCTGGGGATCCAAAGATAACAACCACTAGATTGAAACTGGGTGATGAATGTGGATGTTATAAATTTCAAAGGGAGAGAAGTTTTTTACTTAAGGAAGAGTTTAAAAATGGTGATAGGGAACAAAGGGCATTCTGCCTCCCACACCACATGGGGGAAGGGGAGGAGGGGGGGAATGATATGAAAAAAGTGCAACCATAACTAAAAAGGAGGGCCAAGGACATCATGATGTTAGGAGTTCCAAAGAACTTGCTAGAAGAGACAGGCATAAGGTTAAGGTGAATGGAAATGAGGAAGTGAACGATTTAGGTAGAAGAGGGAAGTTTTCTTTCAGTAAACAGGAATTTCATTATCACTGCAGGCTAATCAATGGGGAAGGAGTCCAGGCAGAGTATCAGTGGATCAGGACAAAGAGAGGTCATGAGAAGGTTCTAGGTCTTCTCTAGTGTTCTCTCCTAGAGCCCTACTTCCTGGCAAGCACAACAGGGCTTGGTCATGCTGTGATGATAAATGAGTATGGGCTCATAGACCTAAAGCTGGAATGGACCATAGAGACCAGCTGTTTCAATACTTCATTTCAATATTCCATTTCACAGATGAGGAAACAGACCCAGGGAGTTTAACTGATTTGCTTAAGACCACATAGCTAGTATACATCAGAGGCAACATTTGAACCCATGTTCACTGACTCCAAAGTCAGTGTTGTTGTCTTCTACTATATCATACACTGTTATTTTTTTAAATCAGTAGTCCTCCCATCCCTGCAAAGAATAACATTTATGAACCTGTATATTAAAGCTCTTATTCCCTAGAGTTGAAAGTTAAGACTTTTAAATTCTTATAAAAAAAGCTATTGATTTAAGATCTTTAATGAAAGCTGAATTGGCTTTTTTTTTGGAAGAATGGAAAAAATGCTTTCTAAGTTGTCAGCAGTTAATACCTGAACCATTGATCTTCAGCAGCACCCAGTTAAGCACACCCCCCAGTCTCTAAACACTCCCTTCTCTGAGGCTGTAGGGAGAACAAAGGCATGAGACTGAATGCAGTGTCCCCAGTCCTTTTCTGTGGCTGACCTTCCTGTAGATGAGAAATCAAACACAGCTGTTGCTGCGGACAGCACAAAGCTTGCTCACGATTCTGGCGGAAAGCTCCCACTCCCACTTGTTCGCCTTTGTTTCCAGAGGCATCTCATACTCCAGTCACAAAGCTGAGAGCAAAGAAAAAATGCCAATGAGAAGTCAAAAGCAAAACATTGATGAGATAGAATTGAATGGATGCCCTCATATTTCTTTTTTTAGCAACAGCCTATGATTCGTATTTGGGTTCTAGCATCCCTAAGATGAAGTCACTAGGCCTAACACACAATGGCCAAAAAAGATGAGTTGAGAGTCTAATGACCTGTGTGCCAATTCCAACTTTTCCAGCTCTCTAGATTTATAACCTTGTCCAAGTCAATTCAGACCTCTAGGACTTGGTTTCTTCACCTGTCAAATGAAAAGGATTGTTTAGATCAATAGTTCTTATCCTGAGGCCTAAGAATTTTTTTAAGTGTTTTTATGGAGTTGGAGCCAAGATGGTGGAACAGGAAGAAGTATAACGGGCTCCGCCTCACAACTCTTCCAAAAAGATCTAGTAAATACACCAAACCAAGAGTGATGGGGAAATCTAAGTAAAAGTCACAATGAGTCATTTTTCCAGCACAGGTCAGTGTAAGGACACAGACAAAGATGTCTGTGGAGAGTGGGGCAGGGGTCTGGACAAGAGTGTGTTGATGAGCACTGTGGTGCAAGGAGGAGTTTGGGGAGATCTTCTACCTTTATCAAGGCACTGAGGTGGGAACAGATGCCATCCAGCAACTCTGTCACTCAGTACTCAGTTCTAGGTCACAGATCCAAGGAGAACTGAGGAGGGTAATGGCACCTTGGGATGGTGTTCAGAGGTAAGGAGCAGTCATAGGCCATAGACTGGATACCAAGGAAGAAGCAGGTTCAGAAGCAAACAGCAATAGTGTGATGTAGAGTCTTGGTTTCAACTTTGAGCCTAGTCTGAAGCCTACAGAGGAATAAACAGGGTGGGAATTCCAAACCAAAGGAAAGCCTACAGTTGTGCCTGCCACCCTAAATCAACAGAGATTACTAGCTGGATGATAATAGCTGAGTGCAGAGGTAGTCTAATGTTGCTTAGATATAAAACCAGTTCAGGAACTTGCAGAGATCACATGGGGGACAGGGGAGTGGGAAAGAATCAATCAGACTTTTCCCTGGATCAGACCCCTTTGAGATCACTGAAAGCCTTAAGGTCCCCAGAGTGTTTCTGACCCTCTGGAATAATGGAATACTTGATATCTTAAGAAAGCAATAAGAACAGCCCAGACCTTCCCTATGGGAGTGTGGCAGACCCCAGCCTTAACATCAAATCTGAAGTCAGGAAGGAGACTGGAAGAAGAGGCAGACATAAAAGAGTTCCACTATAATGAGCTATTATGGTGGTAGGGACACTCAAGACACAAATAAAGAAGAGAATGATTCCAAGTCATCTACAAGGAAAGCCTCAAAGAGAAATTCAGTATGGGCACAAATTTAACTAGAATTCCTATAAGAGATAAAGCAAGAATTTTTAGAAGTTTAACATTTTTTAAATAGATGAAATTATAGAATTAAAAGAAAAAAAATGGATGGAAGAAAGAACTGGAGCAGTTATTAAGATCTTTGCATAAGAGGTACCAAACCTTGCCCAAGCAACAAACACCCTGAAAAATTAGAATGAGCTAAATAGATTTCAATAACCTCATGATACAACAAGAAACATTAAAACAGAGTTAAAAGTCTGGAAAATAGGAGAAAATATATGGTATTTCATATCAAAAACAAATGATTTGGGAAACAGATCAAGTAAAGGTAATACTATCTGAACAACACGATCAAAGAATTAAGAAGGCGTATTCAACTTTATTCAATGCTTTTGCCCCTTTTAGACTATAAGCTTCCTGAAGACAAAGACTGTCTCCCTTTTCTATCTGTATTCATGATATTTAGTCCAGTATTTGGTCCACATAATGAACGCTTCTTTTGTTCATTCATTCATTCAGTTTTATTCCATAAAGACTCAAGGTTACATTCAGTTGTAAATTTATGATTCTAAGACTGTATGATTCATGAAAATACATCACTTCTGATTAATAAAAAGATGGAAGTGGGGGGATTAATAGGAGTCTAACCCAATCAATTTAATCATATCTCTTCTTTTGTAAAAATATGGAAACGTGCATTTAGGCTTGGTTAAGAAGATAATTAACATCTCCTGACTTTTTCAATAACTTGGTCTTCCTCTACAATGATTGGCTGGAAGGAGACTCTAGTCTATTGAACCACCTTTCTGTGCTAGGTTATAAGAGGGAAAAGTGAACTCTGCTAGGCTTCTTGACCTCTTCAGCTTTCCTCTCCTACTTTTTTTCTGGGTTGTCACTGGGGTGGAGTTGAGGTAAGGAGCAGCTGATGGTGGCTCCCTCAGAAGCATGTGCTTGGTCACCCATCCTGAGAGGAGGCTTCTTGAGAGTGGATTTTTCCCAGCCAAGATTTGGTAAAATCCAGGGCAATGGTGGAGTATCTGCAGAAACACATGGCAGAGGTAATCATATTTAGGCCCATGTTGCCTAAAATTGGAGTTCATGAATAATGTTCCCAAACATTAATCTCCCAGGTGGCATGACAGATTTTGATTTCCTGGGCAGCCTGTTCCTGGAAACTTGCCCTCTGGCTAGGGAGATTTCCTGGGAAGCACCAGCCTTGAGGTTTGCCTCACAAATAACCCCAAGTTCAGGAGCCCTGGAATCTGACCTTCTAAGCAGAGGAGTTCTCACCTGACCCTAGGCTCCAGAATCTAGCCTTCTAGAAAAAGAAGGCCGAGTTTTGTTGAGTAGCACCAACCCTGGTGATTTTCAACTCCCAACCAAGCCACTCTGAGCTCAAGTTCCTAAGTCTGAGAGTTCAGGGACTGGACCTTAGGGAGAGAGAAGAAAGGAGAGTGTGGTCCACCTAGACCCTAAAGCTAGAGGACGAATGAAGGAGATTTGTGACGTAGGGAAGTGAGGGTTCTGTGCTTTGTCATCCTCGATTAGAGTGTGAATTATTTATCTAGCACAGTTCTGATGGAAAGGGATTGCCTACCCAACAACCCTAAAGTAGATTTGCCTTCCAAGTAAATCGTAAACTGCTGAGGCATTCCCAATGTTGGGAGAGTGGATTCAAGAGAACTGATAAATGGTCGCCCCAATGGCAACACCCATTTCAGTTCATTTTGAGAAGAATGTCTATGATTACATTATGTGTTTTATGTATGTTCACGGACTTCGAGAATTCTTTGTATCTTCTGTACCATCAATACAATGAAACTAAGGCTTATCATCTACCCGTATTGTTACCTTGAAGACTTATATGGGAACTCTGACACTTTGTTACCCACATTTAGGGAAGCTTAGACAACCTATGCCTGTGCTATATTGTATTTGGAGATTTCCCAGAATAAGCTTTAGATGGGAACAGACTGAGCCAAAAGAGAAAATTACCTTCTTGAGTCAGCTCCCAGGATTGAATTCAGTCTGTATGAGCCCACAGGGGTTTGGGGTCTCTGGGCCATGAGTTACAATAATAACAGTGTATATTTATAGAGCACTTTAAGATTTACAAAGCCATTTACATACATTATTTTCCTAGGAGCCTCATGACAGCCCTGTGAGGTAAGTGCCACAGGCATTATTATCCCAATTCTACCCATGAGTAAACTGAGGTTAAGAGTACTTAGATGAGTTACCAAGGATAACAGCCACATTGGAGGTGGCACTCTAGGCCTGGCACTCAATCCAGTACCCCATACTTTGTCTTCAGTTGTCATCAGAGTAGGCACGATTTTTTTTGGCTGCCCTCAATTCAAACAAATTTAGACTCTAAGCAGAAGTGAAAAAAATATTAATAATAACTCACATTTATATAACATTTTAAAGCTTGCAAAGCACTTTATGTATGAGTCATAGGGGTTTTTTGGGACCACTTCTGAGGCCAACTTTCCTTGTTTCTCTAAATACATCTAACATTAGGATATGCTAAAGTGGGATAGAAATCTCATGAGACTAAGCCTTCAAATAAGATTTCTAACACTTCCTGCTTTCCAACAGGCTACAAATGCTATGCCAATAATCTCCCTCTGGTGCTTTTTTTTTTTTTTTGGATGTTTGATTTAAGGCCAGACCCAAGGGTCATACTATTTTGATCAATTTTCTGTGGGTCTCACAAGTCTGCGAAGCTTCTATTTTCACTTAGTTGTTAACTATCCCATGAGCTTATATTGGATCAGCCAGTCAGACACACTGTACCTTGACCCTAACATAGTGATGTCATTTTGGTCCTTTTCAAGAACAAAGGACAACAGCCAACCAGCTATCCCATGGGCAAAGTCCCAAAGGGCAAGAGTGTCACAGCCACAAGAGATAATACAGATTGTCAGAAGGACTTTGTGGTTCAGAAATCAGTAGATCTCAGTTCAAATGCTGCCTGTCACTTATAATCCATGTGACCTTGTCAGTTCATTCACCTGCTATGAGCCTCAGTTTACCAATCTGTAAAATGAAAGAATTAGATTCTGTGAACTTTAAGCCATCCTTCCAGTTCTGGATTGATGACTCATTTATAGAGCAAGGGAGATTAGGGGTCACTTCTAATCTTAGCACTGAAGATGTGTAGGAATCTATTCAACTCATCTCAAAGCGGGAAATCATGTCTGCTTTTTAAAGATGTCAACATCCACACTGCTAACCCTTGGACCTGGAAATGAAGCTGCCTGTGATGTGATTCCCAGGCATATTTTCATCTAGGCCATCCAGAATCCCACTCACTCCCACCCCCAACCCCCACAAAACCAGCTACTGACGTGCTGACATAAACAGCTGATACCTGTGTGACCTGGGTTCAAATCCTGCCTCTGCCCTCTGTTTGACTATGGATTTTAATGTCCTTTAATCTCTTGGAGCCTCAGTTTCCTCAATTGTAAAATGAAGGTATTGGAGGATGTTTAAGATGCCTTCTAGGTCACTTAGCCTTCCTGAGCCTCAGTCTCCTCATCTGTAAAACAACAATTTTTAACTAAGTAGTTTATAGTGTCCCTTCCATCACTAAATGATACAATCCTATCATTCCATGACTTACTAAGCAGCACACCGAGGAAACTGAAATGGAAGGACAGAAGGAAAATGGCAAGACCATAAGGAATTTGGGGAAATTGGAGAAATAAAGATGAATAATCAAAGTGGTCAATAAGGTGCTTAATTCTCCCAGAATGCCAAATTACCCTGAAAATCAATGTGAGTGCAGAGCTGCCAGAGGAGGAGGCTCTCAGCAGTCCTGTAGGGCAGGATGAGTGATAGCTCACTGATTAGGAGGCTTGAGTTGAAGATTAGAAAGGATATGTCAAGCACAGGATGAGTTGGTTGGGTGGGGATTATTCTGAAAATGTGAGAGATGCCACTTAGGCTTCCTAAAAATGAGTGACTGGATCTCAGTCAACTCTGGCCTAGAGCAGGAGGGAGAGACTCAAAATATAGAAAGAAAGCTAAGCTATCTTGAAAAAAAAAAAGTTTTATTGCAAACTTTTGGGGGGGTTTTCACTGCCTTCCTTTGCTATGATTCAAACATTTATTTTAATGGAACCCTTCATCGGGGCTAAAAACAGTTGCAAACTCATAGAGCATGCAACATTCCACACCCCTAGCCCTCCACCCTTCTACCAAGAGGAGAGGAGTGTTTTTTCATCTGTTACTCAGGACCAAGCTTGGTCATTTCATCTCTTCTGAGCTTATTTTCCCATTAGCTTTGTTTTCATTCATACTTTTTATAGTCATCATGTACATTTCTCAAGCAGTTTTTCTCTGCTCTCTTTCAGGTCTTCCCAGAACACTGCTTAAAGAACGGGAAGGGGAAATGACTTCCCAAAACAAAAATATTGGTTTTCCAGTACAAGAATATCCTTGCTATTTCAATCATTTTTAAAGCAGTCCTTTCGGATGCTTTCTGCACTGCCCCCAGTTGATAAAATATACCAACCTTTAGAGAATTCCACCTTCTCTAAAGACATGGAAGGGAGGGGAGAAAGAGGAAGAAAGGAATAAAGATGCCACTGACATTAATTAAGTCATGAGCTATATATATGTATGTATGTATGCATGTGTTGTAAACCTGGGAAATTCTAGTTCCTATTAACCTCTTTTTCTTGGCCTTTATGATGGTGTGTGGAGGACAAAACATTTAGCAGGCTTGGCACTTTTATTCTGAAGATCAGAAACTGCCTAGTATTGCTAAGGTGCCTAATCTCTCCCTAAAGGACTTTAATGAATACTTGCCAGAACTTGCCAAAGAAGGTTTATATACAGTCTTGCCTTGAGGCAAAAGGAGGAACTCTAATAGTAAGTTGGTCAGTCAGTCAACTATCGTAATAAGTATAATACTATAGTGGTGTGGAAACTCAGAATGTCCCATTCCATCCCATACTCTATGCACTTACAGTTAGGATTGGAGGTGACTCAGTAGAGTAGAAAGAACTCTGGGTCCAATCTCAGAGGGGTTCTGATAGATAAAAATTATTACCTGGCAGCCAGAAATTTCAGAAATCTAGAGACAGGCTGCCTTGAACTTAGCTAGACCAGCCTTACTATAACACAACACAACACAACACAAGACACACATACACATGGACACACCACATACACACTTTGAGCCAGGCTGGTACTTGTTGCTTTTCTAGCTTGCTAGATATTTCTAGTACTTGTGGAGTCCTGAAATAGACTTTAAGAACCCAGGGTAATCTCCACGATGGGATGAGACCCCAGAGTGTGACTTTCATAAGATGATGGTTGGCTACCTAATCAAATAAAGTCAACCCACTTCTGGCCTGGCCCACATTCTCCTGCCTCTGGGTCCAAGTTGGGTTAAAACTTGTTTTAACCCAAATTGCTTGTTTTTCCGCAAGTAGGCCAATTTCATTCAATTCAATTTAAAAATACAATTATTATCTTAATCTCCTTTCTGACCTCCAATCTTTCCTCTCCAATTGTCTGTTAGACCTCTTGAACACATGTAGACACTTGAAACTCAGCATGGCCAAGACTGAACTCATCATTTTTATCCAAAGCTCTCCCCTCTTTTTAATTCCCATGTTATTCTCCATGGGACTATACCTCTTCCAGCTCATCAGACTTGCGATGTAAATGTCATCTTTGCTTTTCTTCACTTCCCACCCCTCAGATTCAATCTCTTTACAAATCTTTACAACTCTACCTTTGTATGTTCCTTTCCTCCAATGCTGCCACCATCTTGGTACAAGCCTACTTCACCTCACATCTAGATCACTACAGTAGCTATTGGTGGGACCCCCTGCCCCAAGTCTCTCCCCACTCCAGTCCATCCTCTCCTCAGCTGTGAAATTGATCTTCCTAAAATGAAGGCCATGTTATGTCACTCCCCTATTCAATCAACTCCAGAGGCTCCCTATTGCCTCAAGAATCAAACTCTTAACATAAACTCTTCTGTTTGGCACTTAGAGTCCATCACAATCTACTAGGCCCCTTCCTTCCTTCCCAAATTTTTTAAACTTTCCTTCCTCCCCATATACTCAGACCCAGTGACTCTGGCCTCCCTGTTGCTCCTCAGACTTCCAACTCCATGGATTCCCACTGCCTGTTGCCTATGCCTGGAAATTTTCTCCCTCCCTGTCTCAACCTCTTGGCTTCCCTGGATGCCTTCAGGTTACAGCTAAATTCTCACCTGCAAGAAGCTTTACCCAATTCCCTTTAATGCTAGTCTCTTCCTTCTCTACTAATTTATTCTGTATATATCTTGTATGTACACAGTTGTTTGCATGTTGTCCCTCCATTAGGTTATGAGTTTCTTGCAATCAGGGATTCTCTATTGTCTTTCTTTGTATCCCCAGTCTTTAGTACAGTGCCTTGCACATAGTAGGTCCTTAATAAAAACTTGTTGATTTATTGACTTATTTAGTAGCTACTAAGCACAAGACCCTGAGAAAAGAAAATTGAAAAAAATAACATGGTCCTTGCTTTCATCAAGCATACAGACTACAGGGAGACATATGAGATGTCAGGAACTAATTGTAATGTGACCTTGAATATGGTTGGGGCCAAGGGGAAAAGTCCAGATAAGAGCTCTAAAAATATGAGGGTGGGCAAAGTTCCTCTACAACAAAGGCACATCACATGGGACCCACAGACCAGGAGCTACGGCTGGACTTCAAGGTCTCTCTGAATTTGGATGGGGAAAAAAACATTTTTTTCATTAATCTCTAACTGATCTTATTTCCTTCCATTGTGAATATAGGCAGCAAACATGATTCTGAGAAGGGATCCATAGACTACAAAAGGGGTTCATCACACCAAAAATGTAAAGAATCTCCTCTAAGTCCTTGGAGAGTTGATTTTCAGTCTCTCACTATCATAGTAGTCTCTCCTCATCTACTTAACAATTCATATTTTTTCCATATTCCTTCTCAGAGCAATTGCAATGACCTGAAAAAGGGATGAGGAAATATTTTGGTCCACATTTTTAAGGGGAGGGGAGAGAGAAAGAAGGGGAGTTACCATGAATATGGATGTTACACACACTGGCACAGTTCATTTTGATTAACTGAGTTATTTTTTACAAGGAATGTTCAGTCAGGGTGGAGTATATCCAAAAATAACTGTGTTTAAAAAAATGATTCATTAGCATTATTACTTTTGAACTTCCCTCTCAGACCCTTTGCAGAGTACAGAAGTCATTGGATTGTGCACACTTAAAGCTGGGAGATGCATTATTCTTGATTTTGCCTACTCTGTCCATTCAAGCACAGATGTTAATGGACCAGTGTTACCTGTACTTGTGATATTTACATCTGCATAGTGGCCTTCAATAATCAACCACCAATAATCATAATGAGGGCCATCTCCAGTCATTGGGCCCAGATGGCTCCAGAGTAGAAAGTGAAACTGTTGACTTTGCACAGCCCTGCTTCACTTAACTCAAATTCACTTGCAAGTCACAACATCACCTTCCTGATGTCATGGTCCTCTTTGAGAACAAAGGACAAACAACAACAACAATTGATAATCATCATTTACATTGGATAGTACCCTTCAATAATCAAACTTCCTAGGAGTGTGTAAGGCATTTCAGGGGTAAGCAGAGGAATTTGCCTGCAGGCTGCCAATCATGCCACAAAGATGATGTTATAGGTCTCCAGCTGGAAGCTAGGTCAGAAGTCAATGAGTCCAACCCCTTTATTTTACAGATAAGGAAATTTGGGACCAGGGACATGAAGTGACTTGTATGAGGTCACCAAAGGAGTAAGTATCAGAAGTGAGATTTGAGTCCAGGTCCTCAGATTCCAGCATCAGAACGCTTTCGGACGTATTAACCACCTCCCCATACTCTGCCTATGTGTAAGATCCATCTGCCTAAGAGAATGCAGGTGCCAATGGATGCATGACTTTGGATTTCTTAGGATCGTGCATCTTGGCTTCTCTCTGGTGACCTGGGGGACTTCCCATGAGCTCATATGGGAGCCATCTCCAGTCATCCTGATCTACATCTCGCCACTGGCCCCAGTGAGCCATGCCAGGGACTTTTGGCCTCAGCCTAAAGCTGGGCAGTCATGCAAGGAGCAGGGGATTAGTGGCCATAGGAAGTTTTTAGAGAAGGAGAGTGGGAGGCCCTTGTCTCCTCTGTGACTGCATCCATTGTTACAAACATCTGAACTTACAATGGGAAATTGAACTGAACAATCATCAGGACCCCACTGTTTTTCTTGGTTCCTGTAATGTTTCTGTCGCTTCTAATGGGTTGAAATTTAAGGACAAGACCTGGAGGTGTTCTTTAATTCCTCCTATCTAGTCTGCCTTCATTTCTGATCACTGCCACAAAGTGACAACTCTCTAAGTTAGTGCAAACACAGGGGTTAGGTTTCAAAGGCCAGGGTCCCATAACTTCTGAGTTCCCAGATTGGACCATACAGTAGAAGACCATAGATTTAGAGTTCAAAGAATCTTTGCCACTCCTCTAGGCCATCTTTCCTATCCTACAAATGAGGAGATTGAGATGCAGAGTTCCATAAATAGTAAATGACACAGTTAGAACTTAAACCCGGGTCATCTGACCACATCCAGTCAGTGATCCCTGACAATAAAATGCTCAAGTAAAATGAAACTATTTAATAGATACAAACATAATATCTTGTACTCAGGTTCCAAAAAATTAAGTACAAGATGTGAGAGGCTTAGAAGCTCACCTGAAAAGATTTGGGGGTTTTAATATACTTCCAATCTTGGTAAGAGTCAATAGTGAGCTATGAAGCCAAGGAAGCTCCAGCAATCTCAGGCTTCTTTAAGAAAGGTGGTGGGTCTGAGATGAGAGACTATGTTCTATACTCCTCAAACCACATCTGGAATGCCATATTCAGTTCTGGGCTTTATATGTGATAAGAGAACAATGATAGAATAGAGAGAGCCCAGAAAAGGGCCAAGAAGATCTCAAGCACTTCCAGATCCTAGTGCCTAAGGATTAGTTGAAGGAACTATGGATGTTTAAACTGGGGAAGAAAAGATTAAGGGAATTCAGAATAGTCCTTTCAGACATCTCAAACTGGATTCCAATAGACATCTTAAAGTCCTTATGCCCAGAAATGAGTTCATTATCTTCCCCCCTTCCAAACCTTCCCCCTTCTTCCTTTCCCAATCACTGTAAAGAGCACCAACATCCTCCTAGTCCCTTGGGCTAGGAGTCATCCTGGACTTACCACTATCTCTCTTACTCCTCCCTATACCCCTCAATATCACTACCATGTCCAATATGGTGCCAGGGCTTATCAATTTCACCTTTGTGACATCTCTGGTCAATGGTATCTTTGTAACATCTTATTGATTACACTTCTGCAGGATCTCTTGAATACACCCCTTCACTCCTCTGACACTGTCCCCACACTGGAGGGACCTCACCATCTCACACTTGGACGAGTAATAGCTGCTGGGGGGGGGAGGGAAATCTGCCTGTCTCAAGTCTCTCCCCACTACATTTCATCTGCCCTTCAGCCATTAAAGTTATTTTCCTAAAAAGCAGCTCTGATCAAGTAATCCCCTACCCCTACTTGATAAACTCCAGTGGCTTTCTGGTGCCTCCAAGATCAAAGACAAAGTGCTTTGTCATTCAAAGCTCTTCATAATCTCATCCTCTCCTTCCTTTCCATTCTTCCTATACCTGACTCCTCAATGTGTACTTTTTGATCTGGTGACACTGGTTTCCTGACTATTCCATGAATCAGACTCTCCATCTCTTGGTTCTGGGCATTCCCATGCCCAAACTCTCTCCCTTCTCCACTGGTTACTTACCTCCCTGACTTCCTGTAAGTCCCAAGTAAAATCCCACTTTCTACAGGAAGTCTTCCTTAACCCCTTTTTAATGCCAATGTTTTCCCTCTCAATTATTCCCTGTTTATCCTGTATATCACTTATCTTGTATGTTTGTTTGCATGTTGTCTCTCATATTTGACAGTAAACTCCTTCAGGGCATTGTCTTTTGGGTCTGGTTGTCTCCCCTGTGCTTAGCATAGTGTTTGGCTCACAGTAGGTGCTTAACAAATCTTTATTGAATTGAATTCTTGAATGTCATACAGAAGAAAGGTTAAATTTGTGCTTCTTGATCCCAGATGTCAAAACTGGGACCAATGTGTAAAAGCTGAAAAGATCGGCTTGATGCAAAGAAAATATTCTTAACAATCAGAGCTATCCAGAAATGAGCTCTCCATCACTAGAGCTCTTTCAGCAAAGGTGAGGTGATTGCTTGTCAGGTGTGTTATGGAAAAGTCTAATCAAGGTGCGAATTTGACTCCATAGTCTCTGAGGCTCTTTCAAACACTAAACTTTGAGTCTGATCCTGTGAATAAGAAAGGGTTTAGAATGTGTTTTCAGGAACATGGCATTTTCTGATCTTGGGATGGAAGCATCATCTCCAGCTGTCAGATATTTCTGTAACCAAGAACTCTGTCAGCTTATGGCACTGTCTAAAATACAAGACTTCCAAAGTGATCACAAGTTCTTGGGGTCATTAAAAGCACTGCTCAAAAATGCAAGTGATACAGGAACACATAAATACCAGAACATGCTTAAAGTCACCCAGGAGTATTTAATCCCCAAAGCATCACTGCCTGCCATGGACAAGTGAACTCTAACTTTGTTCTTTTTCTCCTTAACTGTAGTTTAATCACAGAATCATGGAATGCTCAGTCACTTTCCCCAGCCCCTTCATTTTGCAGATCCAAATAAGGGAAACATCTTATCTAAAGTCATAATGCTATGAACTGAAGGACCAGAGATGGGACTCACTCACCAGATTCAAAGTCTTCCATTGTGCCATTACAATCCAGCCTAAATGCTAATCCTGAAGCCTGACAGCTACTTGATTTTATATGCATTCTACAGTCAACTTTTGAGGGGAACGAGGCTACTAGCCTGAATGGAGACTATCAGCAAGAATTATAGTCTTTGTTGGCAAAGATCATCAGCCCTGTAACAATATCAGTGGCAAAATCAGCCACTGGTAACTTCTTAAATAGCAATTTTTGCTTTCTACAAAACAAATCATACAATTTTTTAATTTATCAACAACCAATTTCCTTTCTAGTTATATAGCTGGAAAAGACAACTTATATTGCAATATTTGAAAGAAATAGATGTCTCTAAGTACAAAATGTATACTTTTTAACTGACATAAACTGTTATTTATAAATATTAAGCTTTTATGGATTTATTTCACTGTTCCTGGCCAGCTTGTTTCTTTTACTTCATAGTCAGCTATTAGTCATAATTCAAACAATGAGTGTCTTGTTATGATTTTTCTGCTGCTCAACCTAAGCACTAAATATAGCCAAGTGTCTCTTATGAATCTGGGCATATTTGGGTTCTTGACTATTACATTACTTTACTTGGTTCCTGTTCTCATTTTAGATTGTTTTAGTGGATCTGGACTGGTCTTTAAAGGGAGAATGTGTACCACATCTATATACGCCCAGTTCTTCCTAATTCCCACAAACTAGGCAAGTTTTTCTGTTCCCAAGGAATCTAATCTTACCTTTTTGACCCTTAACCTTTCACCACACTTTAAATCAAGACAAAATATAGCCTTAATAAGCAGCATAAACTAATTTTATATGCAAATTAGTAGCCATAAGCAGTGGATAAAGTACTGAGCATAGAGTCCAGAAGACCTGTGTTCAGATCTGGCTTCAGACACTTATTACTCTCCTATATAAAGGAATATCCCCTTATCTCATAGGCAAAGCCTTTACCATTTTATGACAAAATTAGGCAGCTAGATGATACAGTGGCGAGAATTCTGGCCCTGGCATCAGGAAGGTCTGAGTTCAAATCCAACTTCAGATATTTTCTAGCTGTGTTACCCTGGGCAAGTCACTTAACCTCTGTTTCTCTCCATTTCTTCATTTGTAAAATGGTAATGGTAATAATACCTACCCCACAGGTTGTTGTGAGACTCAAATGAAATAGCATTTGCAAAAAGTGCTTAGCATGGTGCCTTGCACATTTTAGACACCTATTGTAAAAATGTTAGTTGTTACTAGCTATTAAACTACTAGTAATGAGCTTTTCTGTTCTTATTCCACCACCAGGTGGTGCTACTAGCCCTTAACCTGATCCTATTCAGTTGAAAGAGTCAATAATTCAGAGTACAACACTCTCCTTGATAGTTCTGGGGCTTCTGCCCAGGAAGTAGAAATGCTGGGAGAAATGCACTGGTGCCCATAGATCTCAGAGATGAGGTGAAAGAGTCAAGAGAGCCCTACCCTTTGATGGACTGTTTCCCAGACAATAGGTAGAATCTGTTGCCACCATCACCATAAAAGCCTTTCTGATGATTGGACCTACTTAAGTTTGCATTCCACTGACACATGCTTCTAAAATCCACAGTCACCTCTTGCCAAAATAAGATTAATTATAAGTATAATTTCATTTTCATTGTTAGAATTTCTATTCTAAGTAATAACAGTGTGCAAGTCATAAGCTCTTTTATCTGAAGATTTTCAGGCTGTCTGAACTCACCACATCACATTGACTGCATTTTGCCTAATATCTACAACATGGCATAAGTTCCAGCACTATCTAGATTGCCCTTGAGTAAGATTCATCATCATGTCCTAAATTCTTTACACGCATCGTTGAAAGCCTAGTGGCAGACTGAAGGGATTTTCAGGAAGCATAAAAGGCAAAATAAAAATTTTATGCTGTTTTAGGTAAGCGAATAGCTGCCCTATAGCACTTTCTAATATTAACTCATTAATCTTCACAACTGACCTAGAAGACAGGTTTCCGTGAGTTCTAGCCTTTCTCCCCTTGTAAAATATACCAGTACATAATAGTGGCACCTTTATTTTGTTCCTGACTACTTACAGAATCAAATGAAAAATGACAAACAAGAAACAAAACTTTGTGATAATTTAAAGAAGGAGGGAGGGAAGAGATGGAGGAGGAAGAAAAGAAAAAGGAGAGAAGAAGGAGGAGGAAGAAGAAGAAGAAGAAGAAGAACATTGGGCAGAAAGTCAATATAATTTTCATACCTTTCAATAATTTAGCGGTTCAAATAACTATGATTTTTGGCACGGAAAGGTTTTTCCTCCAGAAACACACATCACAACTTTAGCAAATGGTCCTCCTGAGTTTCTGGGACAGACAACATTTATAACTGAGAAGCAAAGCTGGTCTTGAGCCACTTGGATGTAGGCTGGTTGTTGGACTGTAGACATACAACAAACCAAACTCAAAGCTTGGTAGGACCTAATAGAACTTGTTGACAGAGGCTTTGAGAAGTCTGAGTCACTTCCATGCCAGGATGAGGTATCAGCAGATGCCAATGCATCATTGAATAGTCATTTCTACATTTGGGGAAATTAGAATCAAGGCTTTTGTTTTCTCTTCAATCACCTTGAAATCTGTCAGACATGAATTTTGTTTTGTCTTGAAAAGGAAATTGGAAACACATAGCAATGAACTTTATTTTCAGAATGCACATGGTCTTCATAATAATAATAATGCTATTATATATGACATTATTATAGTATATCAAAGTTTGCAAAGTACTTTAGATACATTATCTCATTGATTTCCACAGCAGTCTTGTAAAGAAGATGCTATTATCTCCATTTTACTGATGAGGAAATCTAGGTCTAGCCATGTTACTTCTCTAATTAAGAAGCTTCAGTGCCCCCCATAGCCTTTTTTAATGCTAAACTCATTCGTTTGGTATTTAAAGTCCATCAAAATCTCAATCCATATTATCTTTCTCGGATGTTTCTTTGTATTTATTCACCATATATCATATATTTGTTTACCATGGTCCAGTTATATTCCTTTAGAAAAATGCAAACTCCTTGGTTGGAAGGATATTTACAGATCCCTGTTACCTATCCCTGCACAGGGTACATACCCTACTAGGTACTTAATACATGCTCACTGAATTGAATTGAATTAGGCTTAGCGAGGTTATTTGCTGGTGATCAGTTAGTAAACATCAGAAACTTGTGTAGAGTTTCAAGTGTAGAGTATTTTGCATAGACTCTTCCGACTGGTAGAGAGAATGACCAAGTGACCCTATGTGACTAAGTGAGGGGTATAGTTGGTGGAGCTGATGCAAAAACTTAGGAGAGGAGAGATGTTTTGCATTTATGCTTTGAGAGAGAAACATTAATCTAGACTGTCTTCCAGACACATAACTCCAAATTTGAGGGAAGAGAAAGAGGTTCTCCTGCAAACAAATAAGGGAAACCAGCATCTGAACTCATCTCTGCTTTCCAGCTTGCCTTCCTAGGTATTTCTGAGGATTTCCCCTTGGATCAAATTGAAGTCTCTCTTCTGGTTAAAAAATCTATTCTAATACGTGTAACTTTCCAGATTTCTCTTTAATACCTGCTTGGATAAATAAGTTGATTCTTCTTCAATATTTATAATGGTCTACTGACTCATTATCCTTGCACTCATCTCTACTCAGGTCATGATCTCCACTCCGTCCCCATCTGAGACTGTCTGGTAGAACATATGGCTCTATCCTGGGTTTTGATAGACCAGCTTTGACATCTTCTTGCTTGAGTCTAGATTTTCATTTCATTTCCAGGACATTTCTAGCCATGCTACTTCATGTGTACCCTCTCCCTTTCCAGCTCCCCAACTCCCTTTTATGACTGTTTTTTCTCATTTAGAATATAAGCTCCTTAAAGGCAGATATTGTCCTACTCATTCATATTAGTTCCCATTGTGCTTAGTACAGTGTCTGGCATATAGCAATCATTTAATAAATGTCCTATCTCTATCATCTATCCATCCATCCATCTTTCTTCCTTCCTACATCTTTATCTATCTATCCATCCATCCATCTACCTATCATCTATCTGTGTCTGTCTGTCCGTCCATCCATCCATCCATCCATCTATCTATCCATCCATCCATCCATCCATCCATCCATCTATCTATCTATCTATCTATCTATCTATCTATCTATCTATCTATCTGTCTGTTTGTCTTTCTGTCTTTCTGTCTGTCTGTCTATCTATCTATCCATCCCTTGCTCTCTTCACAAGACTGGCTCGTATATTTTTGCTGATACATTTCTTTGATCACATCATTTACACATCTCCTTTGTTATTCCTTATTTGCAATGTGTTGACATCTTGCTCATGCCCCTCTCAGGCCTCTCTCTCACCCTCTGGGTTATACTTCTTTTCAATTCTTAAGAGACTACAGTGTTCCATTCCAATTTGGAAACTGCTTCATTCTCATTTTTACAACACAAAATAAATGTCTGTTTGTTTTCTTCTTTTATAAAATTGTTGCCATATTCTCCTCCCCTCTCTCATACAAAGCAATTTTCCTCATGGGATTTGGAGTCTCTACTACATGAAATCTCTAATAATCAGTATGAAATCATAATTTTACAAACCATTACTGAGCTAATTCCAAGGACTGTAAAAATAATCCAAATCTTTTCTGGGCCTTATTCCATATCTGAATCATACTAAGTGTAAGAATATTTACCAATGGTTCCCTATTTCTCACATAGTGTTCCCTCCTCCTCCCCAAAAAGTTGAGATTTGTCTTCTTTTCACAAAGAAATTTTGATCTAGCACATAGCAATTCTGGCAAGAAGGCTGGTGTTTAGAAAGATATTCAGTTTATTATAGACTGTAAAAATCAAAACAGAATTAAAGCAAGCCTAAGAAAGTAAAATAGAAGCAGCAGTCTATGTGAAGTACTGCGTTTGGACCCCATCTGAATCTAATTTGTTATTTGCTTAAGAGAAAATATTGAGCTGCATTTATTAACCAGCAAGACTTAGTTTAAAAAACACCAAAAGAATGAAGGCAGGTATTTAGGCTTATTTGCATATTCTAATTAACATTAAGAGAATCATCTTTGAAAGACCTGAAATAATGTAATAGCCTGGTACTCGATTTGTGGAAAGAGTGGAGTTTTTTTTAATTAAGTTGTTACATAAGATCCTTGCAGTCTCTGCTGGCTCAGCAAAGCTCTGGAGCTTTGTCCACAGAAGGATCTGTTCACGTTTCAGAGAAACGGGAGTGTTCACCAGTGACCTTAATGCAAAGCCATACAGCAGGCGACACCCAGAGTAAATTTTACAAAGCATGCACTCCAATCAGTTCCATTTGGGAGGGAGATACCTCAACAACCCACCCCTGAGGATGCAAGGTGAATGGAGACTACAAAACAGAAAACTCCCAAGGCTGGAGAGCCTAGGACCTTGGAAGTTCTTTCACCAAATTCTCTTGTGACCCAAGCATAGTCTTTTTTATGCTGGTGAAAGAATGTGGGTGCTCTTAGCACTCTCAGAAATTGGTGTTATGAGGCAAAGCCTCAATCAGCCTACCCTCATTGCGGACCTGCCATAATGCAGGGAAAAGGCATTTCTCACAATTGAACTGAAAGGTAGGTTATTGATTACACTAAGAGTGAGTTCCACTTTCCTGAGTCTATAAGATGCAAAACATACACATAAAAGTGGAAAGATTTAGTTTTTAAGGCTACAGAATTCATTCATTAAAAAAAGACTTTTATTAAGTGTCTGTTCTGAGCAAATTATTTTTGCCAGGTGCTAGGAAAGGAATGAAATTCAGACAGGACCTGGTCTCTGCCATGCTAGAGCTTATAATCTAGTATGCAGAAAGTTAACATCATATAATAGGTAATAGTAGCAGATGACATCTGTATAGAGATTTAAGGGCTAACAGGTATTCTACACTGAATGTTTTATTTGAAGTTTGCTACGACTCTGTGAAGTAGATACTACTGGTGATATCCCCATTTTATGGATAAGGAAAGTTATAGTAAGAACTCCTTTCATGTACAGATTGAACTAGGTCACTGCCCCTTTCAACTCTTAAATTTTTTTTAAGTGAACTGAACACTTTTGTTAACTAAAAAATCAAGGTTCTAAAGGAGTGAAAATGCCTTCAAAATAAACATTGTGACTAATTTTTAAATTATGTCACTTTTTTAAAATCATTGTTTCCCACTTTTTGCACTTTCCAAAGTCTCATTTCCTAGAAACTAGTCTCAATCACCACCACCACCACTCTCCTCCAATCCTCCCACCCCCACCCCATTACCGTGGTTCTGGTCACACAATTGAAAGGACTCCTGTATAATATCTGAATGAAAGTCTATCTTGGGCTGGTGTTTTCCATTGCCCCAGCACCTTTGTAAAGATGTTTGGCACAGCATCGAAACAACTTAAGCTATGCTCTGATTGACAACTAGGTTCTTACAGGTCTGTATTAACATTTTTCAAGCATGGCTATAACATCGGGAAGGCATATTTTCATTTCCTAGATGACTGCAGGGATCCAAAATTAAGTCAACTACTCAACATTAGGTGTCAATATTAAGAGCAGAGATTTTCTTGGATATCGACCACAAAGTGCTATCTGTCTCAACTAGTACTCACTTAAGGGATAATAAATGGGATGAAAAGAAGATGTAATAGACAAGCAATCAATGCAAGAAGGTCCATAGAACATGTTAATCAATGCAACTTAAAATCACAGGTCATTAACTGTATAGGTAACAGAGAGGTATGGGAGGTGGGAAGAGCACAGGATTTGGAAATGGAAGAAATAGCTGGGAGCCAGCTGAGCCACTCCCTTAGAACTCATTTGTACCTTGCTGGGTCCCAGTTTTCTCATATGCGAAGTGAGAACCTTAGTTCCTGTGGTGTGGATGCTGATCAGCTGGGGAATGCCAGAACACACTGTGGCATTTGAATGTAATGGAATATTTTTGTTCCATAAGAAATGACAGAGAATCCAGAGAAATCTGGGAAGCCTTATATGAACAGATGCAGAATAAAGTTGGCAGAATTTGAATAATAAATGGTAAATCATGACTACAACAATGAAAAAGGAAACAGCTTAAAAAGGCTCCATGGATCTGATTAATACTAATTAACAATTACATATATTATATGATATATATTATATAGTAGTTAATAATTGCTGATAAGTACAGTGATCGGTCATGGTTTCAGATTGGTCAAGCATGCTCCCTGCCTCTCAGGAGAGGTGGTAGACTTTTGGTGTGGAATGAGGCATATAGAGAAGAAAGGGGAAAGAGGGAATAAACATTTATACCTATACTATGTTAAGTACTTTAAAAACATTACCTCATTTTATCTTTACAACAACCTCAGGAGGTAGGTGCTGCTATTATTCCCATTTTCTTGATGAGGAAACTGAGATAAACAGAGGCCAGGGTCACACAGGTAGAAAGTGTCTGAGGTCAAATTAGAACTCAGGTCTTCCTGCCTCCAAGCCCAGTGCTCTGTGATCTGTGATGCTCCCTAGCTATCTAGTTACCTGTAGTCTTAGAAAATTGCCTGGGTCACTAAGAAGTTAAATGATATACTCAGGGTGATTTAAGTAGCACTGGAACCCAGGTCCTCCTAACTTCCAGGCTGGCCCTCTCTTCCCTATGTCCTGGTCTCAAAGCACCAGAAAAATTTGAGTCATTATTTACTAACAATAGAAACAATTATCATTTGATTACCAAAAGCCTTCCTTCCTTTGCTTATTCATGGAACAAATATTTAAAGACCTCCAGTGTCGTAAAAATGTACTGTATCAAGTACTAGGGGACATTCAAAACTGAATAAGAAATGACCCCTTCCCTAAGGGTGCTTACAGCTAAGTCACATATTAAAAGGATCACCCGACCAAGCACTTCCTCCATCCCTCAGCCTGTAGTATTCTCTGAGCCCCCACCATAACCAACTTTCTTTCAAAGAGAACAGGTGACATGAAAACATACCAATGCAAAAAAAGGATTCAAACACTAAGCAATTCCTTAAGAAATCCATCCTCTATAGATTCAGTCTTGGGCCAGGCACAATAAATTCCTGTGGAATGATTGATTGGTGGAGTAAATGTGGGCTAGATATACAGTCTAGCCATCCATCAAAGGCTCCTTAATGAATTATTCTGTTTTTCAGACTGGAATATTCACAATGAATCATTGATTGTCTGGGATACTTGACTGGAAGTAAGAGTACCTGAATGCAACCCCTAACTCTCTCTAGTACTAGCCTTACAGCCTCAGGCAAGTGACTTACCCTCCAGGAACCTCAATTTCCTTATCTGTGAAATGAAGAGGATTAGATCAGATAGTGTCTAAGTTCTTTTCAGGTCTAAATCAATGATCCTAATGTTTTGAATTAGCACTGAAAGTTGATATATTTAGAACTAAAGGGACCTCCACTACTAGTAATATACCCCCAAGGAGATTAGAGACAAAAATATACCAACTGTTCATAGCAGCACTAATATTATGGTGAAGAACTCTAAAGTAGGTATCTCTCTATTGGGGAATGGCTGAACCAACCGTGGCATATAAAGGCATTGAAACAATATTACTCCATATGAAAAAATGAATACGAGAAACTCAGAAAAATGAAACAGATTATAAATTCATGCAGAATGAAGTAAACTATACTAAGATATCAATTTATATGACTAGAATAATGTCAATGACGAGAACGCTAAAATGAAGCCCAACCATGAGAAATTATAATGAAAGTCTGGGGCGTAGAGGAAAGAAAGTGCCTTCCTCCTTTCCACAGAGAGGAAGGTGACTACAGAAATGGAATGTTGTATATGTTGTCAGACATGGTTCAAGTCATTATCTCCCCCTTGCTTTTTTTCTGTTGTAATACAAGGTTTATTAGTTGAAAACGGGAGGAGAAAGTAGGCATAGCTGGAAAGGACACTGATATAAACACAAAAGGTGTCCATAAAATATGGGAGTCGGGCACCACCATCACACTGCGTGGACAGGCCTGGATACTGCTTTCTGAATTATTGAGGTGATGTGAAAGGGAAGTGTCTTGAAGAGAGTGGAGCATGTCTAGCCATTCCATAACTGGTCCTGGTTGACTAACCATAGTGATTGGGAAGAGCCCCTTTTATATTGGCTGCATAGGCAGAACTATAGAAATCTCGGAAAAGACCATGGCATTAGATGGGATTTTGAGAGATTATTCCATAACAGGCCTTCATGCAAGCCAGATAGATTGGAAACAACATTGACCTAAGTAGGAGTCAGAAGACAAAGATTCCACCCAGGGTTCTCTCATTACGAGCAATGTGATCCAAGGTAAGGCACGACAATGTTAGCTAACGCTGATATGGTTCTCTAAAGTTGGCAAAATACCACACACACACACACACACACACACACACACACACACAAACACACACAATCTCATTGAATTTAATCATCACAACAACCTTGTGAGGTAGGTGCTGTTTTAATTCCCATTTACAAATGAGGAAACTGAGTCTGCAAGGTAAAATGACTTGCCCAGGGTCACACAACCAGTAAATGTATGAGGCAGGAATCAAAGCTACGTGTTCCTGACTTGGAGTCCAGGACACTATCTTCTAACTTATCCATCTGCCTCATAAATTCACTGGCTCTCAGTTTCCTCATCTCCACATAAGGGGATTAGACGAATTCAAAGAATCTTAGCACCTCTGAGCCAGAAGAGGTAAAAGGGCTAAATTTCCTTCCATCTCCAAAATCCTCTGCTGTCAGCGTATTTTTCAGCCATGTCAGAGAAGAGTCTACAGCCTCCCGGGTAATATTACATTTTTGAGCCTTCAAATTTAGAGCTTAAAAAAAGCTGTTACAAGCAACAAATAATGGAGCAGAGCTTTCTTGAATCTCCTCAAAAGAGAACTGAGCCAACATTCGCCTGTTTTTGATCCCAGGATAAATGATTTGGGGGGAAAATCTACTGAAGGAAAAAAAAAAGATGACTCTGCCCAGGAAATCTAACAGCTCTTTTTCCTCATGTATCTCCTTCATCTTGTTATGATTTTCTAATCAATTGCTATAAAATTATTTTGGATGACATGTGTCTATAAGAATGCCATTTCTTCCTACCCTTGGGGTTGTTTCTGCCAATATATTTTGAATCACAAATGTATCTTTGAAAATAGGAAATCGTGAAGAAAATGCACATTGAGTCGTGGAGCTGGGTTTTGTCAGAATAGCGTTTTTCAGACTGACTCAGCAGCTCTGGGTCCAAGGCAGCTGTTACACAGAAATTGCCCTGATTGATTCTATAGTGAGGAAAAAATTGGAGACAGAACAGGGAAGCAGGACAGAGGAAGCAGTGTGATACATAGAAGCAGAACGAAATATGAATCACAGGTCCCACAGGTCCCAGGTTCAAATCCCAGTGGTGCCACTTGCTACCTATGGTATTTGATCCATGTGAGCATCAGTTTCCTCATCTGTAAAATGTTGGGGTTCAACTTGATTTGTATTTGGTGAGGATGAGATGATCAGAGGACAGCCATCATGCCCCACTAATATCCTCTGAAAGTCTCATGGTTGGATTCCCTATGGCGAATTGATGGGATGATTTGCACAAGATGGGCAGACAAGGTGTGATCTGCACTATTGGAGCGAACGCTCTCATCAAAGAGGTGCTGAATTCACTGGAGCTTTTGAGTAATAGCTGACATGTATTTATTTACACTTAAGGCTTGGTTTGCTTTTTAAGCACTCTCCAAACATAATCTATTTTCAAACTCCTCATGGGCTCATAAGGTAATTACAGCAGACGTAACTATTCCCCATTTTGTGGATGAGGAAATTGAGCCTCCAAAACTTAAGTGATTTACCCACCATGCCACAGCTAGAAATGGATGGAGACTGAACTGGAATCAGGTCTCACTGGCTTCCAAGCACATCATATTTTATAATACCTAGGGATTTGTTGTTAAATGTTTAACAACCAGACTCTCTGAGGGAAAGAGATACATCAGAACACACTTTTAAGTTTAGTCTGCATTACTAATATTTTCTCCATCCCTTTATTAAGTCTAGAGAATCAATGAAATAATAAATCAAGTCCCAATTTCTAACATGTGCTGATTTCCAAGGTGTAAATGCTCACAATGAAATTTTAATAATGGGATCCCATAAGCCGGTTAAAGTTGGCTCCAGCACACCCCTGAGCAACAGTGAGTCTCACACCAATCCTGACAGTGTATGATAATGATGTAATAGGAACACAATCTGACAAAGAAATGACTAGTATATGTATACATACATGTGTGTATGTGTATATAAATATATATCGTGTATATATATGTATATATATATATATGTATACATACACACACACACATAAACATGGAAGAAACAGAAGGAAATAAGAGGGTTTTGTTATTAACTCAGGCTAGCCTTGGAGTCCAAAAACATGGACCAAAGGGCTCAATCTGGAGGACAGCATAGTGGATAGAAAGCTGACTTCAGAGCCGGGAAGGCTTAGGTTCCACTTCCATCCCAGACACCCACTGGCTGTGACCCAAGGCAAACCACTTACCTCCTGGACAACATTCTAAGAGCAAGAGTTACAGACAATGTGAAGACTTGCTTTGGTTCAGGGAGTTTTCTCATCCCAGAGATGATATCAGTGAAACTACCCATCTAGTCCCCCTCCCGCTCTGAAAGACATGAGCGCTGTGATGACTGGCCAGTTATGGAATCTCTCAGGACCCCAGTCTACTCTCTAAGAGCATAAGTTAGAGACAAGTCATTAAACTACATTGGTGGAGGAAGTTTCCATAAGAGGCTTTCCCCATACCAGCAGAATCAAACACAGGTTTGAACCACCACATGCACACATGTATACATACACACATGATGTATGTATGCATGTATATACACATATGGTCATGTGTGTCTAATATATGCATATATATTTGTGCATGTCTATCTATACATATGGATGTATATATGGTATAGTTAGATATTCAGTGGATACAGTATCGGTCCTGGAGTCAAGAAGACTTGAGTTCAAATCCAGCTTCAGATGTTTACCAGCTCTGTGATCCAAGGCAAGTCACTTAACTTCTGTCTGCCCCAGGGTACTTATCTGTAAAGTGAGATCTGTATCACTAATCTGACTGGATTGTTGAGTGGTTCAAACGGAGCTTAAAGAGTTGAGTACATGCCTGTTATCATCTAAGTCATGCAGTGGATAGGGTGTCGGGTCTAGAGTCAGGAAGTTTTTGTTCTTGTGGAGGTTTTTCAGTTGTGTCCAACTCTTCATGACCTCATTTGGAGTTTTCTTGGAAAAGATGCTGGAGTTGCTTGACATTTCCTTCTCCACATCATTTTACACATGAGGAAACTGAGGTAAACAGAGTTAAGGGACTTGTCCAGGGTCACACAGCTAATAAGTGTCTGAGGCTTGGATCTGAACTCAGGTTCTCAGGACTCTAGGGTGGGTGCCCTATGCATTGTGCCACCTACTTTCCCTGGCCTAAATCACTTCTAAGATGTGTGACTAGGTGGGTGAGTCACTTAACCTCTATTGACCTTGGTTTCCCCATCAGTAAAATGGGAATAATAATAATAATACCTACCTCTCAGGATTATTATGAGTTTTAAATGAGATAACAAATGTAAAGTGCTTAGCACAGAGCCTGGCACAGAGTGAGCATCATAGAAATGTTAATTACTAAGGTTTTTATCCATGTTCCTTTTTTATCTTTTCTACAAGGCTAGGAGGAAGGACTGTGTCTTAGACTCCCAGTCTCCAATCTTAAGTTAGAGAACTTCTTAGACTAGAAAACAATTTTCAGATCCTTGATGCATAGATCACAGATCTAGAATGAGAAGAAAACTGCAAAGTTCTCTGAACCAACCTCTTCATTTTACAGAGAAGGAAACTGAGACCCAGATAGGGCAATGACTTGGCCAGGGTCACAAAGTCAATACTTCTCAGGATCCTAAAAAATTATCCAGTACAACACTCTCATTTTACAGTGAAGGAAATTGAGATTGAGATGTGCATTTCCTGGTCTAGGTTGCACTAGTAGCAAGTAGTCAAATCAGACTTTGATCTCAGGGCTTCCTTTGCCCAAACTTGTCTTTTTTTCCCCCACATTCCACACTGCATCCCTACTATACCAAAGGAAATGTGAGTTAAATTTTCAACCTAATGGGAAAAGTTTATCCAAAGAACCATTAGGGTTGCTAATAGAATTGTCCTGCAGAATTGTCCCATTTTCTTCTCACACACAACGGACACATTGACACATCGACAGCCTCCAGAACAGTGTCTTACTTGACAGTCCCAGGAGGTAACTTAATAGCAAATGATTTCCTAAGTGGACTCTCTCCATTGTGAGAAGACATCACTGGCATCTTGCTACACTCCCCAAACACAGAGCCACACTTCCATTTAAGCCATCCAAAGACTGGGTGCTTCTTTGTTGTGAGGATCAAATGAGATAATGCATGTAGGCTACCCTGGAAAACTTTAAAATCAGATATCTACATTCAGAGAAAGATCTAGAAAGACCAGAGTTTAAATGGAGACTGAAGCAATCTACATGCTAGCGTTCTTTTTCATGTTTGGTTTTCTTTCTTTTTCCCCATTGTTCACTCCACTGGTTACAACCCTTCTAATATAACCAGACTGTTGTACAAAGTGAAAGTATTTGCAGATCCTATACCTGATTGCATGCCACCATGGGGCGGGGGGGAGAGGAAGGGAGGGGAGAAAATTTGAAACCCAAGGGATTGTGGAACCGAATCTTGCAAACTAAAAGTAAATAAACAAATCAATGAAAATTAAAAAAAAAAAGAATTACAAAAGGAAGCGTTTCAGAGAAACTGAGGAAGATTTTTATGAAATAATGAGAAAAAAATATCCCAGATCAGTATTGGCTCTTACTCTAGGCATCTAGTTGGTACAATGGAGAGCTCCTTGGATTTGAGGTCTGGAAGACCTGAATTCGTATCTGGCCATGGTCACTTAAGAGCTGTTGGTGCTGGTAATAGCACTTACTTTGCAGGGCTGTTGTGAGGAAGGAGTGAGGTAATATATGTTAATGGCTTTTAAAACACTTTATATAAATGCTAGCTATTGGGATCAGTGGTGTTGTGTGTTATTTGTTGCTATCTGTGGAAACAACTGCCTAAGCTGTGGGGCCAGCTCTCACAGAGTCAAATGTAAGGGAGGTTTTCATCATCTTTTTTTTAATGTATATTTCCAAGGTAACAAACAAGATTTTTGTTAATATCATTGATAAGCTTGAAAGCACTTCTAACTTGGTTATAATGTATAATCTGTTCATATTTCTCCTCCTCTTTCTTACCTACAGTTTTACAGTGATCATAATTATTTGTGTTCTTCTAGTAACAAATGGAGGTCTCATAAATGAAAAATCCCCTAATGATCCGGACAAACTCCTATGTACAAAAGCAGTACACAAAAGGGGAAAAAAAGAAACAAGACGGGAAAAAAAAGCCAATATGTAGACTCTTTTAATGCACATGATCAGATAATTAAACAGTATATAAAAAACAATCCAAATGTGTGATTTCATCATTGTGGGGCTCCTATTCACCCTTTGCCAATGCAAATTAGCAACTCGGCTGCAATTGAGAGAGTTGTCTGGGGCCCAGAGTCAAACAGCTAATATTTATTCATCTGATATTTATTCCATAAGATCATGGAATCCTAGATTCAGCATTAGACTGGACCTTCCAGGCTATCAAGTTGAACACATTCTTACTTTGCAGATGGGGATGTTGAGACTCAGAAGGATTAAGTGATAATAATAGAAAGTATTTATTATAAATAATTATTATAATACTAAAATTATGTGTATAATATTTAAGTATAATATTATAAATAATTATTGTGATAATAAACAGCTGGCATTGACATAGTACTCTGAAGTTTGTAAAACACTTTACAATTGTTATCTTATTCTATGTCACAACAACCCTGAGAGGAAGGTGCTATTATCTTCTTCATTTTACAGTCGAGGAAACTGAGGCAATCAGAAGGCAGGTAGAATGGATTGCCATTTCCTTATCTAGCTTATTTTACAGATAGGGAAAGTGAGGCAAACAGAGTGAAGTGACTTGCCCAGAATCAGGTTAGTTAGAGTCTGAGCAGATACCTAGAATCATATAACTAATTTGAACTGGATTTGAACTCTGGTCTTCCTGATTCTAGATCCAGTACCACTTAACTGTCTCTAGGATTGGCCAGCTAATGAATGTCTGAGATAGGATTCTAATGTAGGTCTTCCAGACTCTAAATCCAATCTCTTGCTTTACTAACTCACTCAAAACTAGTTGCTTAGAACCCTACCAGTGTCTTCTCCTCCACAAGCCTAGATGATTGGGGTCCCATGCCTCTCCTCCTATCAATAAATCACATTCAATAAAGTGGGGCTGATTCGCTGCAAGCATAAATGTCTTTTCTCCATCATTCCTTTCAGTGGGCATTTCTGCCTTAGTGTTTCTCCCGCATACGCAAACACACATGCTGTAATCATAACCATAAACCAAATGACTCCATACACCACATAGATGGCTGGGAGAAAATACTCCAGCTAATTGATAATGACATCACATCATGCTGGTGTGTGCATTACAGTGTAAATGAGGCTGCTAGACTCATTTATGGATCTTTTATTCAAAGTTCATTCCTGATTCCTTTTATTTATATGGTTTTGAAGATTCTTCTTCAGCCCGTGAAATAACTTATACCTGCTGATTTGCCCCCTTTGAAATTGGAACGCAAGTGCCAATTTTTAACTGGATTTTAAAACAGATGCTGACCAGTGTTGAAACCAAAATAAAATGTTACCATGAAAACCAAATTATTGAAAAGAAGACTAGAGGGAAACTGATTCATGAGTCTGCCCACAGTGTTACTCAAAAATACAATAATAATAACGTCAAGTTGTACTTTACATCAAAATATGTTGGTGTTTGTTGTAGGGACAGGGCGGTAGGTGGGGGTTTCATCATCCTTGAGCACAGGATAAGTGCTGGGGCTTCCATCATTCAATACCCACCTTGTTTCTAAAGTGGGTTAAAATTCATCACAGATGCATGTGTAAAGTTAGGTGATATCCTAGGGTCTGCGAGAAAAATGGAGGGCTCTTAATTTTTCCTGAAATGTTTGAAAAACAGCTAGGGAAAGGGAAAAAGATGTTTGATCTCATAGACCTACTTTTGTTGGCCTGCCTTGGGAAGCAGAACCACCAAGAGCACCTCAATTCTTTCCTTCTCTAAGAACTTCTAGTTCCCAAAGCTCTATCTTACTGACCATCCTAAAGGGCTTACCTAAGAATGCCTCCCTATTGTTTATGTTGAGGAAAATTAGCCTGAATATCTTAAGTTCATTCATATTCACAAGTATATAAATCTATATTCATACGTGTGTGATTTTTTACTTCCTCGTCAATAATTCATGCTGTTAACGAGTTACCTTGACCACAATATTTGGGCTTCACTTTTAAGTAGAAATGCACATGCCATACCCACCTTTTGAGATGTTTCAGGCCATTCCCACAAAAGTCAGCTTGGGTGGTAGAAGGAGCTTATGGGCTTTGAGGCTGAGAATCTGGGCTCTGTTACTCCCTGCCTGAGTAACGTTGGGTCACCTGCTGGGCACATCATCTAAGCTCTCTGGTCCTGAGTGTTTCAATCCTTTCCTACTTTGTGACCCCATCTGGGTTTTCATGGCAGATAGTAGAATGGATTGCCATTTCCTTCTCTAGCTTATTTTACAGATAGGGAAAGTGAGGCCAACAGGGTGAAGTGACTTGCCAGAGTCAGGTTAGTTAGAGTCTGAGGCCAGATTGGAACTCAAGTCTTCCTGACTCCCAGCCTGGTGCTCTAGCCACTGAGCCATCTAGCTGCCTATTTAAATGAGGAGGGTGGGAAGTTGGCTTAAATCATCTCTCAGGTCCTTTCTAATTCCAAATCCAGGAGCTAATGTTCCTTCCTAGCTGAAAGACCCTGGGCAAGTCCACTATCCTCTTTGGGTCTTGTTGCTTCATCTGTAACATGGAGAGGTTGGAATAATGGTCTTTAAGGTCCCCTCCCAGCCTAAATCTGGGCTCTTATGGTCCTCCCTGTGTAAATTTGCACAAGTGTCTTCAGCTCTCAGCCTTAGTTTCTGTTTTTGCAGAATGAGAGTGTTGGACTAGATGTCCTCTGAGGATTCGTCCCTCTCTAAACCTATGCTCTTGCAATCTTGGGATTTACGATCTTATGATTTACACAAAAATGAACTTCAAGTCACGATGAAGTGGAGCAAGGGGACAAGTTCATTAGCCCTGATCAATCAGCCAGGTGTCAGAAATGGTCCTGGAGATGATGGAAACACTGAGAGAAGTGCGCTAAGGGATGATCTCATGCAGTGATCTCACAAGAGCCATTCGTCAGCCTCCCATTCTCTTGGCAGGGGAACCAGGTGCCTGGAGCTGAGAGCCTTCCTTGAAACCTGAGCTATCAATACAGAAAGCATCTTTCTGTCTTGTCTTCCTGTTCACCATTCAGGTCAGGTGGGTCCCATGGATGATCACCATGCAGCTGGTGGATATTATCACCTAAATCATCCTTCTCTTTGTGAAAGAACAGTGTAAGAAGCTCCCCTTTCCCAAATTAGTCTGCATTTTCCATTGACTCTCAGTGAAGACACTGGATCAAACACAAAGCACATTCAAAGGGATCCCAATCACATCATTTGTTCCCTCTAAGAGGGGAGTGGAGGAAGGTGCCAGCCTCGTGTGGGAGAAATCAGGTACATACAACACACCTGCTGGTGCTAGATGGTGCATCTGGGCCTGGAGGGGCGGGGAAGAGCTCTGGAAAGTTTGTGGGAGAATTGTAAGTTATCCTTTCTCCTATTTACTCACTGTGAGCTTGGGATGATGGATCCCTTTTTGTGTGAGACACAGGGTCCTGACAGGAATCAAGGGAATCTAGAACATCCAAGTAGGAAAAGACTTGAGAGGCCAAGACATCCCATCCTTACCAAATCAGGAATCCTCTTTACTTCATTCCTGGCAAGTGGTCCCAGCCATCACTGGAAGACCTGTGCAAAAGGCAAATGCCCCACCTCCCATGGAGGTAGATGAGATGTCATATACATAGTGATAGCTTAGGCCCTAGACTTCATCAATAAAAAGTAGAAGTCATGTTAAGACTTGGGATCTAGACGTAGTAAGTCATTTCGTTAAGACATGACTGGTTTTTTTCATTCAAAGTTCAAGAACAGGTTTGTCAAGCTTGAGGAAGCAACGAATGATGTCTGTGTTTACTCCTTTGTTCCCAAGGCTTTGAAAATGGCTTTGATGTCATAGGGCCAAAGTATCACAGAATGAGGGAATTTAGAAATGGAAGGAGCCTAGATATTGTCTAACAGGTTCTCAACAAGGAGTCTTTTGATAGATCTAGGGGGAGGGAAGATTGAGAACTTGTACAGGGAAAAAATTCAAGTTATTTTCACTTACCTCTAACTGAAACTCAACATTTCTTTCAATTATGAATTTTTAAATAAAAAACACATTATTCTCAGTGTGAAATCATAGATCTAATCTAATCTAATCTAATCCAAGGCTCTCCTTTTACAGGTGAGTAAATTGGAATTGAAATGACTTGGCCAAGGACCGACAGGCAACTCAGTTGGGTTTTGAACTCAGGTCCTCTCTACTGAAAGCAATTAAATAAACAAATTACTTGATTAAGAGCATAAAGGTTGAGATAGGTACTGAATTTGTCTGTATAAATATGCACATAGACATGCATGTACATAATATATATCAAATGTAGCATGCACATTTCTTCAGTGATTTACATATGTATCACTGATCACATAAGAAATTTTCTGGTGTGCATTAACTTTAAAATATATTAACATCAGAACTAAGCATATTTTCACCTGGGGAAATTAATAATTGGGATGAGGAATGGGCAGCAGGTAGTAGTGCTGCAGAGGGGCAAAGATGTCAGGAGAGAGGGAGTGATGGAACATTCATCCCTGTTGGAGATGAAGGAGAAAGCAGACCCCATGGCGGAGTCTTATAAGGAGAAGAGAAGGAGGGCAGTGGGGGCATTCCTTGGTTACAAACAGAGTAAGAAATGAAAGATTCCTGAATTTGGACTCAGAGGACCTAAGTTTGAATACCAGCTCTGCCACTGACTGGGTAACTTGGGCAAGCAAACCCACTGAACCTCTTTGGGCTTCAGCTACATTAAGTGGGATTGAGGCACTGACCCCTGGGGCTCCTCGAAGTTCTAAGTCTGGAATCTTTAATAAACTCACAATGTGAGAAGCTGTTCACACAATCTGGAGCCACCCCACCCCCAGACCATGGTCTTCATGATTTGCGTCTTAGATTTAACATTGAGTTTAGCCCTGAACTGCTCTTCCTTCCCTCACCTCCAGAATGGTTCTGAACCTGAATGTTGTCACAAAGCATCCCTATTGAATTATATTTATAGTGGCACAAAAGCCAGCTTCTTGGTGAAATACTTTAGAAGACACATAGTATTGATGGATTTTCTGAGTTCATTTCCATGCTTTTATGAGGGGTATAAATGTCTTTATGATTTTTTGTTTTTTTGGTCCAGACTTATGATTTCATCTGTGTAGGACACTGCTAGTGAGTAAACCTCTTCTAATCAGATCCAGACCTGCTCTGTAACTTAGAATCTTAAAGAGTTGTCTGGGACACTGAGAGATTAAACACTTGACCAAGGTAATGCAGCCAACATACGGCAGAGGACAAACCTCAATCCTGGCCTTTCTAAGGCCAGCTTTCCAACCACTGAGCCATGTTGCCTTGCTGGAATTATTTTAATAATTTAAATAATTTAAATTTGAAATTTAAAATAGATGCCCATACAAATTTTAAATTTAAATTTAAAAATTATTTTAAGAATTTACTTTAGTCAAGGATTCCCAAATAAACAAATGTGTGAAGGATTACATGTGACCTTCTCAGCCTTGGAGATCACCAGTCTAGGGATTCCTTCCACAAACCCAGATTGCAACCTACTGTGACTTCCAAAGGGGAGGAAGAAGGGTAGTGCAAAGGAACCATCACTGACCCTAGGTCAGAGAACCTTAGTTCAAATCCTCCCTTAGTCACTTACTCCCTGTATAATCTCAGCATAGAAAGTCATCCCCATTATCTGGCTCTGAATTCCTCATCCATAAAATGAGGAGGTTGAACTAGTCATATTCTAAGGTCCCTTCCAGCTCTTAACCTCTGACCCTAGGGAGCTGTCTAACACAGGCTAAAGGTGAGTGACTTATCCAAGGTCATCCATCTAGTGAATGCCGGATGAATGATATACAACTAATGCTTTCTGATCCCAAGCCCAGTATTCTGCCAACTATACAGTGCTGCCTCTATGCACACATGTACACGCATGCACACACCCACACATGCATTTCCACATATTAATTCAACAATATAGAGTCTTGGATATATTCATGTACAACATATAGTGGAAAGATAGCACTCTTTCCCCAGAATCAAGAGAAACCTGGGCTCAAATCTTGCCTCTGGGAACCAAACACAGAATCTATCATACCAAGAACTGAACATATTCTAGCTGTGAAATGACCAGAGCTAATGGTCCACCAAGCACCAATCTTGAGGATAATTGTGTTCCAGTGGACAAGTCACTTAACTTCTCCAATCTCGGTTTCCTTCTCCATAAAATGAAAATCATCCTATACATTCCTCGAGGTGCTGTTGGAAATTCCAAAATGATGTCCTGCATTTAAAGTGCTTCCCAATCTCCAAAGTGCTGCAGAAACACCCATTGTTTTTGTGGTGGCTGCCATCGAGCACGTGTAATATACCCAATGAAACTTTAGGAACAGAACCTGCAGCAGCAGGTTCTGTGCTGTTGTTGCTTTTCAAGTTGATTTGAGTCAATGGAGAGCTATGACAGGCAGAAAGGCTGAGGCAAACTCGAGCTCTGTGAAGAGTTGCTGCTTCTAGGATGAAGAAAGTGAAAGTCCCCAAGACATATGTCTTGATCAAGACCACTTCTGGAGCCTTGTTTTCAGTACTTAGGGGTCACAGCAAAGGATGAGATAGAGGGAGTCCTGAGGAGATCAGTCAGTTTGGTGAAAGACTTGGAACTATTGGCTTATCAGGAGCAGGAGAAGGAAATGGGGATGTGTAGCCTAGGAAAGAAGAAATTTGACAAGAACAAGCAAACCTCCACAGGTGTTTGAAGGGAACATCAGCCAGAAGATGGATTGATCCTGGAGGGCAAATTTAGGCTTCATTTCAGGAAAACTTTTTAACTATTCAAGCTGGTCCAAAGTGGAATGGGCTACATGAATTTTCCTTCATTAGATGTTTTCAAGCCAAATCTGAATTATAGCTCATGGAGTATCTTATACATTCAGATTCATATATGAGTTGGCCAAGATGGCCATTGAGGTCCCTTCCAACTCTGAAATCCTGTGATTCCATGAAAACCATGTTTGACTTTCACTTCTTGTTTCTCCCCATTCATAAAACAGATTTCTTCATTCATTATTTATTTGATTTATTTAAAATGTGTTCACTGCCCAGGGACCTCTGGGCATGTGCAAAAATATAAATAGAAACTCTGACTAAATCTAGCTGTGCAAATTCCTGTGGAATTAGAATGGAATTACCAAGTTAATGGAGCAGTGTAATGAAGGCAGACTTAATAAATACGGCGTGGCGCTAATGGACACTATAAGAAGAAATGTCAATAGATATTGACGATTTGCTAGGCCAAGGCCTGACATTTGTTATGTTTATCCTCATGTTGTCAAGAATTAATTATTTTTATAGCCCGGTATTGCTGAGTGTTTTGGAGCCAAAGTGATAAGCCACATGG
>CM053589.1:190559580-190569580 GCA_028646515.1 Pseudochirops corinnae | reverse complement strand
TGTGACTGGAAAGAGTGCTGGTCATTTGGATTGGAGCTGAAGGCGACTGACCCAGATGCCTGCTTCCCCAGATCTGTGAAAGTCAGCTGGGAATAATCTAACGAATAAGCGTTCCAGGCAGTAGAAGGGAAATGAGCATTTATTAAGCACTTTATATGCATCAGGCACTAAGTTGAGTACTTTACAAACATTTTCATTTTACCCTCACAACATCCCTGGGGGATAGGTGCTATTGTTACTTCCCATTTTACAGCTGAGGAAACTGAGGCAAGCAGAAGTTAAGTTCAGCCATTCTAGCACAACGCCTCTCAAGTGTAACAGAGCATCCTAAATGAGATCCATCATCACTGAAGAGGATTTTAAGCCTGACTTTCCACACAGCAAACAGCAAAGGAACAGAGAAAATTCAAACTAGAACGTGCCTTTGGATGGGCAACCCATGGTTCTTGATCATCAATACCTGGTTGTTAAACATTTACCAGCACGCCACTTGGTGGGCCATAATAATAAATGGCCAGTCCAAGCACTCCACCAATCCTCATAAGACCTAAAGGGACCTATAAGAAGGCCTCCAGCATCGGGGGGGGGGGGGCAGGGGGGACAGGGACACTACCTAAATGATTTGTGAGAGAATATAAACAAATATTGCAGAAAATAAAAAGATGTGACTGAGTTGCAATCTGAACCAGTGAAGAGGTTACATGCATCTACAAAATCACGGCTACTTGGAAGCATGGAAGGATCCAGACCCTCCATATTTGGTAGTTCATCTTATGCAATTCTTGTCATTTCTAACACCAAGACCCTTTAATATTCCTAGCATTTGGCATAACACATGGAAATATGGAACCTGGTTGTGGCTGTTTTTCCAGGTATTTTATTACCAGAATTTCTGCTATCACATCCAGGAAGATTGTCAGCAAGCATCCCACAATGAGCGGTTTGTAACCTTGGGCAAGTTCTTAACCCTGTTTGCCTCAGTTTCCTCGTCTATAAAATGATCTGGAGAAGGAAATGGCAAACCATTCCAGTATCTTTGCCAAGAAAACCCCAAATGAGGCTGCAAAGAATTGCACATGACTGAAATAACTGGACAACACATGACTACAAGCAAGTCAATTGATCTCCTGAGACATCCCTTTTGGGCGTCCCTTTCCTTGTTATACATTCAACTTAATGTTTTTCATCTCAATCACAGGATGACAGACATAAAGCTGGAAGGGATCTTGGAGATCCCTGAACCTGCCCCACCCCCACTTTTTACAAACAAGAACATTTAAGACCCAGAGAGGGGAATGACTTGCCAGAGCTCACAAAGGCTTCAGGAGTCAGAGCCAGGAATCCAACACGAAATTCCTAATGGCATGCCCATTGCCCCCTCCACCATGCCATCCAAACGGGCTTGCACTGAATGCCTCTTTCAGGGGCTCTGAAGAGTGGGGGGAATATAATTCCTCAAGTCTCAGGGCATGAGCTTCCTTGCCTATGTTGTATGCCAGCTCATAAACATTCTTCATAAAATTATCCAGCCCTTGTCGAAATCTGCCTCCAGTATGTTATTTGTTGAACCCTTTTAAAGGTACAGTATAGAAGCTGGTTCAACTTCACCCACCTTCATTTCTAAAACATTCATTTTCCCAGAACAGAATTCAGGGGTCCCACCAGCCCACTAGCTTTAATGCTGATCAGGTTCCAGCAGTGAGAGACAATGGAAGAAGCATGGGCCATAGAGAGACCGCTGAATTTGAAGCCAAAGACCTGGGGTTAAATCCTGGCTCTGTTATTTCATATATTGTAGGATCTTGAGCAAGTCACTTCCTCTCTGGGCTCAGTTTCCCTGTCTGTAAAACACAGAGTTACCTCTGAGGCTCCTTTCATCTCTCATCTATGATTCTCTGACTGGAGTTAAAAGTACTAGCTTTGGGTCCTGCTGTTTGTGTGCCGCAGGATAAAGCACTTTACCTGTCTGGGGATTAGTCTCCTCATTGGTAAAATAAGGAGAACCTCGATCCCATTAAATGAATTCAGTTCTGAGCATTTATGGAGCACCTACTGTGTGCCTGCCCTTGAGCTGACCGCTGGCGACGCAAAGACAAAAATGAAAAAAAAAAAGTCCCTGCGCCCTCGGAACTTATATTCATTGTTTGAGAGGGGGGATTTGGGTAGACTTATGTAAATACAAAGAAAAAATGAAGTAATATTGGGGAGGAGGCCTCAATGGGTGGGGGAATCAGGAAAGGCTTCATGTAAGAGATGTTGTCCACGCTGAGCTTTTAGAAACCAGGGATTCTAAGAGGTAGGGGTGAGAGAGAGGGCACATCTGGCATGGTCACAGACTGGGAAAAGGCCAAGAGACTGGAGATGGATTAAGTTTGTGTGAGGAGCAACAAGCAGGCCTATTTGGCTAGATTGGAAAGTGAATAAAGAGTAATAAGTCCCTAGCTGTATTTGCACTTTTTGGGGGGGAGGTTTTGCACAAATCTCAATAAACATTCATGGCCTGAGAGTGGAGGAGCCATCCGTCATCTGTACTCTGTAGGAATTGGACGTCTTTTATAAAACAAATTCAGCATAGGAGCTCTGTCTGTGTCTGGGAAAGGCACGTATCTTACAAATGGATTCAACATGAGAGCGAATCCACTGACATCCCGGGTGACCAAAGCCCTTTCACTGTGGAGATTTTTCTTCTCGGTTGGCACCTGCCTACCAAATATATAGGAGATGAAGATTAGCTTGCTTTCAGCCAGTTCAGGGGCGGCCTCCAGCCTGCCTGCGTCCTCACAGGACAAAGGCTACCTTTGCTCACCCCCATAAACTCGAATGACCTCCTCCCCAAATAGATCCACAAGTGACCCTCATGGCAAGAATGCTAGGAGCCCTCGGGAGTGCCCTCTCTTGTTACAGATTCCCCCTTTCTCACCTCTCCCCCCAGGCCTTCTTTGATCTCCCTTTGCTTTGGCCAGATCTGAATAAGGCAGTCCTTGATCTGGGCTCCCCCAGGAAAGATGGAAGCGGGAATTTCCAGAGAGCTCAATGGAGTGGCACAGAAATAGCCCCAGAATTGAAGAATAAGGCTTCCGAGGGAAGGTTCAGGTACGGGGCTCACTAGGGCCCCAGGGAAGAGTTGACAAACATATCAAGAGTGTTGGCTCTTCAAGCATATCAGCCCGGCACCCCGGGCCTGGGGACCAGCTGCTTCTCCGCGGAGGGGTTTCTATATGCCGCGGTACAGACCAAATTCGGGCCCCTAAGATGGAGGGGAAGCTCAGAGGGGCCGGCACCAGCAGTGGGGGGACCAGGAAGGGCAGGGCGCCTGCGCTGAACCCCAGCGAGCGAAAACCGCAAGGCGACCTCCCAGACCATCTACTCGGAGCCCGCGGCAGGGAAGTGACTTGGGGCGGAGCATCTCTCTCAGCTCCCCCTTTGCCTCCAGCTCCCTCCTCCTTGACCAGCCCCTACCCCGCGCTCCACCACTCCAGACCCGCCCCCAGCTCCGCCCCCTCCTGCTGTGAAGTTCCCATGGCAACGGAAGGACGCTTCTCCTGAGAACTTGAGCATGGCCAGTGCCTCCTCTACCTTGATGCAGGTATGGGCTCCCTCCTTCCCTCTCTTCCCTGCCTACCTCCTTCCCTCCCTTCCCTCACCCTCATGGTACCCATGGAGGGGTCATGTCTCCTAAGTCTCTAGACGCGCAGCAGAAGAAAGGACGGTATAGGACGGGGGAGGGGAGAGTGCAAAGGTTTCCAGAACTCTGGGCACCCTGAAGTTTAGAGCAGGGGGGAACCTTCGAGGGCACCCAGTCCCATAACCTCATTTTATAGACAGGGGAGTGATCCTGAGTCTGGATGGAGTGCTGGGGTTGGAGTTAGGAAGCTAGGTTCCGATGCCCCCTCTGGTCCATCCCAGCCAGGCTTTGGTTCCCCTCTCTGTAAAATGAGAGGATAGTCTGGACAACCTCCAAGATTCCTTCCACTCTAAATCTATTATTATTACTTGCCCAAAATCACAGTCAATATCAGAGCTAGGATTTGAACCCAGGGCCTCTGACTCCAAATTCCATGCAGTTTTCAAGTTCTTTGAATTTTTTCATCGTTTTAATAAAATAGATTATGTATGATACAAGATAAGCTACATCACACCTAGAGCTAGAAACATCCTCAGAGATCAAAGCTAGGCCTCTCACTGTAAAGATGAAGAAACTGAGGCCGCACACCTGAAGTGACTTGGCACTGATGGTCAGTGGATTTCACCTTCTAGCTTCCAAGAAAGTTTAAGAGACAGGAAGTCTAGAGTCATACAACTACTACCATTACTACAGTAGGAGTAGAAGTAGGAGTAGGAGTAGGAGTAGGAGTAGTACTACTCCTACTCCTACTTCTAATAATAATATAGTAGCTTATAAAGCACTGCTCTACTCATTCCTGGGACAGCCTGAGTAACACAGAGATGAGGAGTGATACTAGTAGCAGCAGCAGCAGCAGCAACAGTTGCAGTAGTGGTAGTGGTGATGAAAGTGGTAGTAGTAGTGGTGGTGGTGGTGGTGGTAGTGGTAGTAAAGAGGTTTGGGGTGCTGGGACCCCGAGAATGCCAAGGAAGAGTTGCCTGGAACAAATTCACACACTCAAGTCTTCTTTCAGTCAACCGGCAAAAAGTTTATTTTACCAGGAAAAGTAGCAGGTGAAGTTCCTTTGGGGAACTTGCAACTTAATGGGGCTGAATCTAAAACTTATACAGAAAAGGGGCAGGGAAAGGACTGTAAAAGATGCTAATTAGGTAATGCCAGGGGTCCAGGTGTCTTGGGAAGTAGACATCACTGACCTATGGATGGGAAAATCCAGGGGGTGAGCACAGACAACTTTGTTGATACCAGACATCGAGGGAGAAAAGACAGGTTTTTTGTCGTTTGTTTGGTTTGGTTGCCAGAAGCATGGACCTTGGGGATCTGGCTCCTTGGGCCAAGCAAGGACAAAAATCCTCGGGTCACCATCCCTGTGTCTGTTCTGATAATGGAATCTGTTCTGCAACAAGGGAAAATTGTCTCTCATGACAAGGGTCTACTGAGAGTTTGGGAGGCTTAGAGCTGGGGCTGGGGCCCCAAGCACAAGCACCCCATCATTAGTAGGAGTAATAGTGGTGGCAGTGGTAGTGTTCATAGTAGTGATGGTGACCTAAATTCAAATTCTGCCTCCAACATGCATTACCAGTGTGACTCTGGGCAAGTCACTTAACCTCTCAGCCTCAGTTTCCTCACTTGTAAAATGGGAATATTAGCAGCTCCCTCTGAAAGTTGTTACGAGGATAAATAATAATAATGATAGTAATCACAATGACAGAGAGCTGTCAAGTGCTTTGGAAAACTTAAAGCCTCTAGAAGTGCAGACTCTTATCATTATTAACTGATCACGTTATTGTGAGAAGCATCCTTCCCTAACCTTGAGCTCCCTAGATGTGTACATTCTTTCTTTTTCTGCAACAGACAGTCCAGAAGCTGCTGCTTGTGCCCTGCCTGTGGCTGCTCACGAGTAACACAAACCTCTGCCCTTTGCCACTGAGTACATCAATATTTCCACTCTGCACTTTGTCTAAATACACAGTGTGGCTAAGTCACAGATGGCTTATAAATAAGCTCGAAGAGAACCAGGGCAAAGAAAGCCAGGTTGGTGATATTCTGAAAGAATGTCTTTTGTTCCACATGTGACCCCCACCCTGGCCCCCAAATAGAAACCGCCAAACTGAGGCCACAAATCCACCCCCCCAACCCTCTCTGTTTTTAGAGGACTTAAACTTGAGCACCGACTTTGTAACCAAGTGCTTAGTAATTTAGGTAATCCAAACAACATTCCTGAGTAGGAGATAAGCATTATCTGCATATTAAAAATGAAGAAACTGAGATAACAAGTCATTAGATGCCTTATGGAGAGCCACCTCACAGGTCATTGGCAGAGTTGGCAGTTCCCCCAGAGTTCCAGATGCTAGGCTCCTCTCCAGGCCAGAACATGCGGACTCTCCAATGATCTTTTAAAAGTAGGAGTACATCCAAACATACTTTGGCTGTCTATTTGTTTAGGCAGCCATGTGGCACAATGGCTAGAGTACTAAACTTGGAATCACAGGAGACCCGAGTTCAAATCCAATCCCAGACACTTACTAGCAGTAGGACCCTGCACAAGTCACTTAACTTTCCCCTACTTTGGCTTTCTCGTCTAAAAAATAGAAATGATAATAATAAACATTTATGGGGCACTTACCACGTTCCAGGCACTGTCACCAACAAAAGAACCGATGGGGTCCTTGGTTTCATGCCAGACTGAAGGTCCACTAGCTGGTTCTGAGACTGGCACCTTTCCATTGCTAGAAAAGAGAATCTAAAGACTGTAATGAGCTCATTAGTTTGACTCATTCCTTATGAAAATAGGAAGTGGCTTCTTCCTCAGGAGACACCAGTCTTTAGATCAGTTACTTAAAAGGTCTGTCTGATAATAAATACCGACATCTGGCAATCATACAGTGCCAGAAGGCTCTCGAGGGGCTCTGCATGTGAGGCAAGGTGTTCAGAGTGGGGAGTGCTGGATTTAGGAAGCCAGATACCTAACTCTGCCACTTCCTAGCACAGTGACCGTGGGCTCCTTACTTACCTGCAATTTAACTGCTACTTAACTTTACAATTATTATCTCAATTGACATTTACAGCAACCCTGGAAAGTAGGTACTATTATATTTCACATTTTACGGATGAGGAAACTGACGCAGGAGGAAGTTAAGTGACTTGCCCAAGGTCACAATAAATAGCTCCCAGGATTGTTGTGAGTTTCAAATAAGATAACGTGAGTTGAGTTCTTTGCAAGCATTGAAGTGTTTTATAAGGGCTCACTTTTATTGTTGATTATAAATTATTTTATTATATGGATTATATATCAACAATTATATTATTGATTAATATTGATTTTATTATTGATTATATTGAATAGTGTGACATTGGTTTGAATTGCCTAAGATAGCTTTGGTCTCTCCCAATGGTCTCTCAGCTGTCTTAGCAGAAACTTGGAAAGTTTGATGGTGTGAATTCTCCTCTATATTTCCTATGTCAACAAGAAGCATGGGAAATGACCCAGCTGAGAGACAGTACAGGAAGGACTACTAGCTTTAGGACTAAGAAGACTTAGGGGGTGGAGCCTAGATGTCAGAAAAATGCCAGGAATTTTTCTGAGCTCTTCCCAGTTTCCCTTGGAAACATTAAATCAAGTCTTTAAATGGATTCTGGAGTGACAGAACCCACAAAAAGACAGAATGAAACAATTTCCCAGCTTAAGATGGCTTAGACAGACTCCAGGAAAGGTCTGTCTCACTTGGATAAAAGAGGAACACAGTCCAGCACAGATGGTGTCTGGGCAAACCAGCAGGGAGGCCCTTAGCTACAGCACAGATCAGTATCTAAGGCCCTTCAGTCCTGGTTCGGGAGGCTAGTGACACAGTAGGCCAGCTATGAGGCCTCCAGCTCCATCACAGAAGGCAGACAGACAGCCCCAGAACCCCCAGCACAACAGATATGACTAGACCAGATCACCCCAATGGAGTGGGCAAACCATGAGCACCTGAGACCCCAGCACAGAAAGTCAAGGACCAAGCCCCAGAACCCTAGCACAAAAAGTTTGGGACAGTGCCCCCTGTGCTCCAGGAGCACAGCTCAACTTTTAAAAGTCACAAAATAGGCTAAAAATCAGCAAAAAACAGAAAAGAGCCCTGATGACAGAAAGCTACTATGGTGGCAGGGAAGTTCGGAGCACAAACCCAGAAGAGGAGAACGTTGTCAAAATGCCTACATGTGAAACCTCAATAGGTAATAGGAATTGGTCTCAAATGCGAAAAGGCTTCTTGGAAGAACTCAAAAAGAATTTTAAAAATCAGAGAGATGGAAGAAAAATTGGGGAAAGAAATGAGAGTTATGCAAGAGAGAGTCAACAGCTTGGAGAAAAGGAAGGACAAAAATTGACTGAAGAAAACAATTTCTTAAAAAGTAGAATTGTCCAAATGGGAAAGAAGGTACAAAAGCTAACTGAAGAAAATAATTCCTTAAAAATTAGAATTGGGCAAGTGGAAGCTAAAGACACTAAGACATCAAGAAACAATCAAACAAAATCAAAATAATAAAAAATGGAAGAAAATGTAAAATATCTCATGAAAAAGATAACTGAGAGGGTAAACAGCTCCAGGAGAGATCATTTAAGAATGTCTGTACTACCTGAAAGTCATGATCAAAAAAAGAACCTAGACAACTTCTTTCAAGAAATTATCAAGGAAAATTGCCCTGATATCCTAGAACCAGAGGGTAAAATAATCAGTTGTTTTTCTTTGTTTGTTTTTTCGAGGGGGGAAAGCAAGGCAGTTGGGGTTAAGTGACTTGTCCAAGGTCACACAGCTAGTAAATGTGTCAGGTGTCTGGGGCCGGATTTGAACTCAGGTCCTCCTCACACCAGGGCTGGTTCTCTATTCACTGCACCACCTGGCTGCCCTGTAAAATAGTCATTTTAAGAATCCACCAATCACCTCTTGAAAAAAATCCCAAAATGAAAACTGCAAGGAATATTGTAGCCTAATTCCACAATTGTCAGTTCAAGGAGAAAATACTGCAAACAGTCAGAAAGAAGCAATTCAAATATCAAGTTGCCACCGTCAGGATTACACAAGACTTAGCAGCTTCTACATTATAGGGTTGGAGGGCTTCCAATAGAATATTCTGGATGGCAAAGGAGCCTGGATTATAAACAAGAATAAGCTACCTAGCAAAATTGAGCATAATCTTTCAGGGGAAAACATGGAAATTCAATGAAATAGGGGCCTTTCAGACTTTTCTGACAAAAAGACCAGAACTGAACAGAAAATTTCAGCTTCAGATACAAGACTCAAGAGAAGCATAAAAAGGTAAAAAGGTAAACAGAGTAGAAAAAAAAGATGTTATTAAATAAGATTAAACTGTTCACAGACTCGATGATACTTGTAATTCTTGAGAACATTATCTCTATTAGGGAAGTTAGAAGGAATATACATAACCAGAGGGCATGGGTATAAGTTGATTCTGATGTGAAAATATAAAAAAAAGTGAGGAGTAGGAAAAAAAGAATTGTACTGGGAGAAGGGGAAAGGGGGAGACAGAATGGGGTAAATTGCATCACATGAAGAGGCACAAAAAAACCTGTTCCATTAGAGGCAAACAAGGGAGAAAGTGAGCATTGTCTGAACCTTACTTTCATCAATTTGGCTCAAAGAGGGAATAATATACACACTCAGTCGGATACAGAAATTTATCTTACCCTATAGGGAAGTAGAAGGGGAAAGGGAAAAGAAAAGGGAGGATGGGCTGATAGAAGTGAGGTTAGATTGAGGGAGGGGGTGGTTAGAAGCAAAATACTGGTGAGGAGGGACTGGATATGTAATGGTAATGTAATTTGAAGATTCCTTTGTATTGGCAAAGGTAACAGGTACTTAGCACTTAGTAATTAATCAAGCCTCTGTTAAAGAAACAGAAGGTGTGACTCCCTGTTGCTGATGTAACAGGAAGGGGCTGAACAGGGAGGGGCAATATTCTATATAAGAAAAAGCCCCAAAGAAGGAGAGTCAGATCTTTTTGGAGCAAGCTTCATGGAGGCAGAAGCTGCTGCCACCAGGGAGGCTAAAGAAGAGCTAGGAGGCTGAAGAGGAGATGGGGAGGTTGAAGAGGAGATGGGGAGGCTGAAGAGGAAAGCCCTGTTCCTTTCCTCCCCCCACCCCCCCAGGCTGGAGAGAATGATTTTGAATTTGAAAACCTGGATGGAGTGATTTTGATTCTGGGAACCAGCTGAAACTTCTGCTGAGTCCGAGGGCCAGCCAGAGCTGCTTAGGATTTCTGAGGGCCCACCGGAGCTGCCAAAGACTAGGAAAGCATGACTGTGATGTTGGTACTTTGTATGAGCCTGTTGGTGGCTTTGTTAAGCCTTGTCTTCCCAGGAACAGAGACTGTGAAGGA
>CM053589.1:190512552-190559080 GCA_028646515.1 Pseudochirops corinnae | reverse complement strand
CTCTCTCTCTCTCTCTCTCTCTCTCTCTCTCTCTCTCTCTCTGTCTCTCTCTCTGTCTCTCTCTCTGTGTCTCTCTCCCTCTCTCTCTGTCTCTCTCCCTCTCTCTCCATCCCTCCCTCCCTCCCTTTTTTAACCAGTATTAAAAGTCATTTTAAACTAAAACTGCTGTGTAGTACAGTTTGAGATTTGCTACTAACAGACCTCCTTTTTCCCATTATTACCCTTGAGACGTCTCTTTTCTGTATGTCCATATGAATTTTGTTCATTTTGTTATTTTTTCTGTCTCTGTGCAATATTCTTTTGGGAGTTTTATTGGTACAGAATTGAACAAGTCAAGTCATTTAGATATCATTAGATGCTGTTATTGTTCAGTCATTTCATTCATACCCAACTCTTCATGACCCCGTTTGGGGTTTTCTTGGCAAAGATACTAGAGTGCTTTGCCATTTCCTTCTCCAGCTCAATTTACAGATGAGGAAACTGAGGCAAACAGGGTAAAGTGATTTGCCCAGGGTCACACAGCTAGTAAGTGTCTGAGGCCAGATTTGAACTCAGGTCTTTCTGACCCCAGGTCTGGCACTCTATCTGCTGCACCACCTTAGGTGCCCATTATTAGATAATATTGTCATTATTATTATAAAAGCTCAATTTATCCATGAGCGGTTAACTTTCCTCCCTTTTTCCTCTCTGGGCTTCCATTTCCTGCTTCATAAGAGTGTCTTGAGGCTCATAAGATCATGTATGTAAAGCATTTTGCACATTTAAAATGCTATAGAAATGCCAGGGATTATAATAATTATTGTTACCATTAAAATTATCATTATTACTATTCTTAACATTGGAGGCCTCAGGCCTTCAGGGCACTGGGACAACTCCTGGCTACGAGCAGATACTGGTGCTCTTTAGACGGTATCATAGGGACCAGCCCAAGGCCTGGAGAGGACACCATTTTTCTACCCATTTCCCCAAATGCGAGGGAGCTCCTAGGAGGTGACAAGCAGTCCCCACCTGACCCATCAGGCATCCTACACTGTCTCCTCCCCTCCAGAGGGAAAGATGAAGGTCCTTATAGGACAGAGTAGAGAGAGGCTACTTGGGCGATTTTGGACTCTGAATATAAATGTGGGATTATTAGTATTTTCTCATTTCAATTCAGTTTAAACCCAATAGTTATTTATTGTGAATGCACTTTGTGCTTATCACAGTGTTAGGTACTAGGAGGCAATGTGCTAGCCCCAAACCAGTAGGGTTTTGCCTCAAGGTGAGAGATATAAAGAACACAAAAATAAAACCTATACCCTTTATCAGCAGGGCAGAAGGGGGTGAAGCTGAGAAGAGAGCAGAGTTGAGAATTTCAGAACCTGTTCACTCCCTTTTTCTTTCTCTCCATCCCTGAAGAAATCCTCTCAGAAGGGAGATGTCCATATACTTTGGCATGATCAAGCACTAGACTTTGGTCTTGAAGGAGGATAGTATTTGAGTATGTATCTTATCCTATGGGATCAGATTTAAACTCATTATCCTGGCCTTTAAAGCCGTCCACAATCTGCCTCCAATCCATCTTTCCAGACTTAGTTTATATTATCCCCATGTACATTGCTTATATTCTAGCTAAACTGGACTAGGAGCTTTCTCCTGACATAAGTGTGCAATCTCTTGTGCCCTTGAATTTGGCAGAATGTGTTTTATCACAGCATTATTTTCTGGGGTATTTGGCCATCATGTGACTCAGTGTTAATAAACATATACAAAAATGATCACCCTGAAAATGACTGTAGTTTACATGCCATCACTGGTTACTGAGGGTGAAGAGGAAGAAGAATTCTATGGAGAAATAGATAGTCCTTCCAAATGAAGTTAGCATACATTCTGCTACTTGGTGACTTCTCTGCAAAGGCAGGAAAAGGCGAAGGTGGGGAGGCATTTATGGGAAAGCACGATTCAGGAAAAATGAATGAGAGGGGTCAAAGGAATGAAAACTTTCATTTCCCCCTCCACAACTTCCCTTCTCTTCCTTTACACAGCTTACTTAGTTCAGGCTTCCGTCACACACCGCCCCACCTTCATTATGGCATTACTCTCCTAACTGGTCTCTCCCCACTACCGTCCAACCTACACACTGCTGCCGAAGGAATTTGCCTTTCTGGCACATATCCTGCCCATGATCCCGCTACTCAGTCAATTCTCCTGGCCCCATATTGCCTCTAAGATAAGATATAAGGTTTTTAAAACCTTCTACAACCTGGCCCTGACTTGTCATTGCAGTTTCCCTCGCCGTTGCTCCCCCTCCAATATTTGCCATCCATCCAAATGGGCCTTCTCTCTGTCACTCACACCCCAAAATCCATCTCCCACGTCGAAGCTTTTACAATGACCTTTCCCCACGCCTGACATGTATTCCCTCCTCACCTCCCCTTTCTAGAATAATCATCTCTTTTAACATGAAGCTCAAGCCCCATTTCTGCATGGAGCCATAATTGGTTGTTCATATTTTTAGGTCTTTTCCTCCCAAATAACATAATATTGAACTATTTCGTATTTATTCCCTTTCTCTTGGTGCTGCATTTGTTTTTATATGTGCCTGTTATCTTCCCCGTTAGAATGTCATCTTGAGAGTAGGGGTTGCTTTATTCTTTGTACCGGTTCCCTCCGTGTCTAGAACATAAATGCTAACTGATTGATTGATTGGTCGACTTGCAGATTATACAAAAGCTTCATGATTTTATTTTATGAGCAATTTTTTTCAGGGGAAAAATCAGTTGTTTGCTAGACATGGCAAGTGCAGAATCATATCCCCAAATTAATTTGAATTGAATTCTATTTGAGCAGACAGGAAAAGATTTGTTATTGATATGAAAGTTATCCCGGAATCCATTGTCTCGTCAGACCGTTGAACTTGTCAGAGCTAAGATCAGAATTAGTAAAAAGCGTGAAGAAAGAAGAATATTCCAAAGAGAATATAGTGTAAATTGAAACAACTCAATCCTGAGTGATTTAAACAAGCAACTGACAGTCAAAGATAGGGAATGGGCAACAGAACTGGTGTCAGAATCGTTTGAACAGAAGTTTAACTCTTTCATCCCAAAGGTGCTGAGAGATGAAAATGGAAGGACAATAAAAAGTAGAAAAATAGAAAATCCGTGTAAATACAGATCTTTTTTATTATTTTTTATCTTATTTATTTTAACAAACTGTTTCCTCTATTAAGGAACATGGATATACTTACAGGGAAAGTAGAAATGGTGTGAAAAAGGAGAAAGAAAAGCTAGGTTGGACCAAGAGTACAGAGCAGAGATTTAGACATGGAGCCACATGATGAGAAGGATGTTGAAAGATCAATGTCCTAGGTATCTGGAAAATGGGAGGGCACCAAAAACGTGGAAAATAGTCTCAGATCTTATTAATGGTGGGGAAAACGCGACCGAGGGAACATGAAAAACCACCTACCTCACTGCTTTCCCGTCTATACAAAATCCGTATGCTAGTCTCTGCACGCATAAGCCAAGGCGTCGCTATGTTACATTCTAGTCTGCAGAGGCAGATTTAAAAGGCCCCAAGTTTGTAGTCATTCTGCCCTTGGAAGGGCAGTTACGAAACCCAAGGGAGCGCTCTCTAACAGTGGTCTGGCAAGTGGGAACCTCAGCCCTGCCTAAGAAAGGCCAGCTTTGTGGCTCCCAGAGCTGAGCACAATTTTACCCACGAAGCAAGGGCATTCTTGATGATGGCGTGAATAAAGAACAAGCAGATTTTGACAAGGATATTCAGCAATGGACCGCTTCCATAGTATTTCATGATTGACTAAAAGATGCAGAGAATATGAGTTCCTACTGTGTTTATCGTCTGTTGATTACGAAAAGGCATTTTGTTCAGTGAAGTAAAATACTTATAGACTTTTTTCAAAGCTATATCTCCCATCCATAGACAGGACAGACAGACAGACAGGTAGACTGACAGACAGGTAGACAGACGGACGGATGGACAGATGGACGGATGGATGGATGGATGGACAGATGGACAGACAGACAGATAGATAGATAGATCATAGATGAGAGAGAGATGATAAATAAGTGGATAGATGGATGGATAGATAGATAGATAACTGAGTCCTTTATTTGTACCAGGTACTGTGCTAAGGACTGGGGATAAAACCACAAGAAAACAAGATGGTCCCTGTTCTTCACAAGTATAATTCTAATAGGGGAATACACAACATAAAGGGGAGCTTGAAAATAAGAGCCAGGAGTGTACCCACAAAAATGAGAAGGAGGAGCCAGTGTGAGAGTCCTGAGAGTGAGGTGACCATTGTGGGATCCCTCATGAAGTGGCCATCCCAGCCAAGAACTCACCAGCTAGGAGGTGAGGTACGAAGACCTTACATGTCAAGTTAGCCAAGTCTGGAGTGGATATGGAACAACCCTTGAAGGGAAAAATTATAACAACTGGAATGATCCTCTGATCAGAAACACCAGAAAATGCATAAAGCATGGAGATGTGTGCTTGTCAAAGGTGATCACCCCTCTGCTAGAAAAGATTCAGAACAGATGGCCAAGTACAGGACAGGACCCAGCTGATGTCTCCCAATGTTTCCCTTTCAACACTTTAAAATAACTCCTCAAATCAAATTTGGGAACAACAGAGCCAACAAAAGATCAAAGGGAGATATTTTTCTACATTATACATTTTAGGGAGTCTGCAGGAAAGGTCTGTAACACCTAGGTCACAATTCCAGGGCAGAAAACTTGTGATCAGTCACAAGGGAGCAGGAACTTTATCACAATTCCAGGGCCAACAGGAGTGCTAGCCTTTAAGGCTGCAGGGCAGCAGGAACTCTTCATAGGTTAAGACCAGAATGTAGACCAGAAGAACAGTAACCACACCTCTCCCAGGGTCATACCGCCTTAGAAGCACTGAAAATTTGCAAACCCCCAGAACTTGCTCTGAAAACAGCAGCACAGAAAAGCCTGGAACTTAGCATAGTACCTCCCCACCCCCAGGGGAGCAGAGCCTAACTTTATTATGAAGTTCAAAGTCAAGAAATAGGCTGGTAAAATAAGCAAACAACAAAAAAAGAACTTGACCATGAAAAGATTCTATGGTGTCAGGGAAGACCAAGACAGACTTAGAAGACAACAATCTAAAAACCCCTTCAATCAAAGCCTCCCAAAGAAAAATGCTAATTGGACCCAAGTCCAACAAGAATTCCTAAAAGAGTGAAAGAAAGAGATAAAAGTATCCATCCATCTATCCATTATTTATCATCTAGCTAGCTGTCTGTCTGTCTGTCTGTCTACCTGTCTGTCTGTCTGTCCTATCTATGGCTGGGAGACATAGCTTTGAAAAATGGGAAAAGAAATGAGAGTGATGTAAGAAAATTATGAAGGGAGAATTAACACCTTGTTAAAAGAGGCATTAAAAATAGTGAAGAAAATAACACCATAAAACATAGAGTTGGCTAATGCTAAAAGAGGCATAAAAATTCCCTGAAGAAAAGAACTCCTTTAAAAACAGAATTGGCCAAATGGAAAAAGAGGCACAAAAAGTCACTGAAGAAAATAATTCCTTAAAAATTAGAATTGGGGAAGTGGAAGATAATGACTCCATGAGACATTAAGAAACAAAACAAAGAAAGTAAAAAGAATGAAAAAATAGAAGAAAATGTGAAATATATAATAAAAAAATGGCCACAGAAAATAGTTCAAGTCGATAAAATTTGAGAATTATTGAACTACCTGAAAGCCATGCTAAAAAAGGAGCCTAGACACATATTTCAAGAAATTATAAAGGAAAACTACCCCAATATCTTACATCCAGAGGGTAAACTAGAAATTGAAAGAATCCACCAATCACCTTTTGAAAGAGATTCCATAATGAATTCCCAAAGAACATCATAACCAAATTTCAGAGTTCCTAGGTCAAGGAGAAAATATTGTAATCAGTCAGAAAAAAATTCAGATATCATAGAGCCATAGTCAGGAATACACAAGATTTAGAAGCTTCCATATTAAAGGAACAGAGGGCTTAGAATATGATATTCCAAAAGGCAAAGAAGCTGGGATTACAACCAAGAATAACCTGCCCAGAAAAACTGAGCATAATCTTTCATGGAAAAAATATTGATATTTAATGAAATAGAGGACTTCCAAGCATTCCTGATGAAAAAAAAAAACCAACATCTGAATAGAAAATTTGTTAATTCAAACAAAAGACTTGAGAGAAGCATAAGAAGGTAACCATGAAAGAGTAATTGAAGGAATACCACCTAAGAACCTTATCATTATTAGGGCAGTTAAAATGAGTTTACATAAACAGAAGGCATGAGCATGAATCAGTTATGTTGGGATGATCTAAAAATAATAAAATGAAGGGAGAGAAAGAGAAGAACTAGGAGAAAGGGGAAGCTAGAGGTAGAATGGAGAAAGGAGGAGCTATGATAGTGGAGGAGAAATGTGGGGGGAGGGGCTTGATGAGCAGGGCTTGAATTGGAATTAGTACAAAGAAGGAATATACTAGAATCCAACGAATATGTGTGTGTGTTGTGCTTAGACACATATGTGTGTATAATAGATTTCTGTGTGTATATATGATAGATTTCTCTGTATGTGTGTGTGTGTGTGTGTGTGTGTGTGTGTGTGTGTGTGTGTGTGTGTACATTCAGCTGGGTATAGAAATTTATCTTACCCAATAAGGAAATAGGAGAGGAAGGGGATAAGAGATATGGTGGTGGGAGAATAGAAGGGAGGCTAGATTAAGGGAGACAGTGGTCAGAAGCAAAACATGACTTTTGAGGAAGGACAGAATAAAAAGAGAAAGAGAGAAGAAGAAACAAAAGAAAATGAATTGAGAGAAAAATCAATAATCATAACTATGAATGTTAATGAATAAGTTCACCCATAAAATGGAAACAAGATAACTGAATGGATTAGAAAGCAGAATGCAATAATATATTGTATAGAAGAGATACACTTGAAACAGAAAGACATATACAGAGTTAATAGAAAGGACTGGAGATAAATCTATTAGGCTTCAACTAAAATTTAAAAAAAAAGACAGGGGTAGCAATCATGATCTCAAACAAAGAAAAAGCAAAAAGAGACCTAATTAAAAGAGATAATCTGGAAAATTATATTTTGCAATGAATATCAAATTTATAGCAAGTTTCTCTAGTAAAGGCCTCATTTCTTAAATATGGAGGCAACTGAGTTAAATTTATAAGGATAAGAGTCATTGCCCAGTTGATAAATGGTCAAAATATATGAACAAGCAATTTTCAAAAGAGGTCAAAGCTGGCTATAGTCAAATGAAAAAATTCTCTAAATCACTATTTATCAGACAAAAATAAAGTAAAACCACTCTAAGGTACCACCTCACACCTGTCAGAGACGATAAATGCTAGAATAGATGTGAGAAAATAGGTACATCATTGAATTGTTGGAAGAGTAGTGAAGTGGCCCAACCATTCTGCAGAGCAATCTGGAACTGTGCCCAAAGGGCATTGCTTTGATCAAGCAATACCACTACTAGGTCTGTACTTCAAAAAGATCAAAGGAAAATGATAAGGATGTACATGTACGAAAATATTTGTAACAGTTCTTTTTGTGTTGGCAAAGAATTGAAAATTTAGGGGATGCCCATCAATCAGGGCATGGCTGAACAAGTTGTGGCATTGTAATGATACTGGGATTTGGAGATCTTCCATGCCCCTTGAACTTTTGACACAGCAGGAAGAGGTGGAGCAAGAGAAATCCAGAGCCAAGCTAGCCTCTGTGCTGTGGTGACTGGAAGCAGCAGCAGAGGCAGCGGCTGCGGTTGTGGTGCAAACTCCTTTTTCTTTGAGCCTGCCAGAATCTCTGCTAAGGACTCCTGCTGAGGACTTCCAGTTCCAAGGACAGGAACTGCAGGGGGCCGGAGATGCTGGGAGCAAGCTGCCTGGAAACTGAGCAGTTGTGTGAATGAGGAAAGGAGGATCTTTGCCTGAGGTAGTCTGTCCTGTTTCAAAGGCTTGAGAATGTGGGTGTTTACTACATTAACTACATGTGCCAACTTCATAACTACTGTGTTGGCTTTGGCTTTCTGGTTCTGGGGACTCAGTTTTCTGGCATTTGAATAAATGCTCTAGCTATATTTCCCATGTAGAGAGCCTGTTACATTTTGTGATTAATAACCATATCAGCATACTTAAAGTTACTGTAGGCATTGTGAATACTGCATTGTTGATACAGGCATAGACTGTGATGGAATATTTTTGTCCTATAATATATGACTAGAGAGATGATTTCAGAAAAAATAAAAACACATGGCAAGACTTATATGAACTGTTGCAAAGAGAAATGAGAAGAACCAGGAGATCAGTGTGTATGGTAACAGGAATGTTGTGACGATGATGAATGATGAAAGACGTGGCTACTCTGATCAATAGGGTGATCCAGGACAACTGCAAAGGACCAGTGATGAAAAAAAAATGCTATCTCCCTCCAAAGAGAGAATTGATGAATTCTGAATACAAATTAAAGTAGAACTCTCTCTCTCTCTCTCTCTCTCTCTCTCTCTCTCTCTCTCTCTCTCTCTCTCTCTCTCTCTCTCCCTCTCCCTCTTTCTCCCTCCCTCTCTCTCTCTCTCTCACTTTGTGTGTGTGTGTGTGTGTGTGTGTGTGTGTCTCTCTCTCTCTCTTTCTGGTGGGGATATGGCTAACATGGAAATATGTTTTGCATGATTTCACAGGCATAATTAATAACATATTGTTTTCCTTTTCATTGGGTGAGGGAGAAGAGGGAGGGAGAGAATCTGAAACTCGAAATTTAAAAAGAAAGGAATGTTTAAAATAAATAAATATATTACTCCCTTTCACCCTCTATATTTTAGTCCAACTGAACTATTAGCACTCTTAAGTTCATCCAGATTTTCTCCCAGCTCCTACCTCTGTATCACCCCGATGCTTTAAATGCACCAGCTCCATAACTCTGCCTGTTCAAATCTTTCTCTTCCTTCAAGATCCATATCAGGTTACATCTCTTCCATTAACCTTCCCTGAACCCAACTAGAAGTGGCATACCCTTCCCAGACCTTCTTGTAGCTTATTGTCTGCTTGTTCCCTTTGACCCTATTATTTCATTGTTCCTTTATCCTACTTGCTTCTATATGTGTCTTATCCTTCCTATCATATCAGGAGCTTCTCAAGAGCAGGGACTAAGGTATTTATCATCATTGTATCACCAACAGCAGCAAGCACATGCCTTGAACAACAATAAGTGTTTAATAAATTCTTATTTAATTTAATCAAGAGCTAATTTGAATTGTGAGGTCTCCAATTGAGAAGAGACTGCCCCAGCTGTTCCTAAGAAAAGTAGATATTAGGGAAGATCATTTGACTTCTGTCCATGTGAAAAGGTTGTGGGAGAAGAAATTGAGATGAGTAACAAGGAATAGAAAATAATGTGGGTGATTTGAAAGAGTGTAGATGAGTGATATAGACAAGAGATTAAATTCAGGGAGGAAAAATTGGAGAGTAATTCAGGGATTTGAAGGAGATCACTCTCTAGATACAGATACTGGACAAGGTTCACCTTTGGAGTTGAAGGAGAAGCGGGATCAAAAGGCACTAAATACAGAAAGATTAAAGAAGACCAAGGAGGATGAGGAAGTAGGACCTGAAGAGGATTCAAGAAGGAAAGGGAAAGATAGTTGGCAAGGTAAGTAAGAAAATGCATATTGGACAATTGGAAGACGAATCAGATTAGTAGCTGGGATTTGTGTGTGAGACAGACTGGTAAAATCAGAAAAGAGGTTGATAAAAAGGGAGGTGAAGTATGGATGTAGATTGTTTAAAATAAGGAAAGGGAAATCCATAGGGTTATTGAGTTATTAACAAGTGATAATTGGCCATAAGTAGCTTAAGTCCGTTTAAAGATGAGGAGTACACACCCTTAAGTAGTTTACACAATAGATGAGGCTTCAAATCTCAACCAGTGTAGGGAGTAGGGGAAACATGGTAGAGACTTGTGTAGAGGGTATGATGTGTATACTGCTCTAATGTTCCTAGTATAGGCCATCTCCCTCCCAGGTGAGAAGGTGCACCGAAAGTGAAGGAGTATTGACCCTTGTCTGGATTTTGGAGAGTAGAAGTGTAGTACAGAGGGAAGAGAAAGGGAGAGGAGGAGGAGGAAGGGAAAGGAGACAGCCATATACTTGTTAAAAACAAAGGTGAGGTTCTTCTCAAAGCAGAAAGAGCTGAATGATCTGAGGAAACAGCTGCTTGTAATTGGAACAATGAGTCACAGAAGCGATGGGGAAGAGAGTGCAATGAGGGTCAGAAAATGAAAGGAATTTAGGAATTGCTGTTTTGCTGCTCATTGATATCGAGGCCACTATTCGTCAACTGGATAATGACAAGGGGAAGGTTTTGTTTTGGTTTTTGTCTTCCAGTGGTAAAGAATGTAGTGTATAAAAGTCCTCTGATTTCCAGTGATTCACAAAGGCACTGTTACCGAAGGGAAGCTAAAAACATCACCAATGATTGTGCCATCTTTGACAAGAAAATGACAACCTAGGGACGTAGGTTGTGTTTTCCACACTGTTTGCCGCTAAAGAAGAGAGCAGTTGATTAAAAAGTTGTCATCAGAGAGTAAGATTTGGACTTCCAGATGACGGCATAAAACATAAGGTTGATAGATTCCTTACCAGAGATGGAACAGACTTATCATAAGCTGGTAACAATGTACTTGCTGGGCGTCTTGAAAATCTGATGAGAGACTATGAACTGAAAACAGGAGAAGAGGGAGACTGTTGTCTGTGTCTGTACATCACCCGAATCAGTTGACATACAAAGAAGGAAGAACAGTCATTTAGACAAACAAAAATTCATAGTAGAAAAATGCCAGGAAAGGAGATGATAGTAAAGTTCCTGACCTCATGTGTCTATATACAGCCTCCCAAAGTTCAGGCAAAAAACAAGAAGAATTAGAAATCCTAACTCAAGTAGAAAAATTTGGTCTCACAGGTACTCCTGAGGCTTAGTGGAATGAAATCTGTGACTGGACCATGACTTAGACGTCCAGATAAGTGGTATAAGTAAAAGGGGACAGGAGAATTGCCTTTTATATATAAAAAGGTATATTCATGTGAAGATATCCAGGAACCAGAGGAGAGAAGTATCGGGAGAAGCATTTGGGTGAAGGGCAGTGAAAGGAAATATATATATATATATATATATGCTATTGTATACAATAGACAACCAGGACAGGAGGAGGAAACAGATAAGGAATTTAGGAAATATAGCAAGTTTTATATGGAAGTATGTCATAGTAGTCTCCTCCTCTTCCTCTTGTCTCTCTCTGTCTCTCCCTCTGTCTCTCTCTGTCTCTCTCTGTCTCTCTATCTCTCAGTCTCTCTCTGTCTCTCTGTCTCTCTCTCTCCATCTCCTTCTCACTCTCTCTCTCTTTCCTGGGTATGGGGGCGGGAGTGGGGGGAGGGAGGGAGGAGGGTACAAGGACCAAGTAGGCAATTTTGCCCAGAACAAAGAGGGCCCAGAAGAGAATAATGGGAAATCAATTTGGAAAGATGGGTGGCAGCCAAATTGTGAAGGACTTTAAATGCCAACCAGAGTGATTTGTACTTGATCCTAGATTTACAGGGGTGGGGAACCATGTGGCCCCCTAGATCTTCTAGTGGGGCTGTTTGACCAAATACATTTTGGGGTCAAAGGGCCACACTTTGAGGACCTAGAGGGCCACCTATGGCCCTGAGTCTGCAGGTTCCCCACTCCTGTCCGAGAAGCGCTAGAGAGCTTCTGAAGCCTCTTGTGCAGAGTTATGATGTTGGCCTCTTGGTTATTCCACATACAAGACCCTCCATCTCCAGGTTCTAGGCATCCTCTCTGTTGACATCCCCCACCCCACCTCATCCCCGTGCCTGGAATATTCTTTCACTACTGACCCCCCCAGCTTCCTTTAAGTCCCAACTAAAACCCTATCTCCAATGGGAAGCCTTCCCCAACCCTTGTAAGTCTAGTGCCTTCCCTCTGTTCATTGTTTCCTGTTTCTCCTGGAGTGAGCTTGTTCATACGTAATGGTTTGCATGTTGTCTTCTCCACTTGATGGGAAGCTCCCTGAGCAGCTCACTCTTCTTTTTATATCCCCAGTGCTTAGAACAGTTCCTGACACATAGTAGGCACCTAATAAATTCTTATTGATTGATTATTAATTTTCCTCCCTGGGCCTTAGCTTCCTTAACTATAAACTGAAGGGGTCATGAAGGCCCATCTCTAAGGTTCTGCAGAGCTCTAAAAATCTCCAGCCTCTGAAGCAGACAGCCATGGGAGGCAGTTTACTTCTCCATATGGCCTTTTACTCTTTAAATAAAGGTAGTTTACTCTTGGGGATGAGAGAACTGGGGAGAATAGAGCCCGTATTCAACCAGATAAGAGTATTAGTGAATTTCCTCAAACACAGTAGTGCAGTAAATATCTCTTTTCAGTATCAAAGGGTTCTGCCCATTTGATATTGTGCCATTTGGAATGGCAGGAGAAGTGGTCTTCTCCACCAAACTATGGTGGAAAGAGACTGATTCAGCAGGAACAGCCTCTAGAAAGCACACATTTATGGGACGTGCCTGGAGGCCTCATCCCAGGAGAGCTTCCTCCAAAGCAGTGTTTGGTTCAAGTTTTCTGTACAATTCTTTTCCTTTCTCGTCATTGGTGAAGGCCTCAATCTGCCCACTTCTTCAGCCTGAAGTTACTCCCCAAACCCTGGCCATCCTGTCACCCCTGCTAGCCCCCCACCTCACCACCAGATCTAGAACCCTAATGAAATCTGCTCTGCCTTTGTTCCTGGAACAATGGCTTCATTCACTTTCTTTGTAACTTTCCAGACCAAAGTGCTCTTCCTGGCCAAACTCCATGATGCCTGTAGGCTCTTCCTATTAGGAGGAGTGGGGAGGGAACAAACATTTATATGAGCCTACCATGTGCTGGCACCATGCTAAGCACTTTACAAATTGTAGCAACAACTCTGTGAGGTAGGCTTTATTATTATCCCCATTTCACAATTGAGGAAACTGAGGCCAACAGAGGTTAATTGATTTGCCCAATATCACCCAGTCAGAATGTACCTGAGGTGAGATTTGAACACAGGATTGAAACATCTCAACAAGTGCACCAAGGTGCAGTCCAATCGTCAATCCACTGGGCCCACTGAGCTGCCTAGAATCGTGAACAGAAACTGTCTCCTTTCTAATTTTTGTGTCCCAGAGCTTAACACAGTGCTCCTACATAGCGAGCATTTAATACAAATAAATGCCTTTTTCATTCATTCATTTCCCTACATTTGCCTTCAATTAATTTGTCATTTGGATTTTACGCCATTTGTAGTATTTCCTCTGTGGATCAATGATTTCATCTAGCCCTTCCTTGGCTTCCATGGCATCAGCTTTGTGCTTTCTGACATTGGAATTCTGCCTTCTACATCTGTGAATTAATTATGCCGTCGGATATGCTTGGGCTTGTTTTCATTTTAATTGTATGTGGTACAATATCTCCAAAGGCATCATTCATGTTCAGGCTGATTTAGGGGAATATTTCTTCATAATATTTTACTGTTAGAGACCAGATGTTTGAAATATCATTAATCCCAGAAACAATGCCACTCTTGGAAGGGAACTACACAAAGCATTAATGCTCTTTTGTTTTTTCAGTTGGGGAGGGGAGGTCTGGGCCTGTGATTTTATTGGTGTAGGTAACTCCCAGTGAGGAAACTCCTTCCTCCAATGCATAGCAGCCCCAACTCTGCAATGTAACATCTTAGAGAAATACTTAGGGTCCCGAGACATTAAGTGACATAAAATCAGAGGTTTAGAGCAAGAAGAGATGAGGAACTGAGCCAGAGAGGTGAAGAGTATTATTATAGGGCCATGTGGTTATAGATTTAGAGCTGGAAGAGATCTCAAAGGGCATCAGATGTAACTATCTCATGTTACAGATGGAGAAACTGAGGCACAGAAAGATTAAATGGGATGTCTGGGACCATAAAACTCTTAAATGCTTATGGCATGATTTGAACCCAGGTTTTCTTGACCTAGTGCCCTATCAACCTCACCACTCTGAAGAAGTCCGAGGTTAATGACAGTACTGGCTTCTGAACCCAGGTCATCTGAGTGCAAACCCTTTATTCTTTCTACTGGGTCAGGCTGACATACACAGGGTCACACAGCCAGTCTGCCAAAGGGTTCAGTTCATTGTCCATTAGCATCATGTGTCCAAGATCTGTGTCCAGCCTATTGGCTAAGTAGGCACTTCTCAGCTGAGGCCATAGAGACCATCTGCCATTTTGGGCACCAGTTCTGGGAGGAGCCTGAATTCTCAGTAGGAATATTCAGTCCCCTAGTTCTCATTCATTGACTCATCACTCCATCCTCTGTGTCCTGAGGAAAGGTGCCAGTTTCCATAATGTTGCCTTTGACTAAGGTTTGCCCCCAGAAGTGGAGGGAGAGTAGAGGGAGTAAAAAAAAAAGGCATTCAATGCACCAAGTGAATCAGGTACAAAATGGGTTTATTCCCATTCAAAAAGTGGAATGCTAAACATAAAAAAAATTGAAAGCGTGTATTACAAAATGATTAGGACAGAATGCAGTCACTTATCACCCCTATTATAATTGTTTGGGAGGCTTGTATTCAGGCTTCATTGGGACATAAATGATTTTGCAATGCTGCTTATTAGCCATTTTTTATTTTGCCTTTATGAGCATGGTCTGATCAAATGCCAAATGTTCTCCTTTTCCTGGTGCTCCCCTCCCCGGCCAGATCTTTCCCTTGGTACCAGCCCATCACTTCTGCTGCTAGTGCTGCTGCTGCAAGTTCCAATCACTCTATTCCATGTTGCTGCTTCTTTCCACCATCCAAAAGCCTTACAGGAACTTTGGAAGCTCACAAAGTTGATTCTAAGGGAAGAAAACCCACAAAAGAGGCTAGGGGAAGCCAGGGACCTTGGTACAAACCCAGCTGGTTGGACCCATGGTCCACATCCAGCTCCCACCACCATTATGTGAGGGGAACAAAAGGCTCCCCCCTTGTCACAAAGGGAACTAGTCAAAGAGCGCCTCCAAGCAAAAGTGTCTTCTTTTTATCCAAGGAATGGTTCTGTCCTCTTTCCACTTTCACGGAGTTGAACCCATGGATGGGGTCATGGAGATGACCAAAACACCACTTAAGTCTATCCCATTATCTTAAGGCCCCCAAAAGCCCTTTCGACACTGGGCCAGTATATGGCCGGGCTAATGGTCACCTACTATGTGCTAAATATTGTGGTAAATGCTGAGAGTACAAAGAAGGACATGAGCCCTCATCTCAGGGAGCTCAGAGACTAATGGCCAGGAAGTCCCTTATCTCCAAAGACTTGAGCAGCGAGACATTTTGTCCCTGTATTCTCAGGAAGTTTCCCTGGGGGGGGGGGGGGGGGGGGGTGTCTGGAAACATGCTTCCCAAAATAACTGGCATAACCTCATTCATTCATGCTATGTATGAATAGGCAAGCATTTCTGTGGATTGGCTCTCCACCTAACTGCATAGCATCATGTGCGCAATATCCATTCTGCCGTTATTTCGCTAATTCAATTAATTATGGATCTCATTCAGGAGGAACTAAATTGATTTAATAGCCACCATATACTGCCTACTGTTGTCTTTTTTTAAGATTATTTCATTTGATCCTCAACCGTGCGAGGTAAGTGCTATTATTATGCCCACTTTACAGATGAGGAAACTGAGGCAAACAGAGTTTTAGGACTTGCCCAGAGTCACACAGTTAGCAAGTATCTGAGGTTGGATTTAAACTCAGACCTTCCTGACTGCAGGCATGGTGATTTATCTGCTGCGCCAGTTAGATTCCCTTATAATAATGAGTTAATTTGTTTAATAAGAGCTATATTGTAAAGAGCTTACTATGTGGCCACGCATGGGGCCAAGCACTTAACAATGATCATCTCATTTGATGCTTGCAATAACCCTGGGAGTTGATAAATGACTTGCCCACAGTCACACGGGGGCATATTTCTTGATCCCCAGATTATAGCTTATACTCCTATTATTCCTCTATGTGGTCATTGATTTCTGGTAGCACATCACCATCAGGAGAACTAGTCCTACTACTGTGTCTTTTTTGGTAGTAATAAAATCATATTTCTGAATTTATCAAAGAACAACACACAAGAGATTTAGCAGCATTGGGTAGTGATCCAGGAAGAATTGATCATATATTCAGTGGGAACAAAATGGGGAAGGAAATCATAAGAGCTCAGATTTGGAACTATGAGGGACCCTCTCGGTGATCTCAGTCACTTCTTTCTATCTCATTTCACTTGCTGATGAAGAGATTGAGGCCAGAGTGGTGATGTAATTTGCTTGAGGTCACGTTAAGATGCAGATGTGTGATGCCCCTTTTGTGTGTGTGTGTGTGGAGTTCATAGATTGGAGTAGAAAGGGACCTTGAAGATTATCAAGTTCAGCTCCTCTCATTTTAAAGCTAAAGACTTTGAGATCCAAGACTAGAGAAGTGACTTGACCAGGATCACAAAAATAATAAGTGCCTGAGATGGGATTCTAGCCTATACTCCAGCCCAGCATTCTTTTTCTATTGCATGGCAATGCCTCCAAAAACAAACTGAAAATTCAATTCCATCATTAGAGCATCAAATGTTACAAAATAATAGAAAATCGGCATAATTTTCTGTTCCAAGAACTTTAAGAAAAGTCCTTTTTCTTATTATAATTTGGACTATAAGAACATTACATGCTAAACCAAGCTGAGTCAAAGGGCTGGTTTCATGTAACCAAAAGTCAAATGAAAAATGATACTCATGATTTTAACAAGGTTTTCACTTTTTTCTTTTATGCTGTTTCTAAACCCAACTCACCCCTATGCTCCCCACCACCCCCCCAAAAAATTAACAGTAATTCCAAGAGAAAGCATATCTAATTTGGAACTTTTTAGTCCACTTTCAACATTCTGTGGGTTGGAGCTACATTTGTAATCTCTACTTGAGACATATTCAGTGTTCATCAGAAAAATGCAGCAGGTTTCTGTGAATGAGCCATCCTGGGTATCAGATTCCAGTGGGTTCAGCTGTGGAAGGAGCAATCCCAGGGCAGTGAGGTAAAGGAAAACAATAGGGCCTCACTAGGTGGCACCATAGTGCATAGGTCTGGAGTCAGGAAGACTCATCTTGAGTTCTAATCCATCCTCAGACACTTACTAGCTGTGTGACCCTGAGCAAGTCACTTCACCTTGTCCCAAATGGGACCATGAAAAATCAGACATGACTGAAAATGACTGAACAACGACAAACAGCCTAGTTTGGCTTATAAGGCTGCACCCCAAAAGGCGAGGGCATTTCGCAAAAAGAGCCACAGTGGTACTTCTAAAGAACCATCATGAGTCTGACTCTCTTTCCTAATTTATTTTATTTCTTGATTATTTCTAATCAAGTCAGTCCATAAATATATACAAGCACCTGCTATGTGCCAGGCACTCTACTAAGGACCAGAGGTGCAAAAGAAGCAAAAGACAGCCCCTGCCCTCAAGGAGCTTACAGTTGAATAGGGGACACGACACACAAACAGATACGTACAAAGTAAGCCATGCACAAGATAAATAGTGAATGATTAACAGAGGGAAGACCATGGAATTAAGAGGCATTGGGAAGAGCTTCCTGGAGAAGAAAAGGAAGAAGTTCCCCTTCTAATTAGAACGCTAGTCAAGTTGCCCTATCGCTATTTCCTTTTTAAAAAGAGAGCAAAAAGGTTTCCCAAAGGGCAGATTTCCAAGAAAGAATTGTGTTTCAACAGGGACTGCTCTCCCGATACAGATATAGTCTTGGCTATGTTGTTATCGTTCAGTCATTTTTCAACTGTGCCTGGCTCTCTGTGACCTTGTTGGGGGTTTTCTTGGCAAAGATGCTGGAAAGGTTTGCCATTTCCTTCTCCAGCTCGTTTTACAGATGAGAAAACTGAGGCAAACAGGGTGAAATGACTTGCCCAGGGTCACACAGCTAGTAAGTGTCTGAGGCTGGATTTGAACTCAAGAAAATAAGTCTTCCTGAGTCCAAGTCCTATACTCTGTGCACTAGAGCACCACCTGGTTGTCCAATCTCTGCTCTAGGAGCATCAATAATGGTTGACGCTAGGTGGTGCCATGGACAGAGCCAGGAAGACTTGAATTGGAATGATGTCTCAGTCACCTAACAGCTGTGTGACCCTGGACAAATTAAGCTTTCTGATCTTCCATTTGCCCCTCCATATAGTAATGGATATTAATTATTATGAGACTCAAATTTAATTATGTTTATAAAGCATTTTAAAGTGTCACATTCCTGTCTGCTGTTAATACATGAACTACGTCAGTGGAGAGAGTTTCCACTCCATGACTTCCCCAAGGGTCCAACATGGTTCAGTAGACAAAGCAACGGATTCGGATTCAGAGCCAGAGGACCTGCCTCTGCAATTTACTGCCTCTGTGACTTTGGGCAAATCACCTGACTTCTCTGGGACTCAGTTTCCTCATCTGTAAAATAAGAATTAGACTAGATGATGTGTAAGGAACTTTCTAGTTCTAAAGTTATGATTCTGTGGCCCAGGTCGCCCCCCCAAAAAAAAATAAAGAAGAATTGGTCAGAGTTAGTTTATATGTATTGAAATGTGAACCACACCTCTGACTCCAATCACTCAGTTAATATTTATTACGTGCCTACTCTGTTCCAGGCACTGTGAGAAACTCTGGGGATACAAAAAGGGGCAAAAGACAGTCCCTACCCTCAAGAAGCTTACAGTCTAATATGGAGGCAACATGTGAACAAACATCTACAAATAAGCTGTAGGACAAATAGACAACCCCAAAACTTCTCATGGCATCTTTGCTATTGACCCTTTGAATTATTTAGTCATGGGCTCAGGAGGGTGATTGAGAAGACAGGGTGGCAAAGTGGCCTTGGACCCGGAATCCTGGAACAAAAGGGAGTCATCCCCCTTCCCCCACCCCCTGCCACATGTACACACACACACACACACAGAAAGACACAGAGTGTGGGGAACTCTGATGGGCAATGAGGAGGAAGTCTGGTGATTGAGAAACAAGAGGGCACAATCCATACACTGGAACATTCAGAGTTCAGGTTGTGGCTGCTGACCTTGGACTTGACTTTTTGAGCTTCCATGAAAGGGGATGGGAGCATCTGGGGCTGCAGCAGCTGGCTGCTGCCAGAGGCACAAGTGACCTATGACCAGGATCACATGGAGCAGCAGAGACCATGACCAGTGTTTCCCTGTGGCTGTGGAGACATACACAAGTGGGACGAAACATATGAGAGTGATTTATGCTAGAGACCAGCAGAAAAGATGCAAATTCTGAAAAAGAGATGGGGGTCAAAAGATGAGAGCTTTTATATGTACTGATAGGATTATAAACTGGGAGAAAATTACTTCCCTGCCCATTCTCTTCATCTTCCCCTATTTCTCGTGAGGTTGAAGATGAAACCTTGATTATTTTCTATGAGTTGCAGATGAGAATGGATGGGTGTCCCTAAGTTATCTCAAAATATCTGGAAAGGCAGTCAGGAGAAGGTTTAGGAGACAGCTGCACATGAACCCCTCCGTATTGGGATGCTCAGTCTATTTCCTTAATACTTTATTCTGTAATATTTTCTGTATATGATAATAGGTTCCAGACTTATGTTTGACATAGGTAGCCAGATAGCAGTTCCTCCTTCAAGATGCCATTCCTGGTTCCCTAATTGTGCCTCTCCTTTTCCAAGCAAATCATCTTGTTATTTGTTGTATGTGTGTGTGTGTGTGTGTGTGTGTATGTGTGTTTTATTTACTTATCTGTAAAATAATCTAGAGAAGGAAGTCGAGAGCCACTCTAGTATCTTTGCCAGGAAAACACCAAATGGAGTCATAAGGAGTCAGACAGGACTGAAAAATGACTGAGCAACAACAAAAATCTGCATGGGTTTTCTCCCACTAGAATATAAGCTCCTTGAAGACAGCAGCGTCTCACTTTTACATGTAAATAGTCATTATCCATCGTACTGCTTGGCACACAGTAGTTGAATAGTAAGTGCCTAGTGATTAGTTGATTAATACACAATAGAGTATGTAATTATACCATACTAATTCTCTGACTCTAGTTATTATAGAGATAAAACTGAGAGAAGGAAGCCCAGACAGGGTGGGAACTCAGGAGCTAATTATAGGTGGTAGATTTCATTTTTTAGTGTTTTCAGAAATATCTTATTTTGCCCCCTTAGACTGACTTGAAACCCTGTCATCTGAGGTTACCACTGGGCACTGACAAAGCAAGGGCTTCATTTGGGGGGAAGGGACTGGGTATTTGCAAGCTGTGTGCCATCTGATGGCCAACAGAGATCATGCAGCCCTTCTGGAAGACTAGGATGCACCTAAACATGAGAAACTGACAAGCTCACCCTGACTCAAGGAGAGCACTGCCCTGTGGACTCCTTGGGTACTGCACTCCCTTTTTGGAAAATTAATGTAATGTCATGCCATCTTCCAGTCAGGTTACAAAAGGCAGTACTCAGGCCACTTGTACAACCTCAAGGGTCCCTGGAGTACTTGGGGTGGAGGATAAAGAATCACAAATATCACAGAAAAAAAGCAACATACTTTTAAGATTACTAATAAACAAAATGAAGACTGGGGGAGAGTCAATGATTTGTTCAAAGCCATATGGTTGGTCAGGCATAGGGTCACAGAAGAAGGGTTGTTCTAATTCTTAGTTCATGAGCCTTTCTCCCATACCGAAGAGTTCAGAAGAGAGGTATCACATAAATCCAGGGTTAATTAAGGGATTCTTGTTCCAATTAGCATTAAAAACGGTCAGCGTTTTTGAAGAGTTGTTCTTATATTTCCTTACTGAAAGAGTAGATCCAAATCACCTAGTACCTGGCTCTGTTTGGGGACAGAAGGATTAGGTATATAAGATACTTGATAGCAGAACAGGCTCCGGGCCAACTGGGTACTGAAATAATCTTCACCATTGTCTTCTTATAGAAAATTTCTGACACAGACTCTCCCAAGATCCTGGATTCAGATTTCCTTTCAGATCTCCAAATCAATGATCTGCTAAATGAAAACATTCATGGGGTTCAAAAGTGAGTATTCTGACAGTCGAACTCAATCTAGCAACTTTCCAGTAAAGAAGAGAACTGAATGGTCATAGCTCTCAAGGCTGTCTAAAATAATTCCCCAGTTCCGTTCAGATATCTCAGTTTCCTTGCCCCCATAAGGAGGGGGGGGAATAGAAATGCTACATAAAGCACTGTTGTCACAAAGACTATAAAAACTTGCAAGGTGGTTTTTTTTTCCTTCACTTTATTTTTTTTTAACATCCCTGGAATCCATCAAGATGGAATTGACCACAACCATACTTTCTGCTAGTGTTCCTGAAGGAAAGGAGCCCTAGAGCGTCTTTGCTATGCTATAGAGGTGCACAAAGGAAAGTAATGTGGTCATGGGAAGAGCACTGGACCTAAATTCGAGAAACTTGGGCCTCAGTCCAGGATCTCCCACTGCCACTCAATTCAACAAATATTTATTAAGCAATTTCTTTGTGCAAGCCCCGATAACAGGTGCTGGAGAGAGGAAAATCAGAAATTAGTCATCGTCCAATGTTTTCACTTCTATTCAACTCTTCCTCTCTGGAATGAGGGGATTGGGATGAGGTCTCTAAATTCCTTTCCATCTATAAGAGCACAGGGGTCTATGGATCAGGCTACTAAACATAGCAGATCCGATCGTGAAAGGAAGTAGATGCTGACAAAAGCTGGTCACATGCCCCGACAACGACGCTTGTGCCTGAGATGGTGTGTCCAAGGCTACCCTTGTCTTCTCTTCAGGGGGAGAATGTGGTTCCTTTAGAAAATTATAAACTCTCTCATCAATTGTCTCAGGCATTTTTTCCTCAAGATTTTGCATTCCTTATGCTAGTTAGTAGTTCCCAAGCTTGAAAGGAATCCAAATCCATCTAGTCTCGTCTTTCTTTTTTCAATCAATGAATGCTAATTGTACAACTGCAATCATGTGTGGAGCTGTGAAATTATTTTGATGTCTAAAAGGGCCCCTTGTTCTAATGATAGGTAGTAGTTTCTGCACCTGGGGCAAGTGGCAGCTATATGTGAATGTGGGAGGGTTTGAGGGGGTGTGGGGAGTGTCATGTAGATTCACCTATGATGTAACCTCTGGGCAGGAGAAGTACATTCTAGAGAACCACAAGGCTTATGAGCTGCTAAAGGATGAGGAAGGGCCCCTGAAATGAATGTATTACTTCCGCCTTGAGGGTTGGGGTAGGCAAGGAAAAAGCACCCCCGGGATGAGACCACCACGACTACCACCTTCAGTACTGGGGAAGCAGAGGCAGGGAAGGCAGATGAGACTGTTTGTGCCTTCTTAATTTTTCTTGTCCTGAAGCAAAGAGTCAGTCTCCACCCTAATTACAGCTCTAGTCATCAACAAACATTTGTTAAGTGCCTGTTGTATGCCTACAGGCTTTGTCCTCAAAAAGGCTGAGAATTATTGCCAGAGAAGATAAGTTTGGACAAGGTTTTAATGTCTAGGATCCTAGATTTGCTGCTGGAAGGGCCTTGAGAAGGCATCACTTCCAATCTGAGCATTTAACAGATTTAGGATTACAATTAGGGTTGGAAACTGAGGACCACAGAGGTTAAGTGACTTTTCCAAGGTTATCCAAGTAGAAAGGGGCAGAAGTGGGATTCAAACCCAGGTCTTCCAAATTCCATATACTCTCTTTCCACCACAGTACGTTGCCTTTGTTAAATCACACATCCGCGCGAAAGTAGTCATGAATTGATACACCTATCCATCCCTTTATATAGGGAGTATTTGTGAATTGCTCTCCTCTCCCCATTTGGATTGGAATTTCCTTGAGACCTCCTAATTCTTTAACCCCACCAAGCCTACACCAGTGAGTGTTGATGCTAGATAAATCTTCTTGGCTGGGACCAATACCACACCATCTAAACCTTGCAAGGCCACCCTTCACAAACACCTCTTAAGAGACAGCAGTTTGACCCTACGGGGGCTAGATTGAATTTCTACAATTCTCTTTTGGCTACAGAAAACTAGAAGAGTTCTTGAACTTCCACGAACTTTCCACTTCTCTAAAGGAAGCCATTCTGCTGGATTATTATACATCTGGATTCTGGTGGGCCAAAGGCAAGAACTTCAACGTCCCCCAACTGTCCAAATTTATGGCTCTGCTGGACAAGTTGCTACATAATCTCCAGAGTGAGTAGACACACCCCCTTTCTTCAAAGGAGCTGAATATTGGCCCATCTTCAGAATTCCTTGTTCTGAAGCAGTACTTCCTCATTTTATTGAAATTGTTTCATGAAAATGATATCATTTTCAGCCTGGGTGTAGCCAAAATGTGGTTCCTCTTTCTCACGGATCTCTGGATCAGGCTTAACAAGAAAAAAGTCATCCTTGAAATCATTTAATTTCATGTAAAAATTTGGGTTCCTCAGCATCGCCAAGCTGTCAGAAAGTTCAAATTTGCCTCTTTTATTTCTGCTTTTGAGCTCTTCTCATCTAAGTGTTACTGGGAGGGGTTATTGTTGTATCTCAGGTTAAAAGATCCTGGGCTCTGCCTGGGTCCTCCCAGGGTCCCTAGGAAATGGCCTGACCCGGCTAGGCTTATGTAAGAAGAAATTTTGCAGAGTCTCTTGATGGAATGAGGAACCAAAAGGGCTTTAGAATCATCTTTCCTGAAGATATTTTTAAAATAGAGCAGACACTCATCTCCCTTTTAAGTGCAGAACTGTTCTGAGGAAGAGAAATGGACTTGCTGAACTTGCCAGGTCTTACTAGCTCATTTGGAAGGAAGTATTCTTACCATTCCTCCTGCTCACAGACCCTGGAGCATCACTGCCACTGAGGCCCGAGGTGGAGACCACCCTTTCTATCCCATCCACTCTCACTGACTCACTTCTGCACCAAAGGTTCATCAGGTGCCATCCACTAGGATTCTATTCCCTCCAAGTGCTATAATAGGTAGATTTAGTATCAAGAAGATATGAGATCAAATCCTGCCTCTGACGTCCCATAGCAGAGTGACCATGGGGAAGTCACCTCACCTCACTAGTTCCATTTTCTGCATCTGTAAAATGAGGGAATGGGGGCAGATTCCATGATCTTTAAGGTCCTTTTTAGTGCTAAACATATTAACTAATGACCCTTCTTTGGGCCTTGCTTCCCTTATTTATAAAATTGGGGGATTGGATTAAATGGCCTCACAGGTCCCTTTCCCAATTAAATCTCTGACCCTCTGATCCCCAGCATTCCTGGATACCTGACCACCAGGTCCCTGTAGGAAGGAGACAGATGGGTGTCCTCCCTTGCTGGAAAAGACCGTTACTTTAAAGAGAGATTTTGTGCAAAGCACTTGCAGTGATTCTCAACCTTCCTAATGCCACGACCCTTTAATACTCATATGTGGGCATATCTGCATGTGGGTGGACCCGCCTAGAGACAGATAGAGGAGCAGTGTCTCGGTTCCTAAGACCACCGGAAATATGTGTTTTCTGATGGTCTTAGGCAACCCCTGTGACCCTGTGAAAAGGTCATTCTACCCCCAAAGAGTCACGACCCACAAGTTGAGCACCGCTGATTTCTAGAGAACAAGAGTAGTAGGCCATAGGGCGCGGTGATGAGGAAGATATTAACAGTCTCTTTTTTCTTTCATTTTATATTAAGCAGTCCCACTTGTCGCCCACCCTCCAACTAACACACAAAAAAAAAGAAAGAAAAGAAAATCCTTCAATACGCAGCTGCGTGGCCCAGCCAAGCAAATCCCGCCACTGGCCGCGTCCAAGTGTGTGTGTCTCTTTCTGAATTCTAAGGTCACCAGCTCTGTCCGGTGAATGGCGTGCTTCCATGGCCTCTTTTGGCTCATAGTTTGTCAGCGTGATAGTCACAGTTAGTCTTTCAAAAGGTTTTTCCCCTTCTATGATGGTCTTGCGATTGTAGGAATTATCCACGTAGTTCTCATTTCCCTCAGTGTCAGTTCAGAAAGGCCTTCCGAGTGTCCTCAAAAAATTTCCATTTCAGTATTTCTTATGATATAATAATATTCCATTACATCCAGATGCCACAATTTATCTATTCCTCAGTAGGAGTACAACCCCTTAGTTTCCAAGTTGGGTGATAGATAGATCGATAGATAGATCGATAGATAGATAGATAGATAGATATAGATATAGATATATTTTTTCTCTTTCTGTGATTTCTCTGGGATACAGGCCTGGCCACGGGATTGTGGGGTCAGAGGGCACGCACAGTTTGGTGGCTTTCCGGGCAGGGATCCAAATTGCTTTCTGGAATGTCAGGACCAGTTCACAGCTCACCGGCTAACTCTGTGCCTGTCTTCCCTCAACTCCTCCAGCACTTAGCATTTTCCTTCTGTGTTATCTTTGCCGCTCTGGTGAATGGTGGAACTTCAAAGTTGCTTTAATTTGCATTTCTCTAATTTTTCCTGACTTTTTAATATGATTATTGATAGCTTAGATTTCTTCCTTTGAAAAATTTCTGCTTATCCGTGGGCCATTTATCTATTGGGTTCCTAGATAAATTTCAACTAGGTCCTTATGTATCAGTGGTTCTCCACCTTCCTGATTCCGCAACCCTTTAATACTGGTATGTGGGCATTTCTACATGTGGATGGACCCGCCTGGAGATGAATAGAGGAGTGGTGTCTCAGTTTCTAAGACCATCAGAAATATGTGTTTTCTGATGGCCTTAGACGACCCCTGTAAAAGGGTCGTTCAACCCCCAAAGGGGTCACAACCCACAGGTTGAGAACTACTGTTATTTATCATGGATAAGAGACCTTTATCAGAGAGATGTGTGTCAAAGACTTCTTCCCAGTTAGGAACAGGTAACTTTTTCACCCACACCAAAGGCTTTCCCCACTCTCCTGGGATGAGCATCAATTACACAGTCCTTGGCCTATGCCTAGTTTCGTCCTGCCCACCTTCCACACTGTTCTTGCCCTTGAAAAAAGCCTGATCTTGGTTTCTTTCTGTGCATTTTGATACCCGCTCTAAAAAGAACAGCTTTTGTCATTCAGTCAACTGGATTCATTGAATATCTACTATGTGACAAACACCACGTTAAATGCTAGCATTACAAAGAAAAGCCAAAAGAGAAAATTCCCTGATCTCAAGGAGTTCACATTTGAATGGAAAAGAGACAAAATGCAAGCAACTGTGTACAAACATGATATAGACAGGACAGATTGAAAATAATCAGCAGAGGGAAGGCACTAAGATTAAGGAGGACCGGGAAAGAGCCCTTGAAGAAGGTAAAACTTTATCTGAGACTTGAAAGACTCCAGGGAAGTTAGGAAGAGATGAAAGGGAAGGGAATGGGCAGGGAGGAGAGGGGAGAAGGGAAAGGAGGGAAAGTGTTAGTCCAAGGCATGGGAAATAGCCAAGGAAAACACTCAGGGTCACGAGATTGAGAAACAGACCAGTGTCCCTCAATTTCAGACTATGTTGAAAGACAGGAGTAAATATAAGACTAGAAGGGGTAGAGGGCAGAATGAAAACCAGACAGATTTTATTTTTTAGCTTGAAGATAATGGGGAGCCACTGAAGTTTATTGAATAGGGAGTGCAGTAAAGTTAGACCTGAAATTTAGGAAAAATGGAGGATAGAATGAAGAGGGGAGGCTTGAGGAAGGAAGACCAGCCAAACCTCATGATTCTGATGTAATTCAATTCTGGGCATCCAGGGCCAAGGAGAGGTCTTCCCTCCTACAGATGACCCAGTCCATCATGGCCTTTTCCCCAGATTTCTCACCAAGGCACCAGCTTAAGACCCTGGAAAGATTTCTTCCTGCCCCTCCCTCTCTTCCTTCCAGACCTAGCTCAAGCACTGCCTTTTCTCAACCCTCCAACAAATAATGCCCCTCTCTCCCTGTCTTAAATTTAACTGCTTTATATTTAAAATTATTCTGCATCTACTCATTCTACATATGCATATTTACATATGTACATGTTTTCTTCCCAAATAAAAGGTCAGCTCCTTGAGAGCAAAGATTATTCTTTCATTTTTTGTATATGTATGCTCAGTGACAACACATAATGGATGCTGTGATAAATGCTTGCTGCCTCATCCCACCAACGTGGTCTCTGATAGTAACACCAAGCTATCTCCCTTGATTCCAGGCCTGGGTGTCTACCTCAGTCATTTTCTGGAAATAGACTCAGGCCATCTGGGTCCCCCAGAAGTTTGCTCCCATCATGGGCACCTCACCTGATTTGTTTTGAGTGTTCTTACCAGACAGGTCATTTCCATCATGAAATCATCCTTTGTATTTCTGCCAAAAGGGTCTTGAACCTTGGGCCTTGAGATGTAAGTCCATAGGACATGGGTCTTTTTGAGGATGGAACCTCACGATTCTCCTCACATGACTTCTTCTCTACACTGAGCTCACATCCTGGAGCTATGGCCCCTTCCTGACAAACATGAGACTACCTGGGGCCAATCAAAATCGCAGACCTCTCTTTGTTCTCAGCTAGGGAGCCAACTGCATCCCTGCCTTGGTGTGATGAGTCATTGGAGGCAGATCCCACAGCTGACATGCTTTCTGAGTCTGCTAACAAAAACCACATGGGAATAAGACAGAGGCAATGTTTGTACTGCCTCCCTCACAGTTGTTGTAGGGAAAACACATCACAAAGAAAGGTAGCCCTGTATACACCCGGGAAATGACTTGACATGAGCGTCAAGATACCTGAGTTGAAATCCTAGTTCTAAGCTATATTTCTTCTGCAAATTATCTTCCTCTTCACATCAATTCCTCAGCTGTAAAATGAGAACAATAATACTTATGACGTAGCAAGGTGATGAGACATAGTGAATAGAAAATGGTGCCCAAGCTGTATCTTAAAGAAAGCAAAGGAAATGGGTGAATGGATTCCAATAAAGTGCGAACTCCTCAAGGGCCAAGCCTAACTCAGATTTCTCTTTGTACCCTCATGGCTCTCTCCCATGGTTAGCTTCTACCCCTACACCTCAAAATTACCTTTTAGCTAATTTGTACACATTGTTGTGTTATTTCTTTATGTACATAATTATTCTACCCTACTCCAAGAAAAATATAAAATCCTTGTGGGTAAGGATCCATTTGGTTGCCTGGGCTTTTTGGCACATGCCTAGCATAGTGCCTGGACCCCAATAAGCATTTAGTAGTGTTGAATTAAATTAAATCAGATAGAAGCCCTAAACGGTACCTAGCATATAATAAGTACTTAATAATTGCTGATAACATTGAGCCGAAATGAACTGAATCAGATTGAATCCCCAGAGCCCAGCACAGTGGCTTCTACATGGAAGCAGCTTAACAAATTCTTGCTAAATAAATGAAATTTTTAACCAAGATTCAGTAAACATTTATTAATTTCTACCATGTGCCAGGTATTGAATTTGCATTAAATCACTTTTTTCATGAAAAACATAACTTGCATTTTGTGTTTTACTTTACATGGCAGTCCCTGAAAGTACTTCAGTGCCAAGGTTAAATCAAGAAATGTATCCATCCAATAAAAAGCCACTTTTATCTGAGCACTTTAACATGTCTTTAACAAAGCATTAGTTTCTAAAAGTAATGTCAGAAGGTGAAATTTATAGATTCAAAATCATTGATTTTTTTCCCTCCAGTTATAAGAAGTGACCATTGGACTGTGTTATGTTCACTTTAGTATAAATTATTCCAAATACATGGCTTTAGCAGCATCAGTAAGTCAGATATTAGATGGACAAGAGATGTAAGATTATAACTCCAGTAGTCCTTCGGTCCTTTTAGAAATACAAATCAAATTAGTGTATCATCAGGAGAAACACTAATAGGAAATCTATATGGAAACGGAAAAAAGGCCCATGTCTGAACAAAGAAGATTTTGACCCAGGACGTTTGCTTTTCTTCATGTAGGAAGTCAAATCTTTTTTTTTTTTTTTTGGAGGGGGGAAAGCAATGCAATTGAGGTTAAGTGACTTGCCCAAGGTCACATGGCTAATAAATGTTAAGCGTCTGAGGCTGGATTTGAACTCAAGTCCTTCAGTATTCTATTCACTTGTGCCACCTAGCCGCCCTGAGGAGATCCAATCTATAGTAACAGGTCAGGGTAGAAAATTTTCAAAAAAAACCTACTAGTATACATTATATCTATATTTCAGGTGAAAATGGCCCTTTGGTTTGTCTCTGCAGATAACTGCTTCAATTCCCCACTGTGTTCTTATCACTTTGGCAAAGTCTGTTTACCTTCGCCTGTGTCTATCCATCACTGTTTGAATTCTATTTACAAATAAATTAATGCTCTTTGTAGTAAAGGAAGAGATCACTCTAAGACCAATAGACTGTGTCCTTCTCGGTACCTGCTGGGTCCTTCCATAACACCCTCACCTCTTCAAATCCCACCCCTCCTTCAATAACCAGATCAAATACTGGCTTCTTGAGGATACTTTTGAATTTCTTTCCCCTTTAGTTTATAGATAAGGTTATATGGTGGCATGAAAAAAGTCTGGTTCCGCCACTTATTATCCTTATGTCCTTGGGCAATTCATTTCTACTTCGTGAGTCTTGGTTTCTCATCTAAAAAATGAAGAGGTTGGACAGGATAACATTCAAAGTCCTTCTAGTCTGTAATCTATGATCTTTTCTCCTTCAGTACTCAAAGGACTGAGATTTTACTTCTCCTTTTCAAAAATAGCGTTTAATTGATACTTTTTGCTTTATTATATCGTTATAATTTCTCCCAGTATCCATCTCTCTCCCCTTTCCAGAAGTCTTCCCATGTGACAAATAGTACTTTTAGAGACAAAAAAAGAAAAGAGGGAAAAATCAGCATAACTGATGAATACATGGGAAACATCAGAAAATAGGTATAATGTACATCACTTGTGGACTGCCCACCTCCACAAAGAGATGAGAGGGGGTATCCTTTCATATCTCTTCCTTTGAGCCATTCTTGTTCTTTGTCATTTTGCCACGTTCATTTTTTATTTGGTTTTGTTTTGTCTTTGGGCGTGTGGCTATTCTTCTGTTTTACATTGTTGTGGTCATTGTGTGTGTTGTTTTCTTGATTTTGCTGACATCCCTTTGCATCAGTTCATATAGATCTCTTCATACTTCTGTGTATTTATCACATTCACCATATATTCCATTACATTCACATACCACAGTTTGTTTAGCCATTCCCCAATTGATGGACACCTACTTTGTTTCCATTTCTTTGCTATACCAATTTTTTTTTAAACCACTGCTGGAAGTATTTTGGTGTATGTGGGGAACTTTCTTCTTATCCATGCCCTCCTTGGGGAATAAAACTAGTCATAAAATCTCTGAATCAATGAATATGGATATGTGAAATGTCTTGCCAAATTTCAAATGGCTTTCCAAAATGATTGTACCATTTCATAATTCTACCAACAATGTATTAGTGTCCCTGTCATTCCACAAGCCCTCCAACATTGACAATGGCCATTTTTTGGTCTTCTTTACCAATTTGCAAGGGGTCAGGTAAAGCCATAGGATTGTTTTGATTTGCGTTTCTTTTATCATTAGTGATTTGGAACATTCTTTCATTTGGTTACTGATAGTTTGCATTTCTTCTGAAAATTGTTTGTCCATATCTTTTGACCATCTTTGTAGCTCTCTTGTCCACTCCTCCTTTTCTATTGTGTAGCATAGTTCTCAGCCTACTCAGAACTCTCATTCCATTTTTACCTTTGTTCTTGTCCTATTTCTTAATAGTTTTCTAAAGACAAGGAGCAGCTTTGAGTGACCTGTCTTCTTGTTTACATATGACTCATGCCTAATAAATGCTCAAGCAAATATAAGCTGCTAAATTTAGTCCAACAAGTAGATTACGTAGCTAGAGGGAAATTTGTAATATAAGGTCAAAAGACACGTAAGAGGCCAAGTGATGTTTCCATTGTGCTTTCCCTGGTAAGACCACTTCTGTAATATTGTGTTTGACTCTAAATGGCACAAATTTAAAAAAAAATTAATGAGTTAGAGCTCTAACATCTGTCACATTTTCTCTATCAATTTCCTCTCTAAAATACTTCAATAGAGAGTGTCTTCATGTTCTTCTGACAATCTTTATAAGATGAGAATACCCACAGTTATTAAGGTAATGATATTTCTTCCTAGGGTTCTTTTTTTTTTTTTTGTCAGTGATCAATAGAAATCCTACTGATTAAAGTTCCATTAAATAAATATACTGGAAAGATATAGAGAGAGACATAGTGAGACAGAAGGGAATAAGCATTTATTAAGTAACTACCTTGTACCAGGCACTAAGCTAAGCACCTTACAGATATTATATCATTTGATCCTCACACCCACAATGGGAGGTAGGTACTGTTGTGATTTCCATTTTAGAGTTGAGAAAATTAAGATACAGTTTAAATGACTTGCCCAGGGTCATATAACTAGTGAAGTGTCTGAAGCTGTATTTGAACTCAGCTTTTCCTGAGTATACATTTCAGAACTCTATCCAGGTGGTATACCACCTAGCTGCCTCAGAAGCACAGAGAAACAGAGACAATGTTAGAGATAGAAAAACAGAGAAAGAGACTTCTTAAATCACAACTATCAAGTACATGGACTTATCAAAAGGAAATTCTTCCATCAACATAGACATGTGTGTATATATGGAAGTTTATATATGTTTATATAGATATACACATAGGTATACATTATGTATCCAAAATGACTTCTAAATGGTGAAATTCAAATATTCAATAATAATCCTATGAGACAAAATTTTTTCTGAAAGGATGCAATAGATAACCCTTCCTGAGTTTAGCCATTTCTAGGGTTAACCCTTCATCCCTTGCTACAAGTCTCACGAATTTTCCAATTCTGAGCAGAAAGACAAAGAGACAGAGACAGAGAAGGGGAAAGAAGGAGAGACAGAGAAGGAGGAAGCGGTAGACAAGGAAGAGGAAGAAGAAGAATTAATAATAATAATCTTCCTCCAGCCTGAAGAACAGTTTTCTGAATTCTTGAAGTCCTCTGAAATACTCCTATTCCAGTATGGCAGTCAGGTCACATATTGGTACCCAAGCCTTCTCCTTAACTCCTTCCCCAACTCAAAACTAAAGGCTTTATCTTTGCTTTTTGTCCAAAGTCTACCAGAGCAATCAATCACTGAAGGCAGCGTCGCTTTTCCAAGGAAGGAATCCATTTCAAATCTAGTGGGTCCTGCCCTGTTCATAATAGAAAGGCACCTCCTCAACCTAGTCAATCTGATTAATTGGAGAGGAGGGTTCCAATCTTTCATGAGTACTTTATTTATTCTGAAAATAAATGAGGGAGAAGGAAGGTGTAATGACTCCCTTTCATTCCTAACAGTTGGAAAGTGTCAGCTGTCAATTATATTGCCCGTTTGTAGACAGGTAGTCTCCATACATACTATACCATGAGGATAGTTACAGGATGGTGAGGAGGCTGAAGACTATGCCCTATCAGGCTCAGTTGAACAAACTGGAGATATCCAAATGGAAAAAGAGGAAACTCAGAGGAATCATGATGATCTTTTTGCTGTTCAGTCATTTCAATCGTGTCCAACTTTCTGTAACCCCATTTGGGGTTTTCTTGGCAAAGAAGCCACTGGAGTTGTTTGCCGATTCCTTCTCCAGGTCATTTTAGAGAGGAAGAAACAGGGGCAAATTGGATTACATGACTTGTCCAGTGTAACGCAAGGTCAATTTCTAAGGCCAAATTTGAACTCCGTCCTCCTGCCTCCAGACTCGGTGCTTTCTTACTATAGCACCTACTTGCCCCTCATGGTAATTATCGAGCAGTTTTTAAAGATCTGACACATGGTCAGTCATTTAGTCAGTCAATCAATTATTAAATGATTTTTATGGGCTGGACTCTGAGCAAAACACGAAGGATATAGAGAAAGGCAAAAGACAGTCCCTACCTACAAGGACGTCACAATTTAAAGTGGAAGAGTGATTATACTAGCTTGAAGAAGGGTCCTTCTTCTCACCCTATCCTCCAACTAAATGGCAAGAATATAAGATTTCTCTGATGGAGAAATGGGCAGTTAGCCTGGCCCCAGAGAGGAGAAGGACCGATAGGGCAAAAGATGCAGAGCAGCATATTTTGTCTGGATATAAAGAGATATAGAGTCGTCCAAAAGTGGAACGGGCTACCTGGGAAGATAATGAGTTCCACGTACCTGGAGATCTTCAAATATAGTTTGAGTGACCCCTCAACAGCAATGGGGTAGAAAGAATTCTGGGTCAAGTCATGATTAGAACGTGGTCCCTTCCAACTCTGAGGTTCTGTGCATCTGTGAAATCTCTTTTTTGACAACATCACTGAAAAAAAGAACTAGCAACATGGGTTAAATAGAATGGAAATTACTTTCCTAAGGACATCTTGGGGGCAGAGAGGATCCTCAGGAGGAAACTGACCAGCCAATAGGGAGGAGAATGGAAACCATGAAATTAACAATAGTTCATGGGACTACAGTATTGAATTCATTTATGTAATAAGAACAAATTAGGGAGTAATGAAGCTTTGCTTTAAAAAAAATGGCTATCAAGAAACAGGTCATGGAATGCTGAGAAAAATTGAACATATATAAAATTAGCAACACCAGAAATCCTTCCTGAGGCATCATGAGTCTTGCTTTTGAGTTAGAGACGTATAATGCGATGTGACAACAAAGACGCCGTTCAGGGTGGAACGTTATTATCAATGCACCACTTGTCTTATCTCCCTGAGAGCAAGCGGCATTTTCTCTCTCCACACATCGAGCAACACCTCTCTTGGTTTGGACCAATTTTGGAACAGAATAATGTAAGCAAATTGGAAAGAGTTTCGGAGAGAGGGGGAGAGGGGGAGAGCGATACGAGAGAGAGAAGGAGAAGGGGGAGAGGGATGGAGGGAGGAAGGAGGGAGTGAAGGAAAGAAGGAGGAGAGAGGGGAGAGAGAGAGAGAGAGAGAGAGAGAGAGAGAGAGAGAGAGAGAGAGAGAGAGGGAGGGAGCGGGGAGAAGGAAGAAGAGACAGAGAGAAAGAGAAGGGGAGAGACAAAGAGAAAGAGAGACAAGGAGAGGAAAGGGAGGGAGGGAAGAAGAGACAGAGAGAAAGAGAGACAAGGAGAGGAAAGGGAGGGAGGGAAGGAGAGAGAGAGGGGGGAGAAGAAGAGGAGAAAAGGGGCGGATTTAGCAAATGGAGTGATTTACCACTGAAATCTAGCTAAGTAATGATTATTGTTAAATGAACAACAGAATTCAAGTGGATGGAAATTCTGGAACATTAGACAAAATGACAGAATCTGCCATTCCAAATGGGTCAAATATGACTCTTTTTATTTCGATTCTAAGTGCTCTGCCCGTCCCCTGCTCTCGGTTCGCATTCACTGGGGCATTAGGATCCAGGCTGGCTCCACCTCGAATTTCTGGGCATCGGATGTGTTTACAGCCTACACCCCCACTAACTTTCTCATGTGTCTTTGCTCACGTTCCCACTGTAGCTTTCAATCAAATGATATTGTCCCTCTGGACTGTTCCATGTCACCATGGCAACCATGACAATTTCTATCCCCTGCACCTAGAAGCCTGCCAGACACATAGTAGGTGATCAATAAAGAATTGCTGATTGATTAATTGATTTTGATCCTTGACCTCGTTATAATATATCAGCCTTGTTGAACCACCTTCTGTCATCCGCTATGGACCTAGGTACCTATGGGCCCTCACTAATCATAAAAACAGCTCCTGTTTCTATAAGACTCTAAAGTTGGCAGAGCAGTCCTGTAGGACACATCCCAGGCTACGAGGTGGCTCAATGGCTAGAGTGCTGGGTCTGGAGTCAGGAAGACCCACCTTCAAAGCAGTGTGACCATGGGCAAGTCACTTCATTCTGTCTCAGTTTCTTCCTCTGGAAAATGAAGATCATAGGAGCACCTCCCTTGAAGAGTTGTTGTGAGGATTAAATATGATTCTAATTGTTGAGCCCTTAGCTTAGTGCCTGGCACACAGGAAGCTCCATAGACATATGAGTAATAGCTATTAGCCTCAGTTTCCTCACATGGGAAATGAGCATAATAATATTAGTACCCACCTCCCACAGTGATTGTGAGGATCAAATGAGATAATATGTTTTAAAGTACTTAGTACAATGCTTGATGCATAAATGGTGTCTGTTATTATTATTAATAATAATAATATCATCATTTTTGACCAGAAGAGACTTTATAGAGCCACTAGCCAATCCCCATTTATCAGATGGGACAATTGAGGACCAGAGAGGGAAAGCCACTGGCCCAGAGCCACACAGGTAGTAGGTAGAGCTACAGCTAACTTATATTGTCCTGATGTCTTACAGGCACTCTACATATATTTCTTTTGAGCCTCAAGATAACCCTGGGAGATAGATTTTATAGATATCATTATCCCAGTCTTATATGTGGAAAAACTGAGTCTCAGATAGACATGGCCACACAGCTAGGGAGTTTTGGAGGCAGGATTTGAACCCACTACCCCATGCTGCCTCTCAGAGGAGTTTCAGAAAGGCTATGGCCCTCCCCTCCTTCTCCACCCTCCATGTTCTGGAGCCCTGCTCACCCTTTTAGGCCATGCTGTTTTGGGAGAGGCTGTAGTTGCAGTTTCTGGAGCTGATTCAAGGGATTAAGAAAACTAGGAGGGAAGGGGAGAGGTGTAGCTTGCTGAGAGAAATAGTTGAATCCAACAGAGTCAACAAACATTAGGCACCTACTGTGTACAAGGTGTCATATGCTACATGGGAAAAACAGAAATGGAGGTGAGAGAGTCCCTACTCTCCAGGAGCTTACCTTCTCTGGAATATAGGAAGGAATGAGAGAAATTTTGATGAAAATCATTAGGATGCAGATGGGTAAGTCATTAGACAGCTTAGGAAGGACTGGATAACCTCCAAAACTCACATCAAAAGCTCAGCATGTGTGTGTGGCCCTTCTACCTTTCCCCCTTTCTTTCTTCTGCACAAACATTTGAGCTAAAGTGGATGAGGCGTTTCCATTTTTAACTCTCTTTACTTTGCTTAGAACTGACTCAGAATTATTCTTCCAAGGCTGAAACTTTATATCACTGGCCTCAGTTCAAAGTTGACTTTTGAAGACTTGAGCAAAATCCATTTAGCTGCTCATAAAACCATGGGAGAGTAAAAAGTACAAATGCAGGGCTAATCCTGAGGGGGGGAGAGTATCCAATGGTTTCTTTTTCCCCTTTCTGGCAAAAAAAAAAATACTCAAACCCCTCAATCTCAACATGGCCAGAGTCACCAGGAAAGAATGCAATCTCAGCCAGCTACTCCAAAGAAGGAAGGTGATGTATGCTTAAGAGGAAAACACAGGCTATTGAAATCATATGTACCCGGTTACAGACCCACAGACTTTGGAGTACCACCAATGAAGAAGTGGGCTCTGGAGGAAGAGACGAAATATAATCATTGCTCTCCCAGGAACCCAGAACTTCAGTTGGTGTGGGAATTCCAAGTATGAGAACTGCCTTCAAGTCAATTCAATAGCATTGATTAGGCACCTACTGTATATGGGCTAGCATGATGTAGACATTAGAGAGTCAGCCTTGGAGTCAGGATGACCTTGGTGAAGTCCTGCCTCTGTCACATGCTAGCTAATTAATCCTGGTTAAGCTAATTAACTTTTCAGTGGCCCCGAAACTAAGGCTATAAATTTCAGAATAATTACTGGTGCTCTGCATTGGTGGAGAGAATTTCCTCTTCACAGAGGTTCTACTCCACTGTAGAGACCAAATAAATAAATTGCATGAATGAATAGGTAAATGGAAAACAAATCGATAAAGAAATAAATGTGTTAGGTATTATGCTTGATCCTTGGGGATACAAAACAGAACCTCAAAAATCTTACATTCTCCTGGAGGGAAGAACCACATGTTTAAAAATGAGTAACAACAAAATCCACCCAAAATGAATGTTTCAGCTTGTCTATCATGCAGTCTTAGAGAATCACCTGCAGCTCTGAGAGCAGAGGGACTCACCTGTCATCACTCAGTATTAAAAGCATTATTTGAACTTTCGTCCTCCCAACTACTGGACTATAGACTATAACTCTAATTTCCCCACTCATTCATAGCTGCCCATCTTATCTGGTTCCCACCCATGTGTGCCTGAGGCTGCTCCAAAGAGAGAGAGGATATGTGGGGGAAGTGGACACATTGAAGAAGTCATGGATCCCTCCAAGCAAGTACTAAAGCATTGAGCCATCAGTGAGGTCCCATAGGATCAAAGAGAATGTCCAGGGATCTCATACTGCGAATATGCTGCGGGTCCTTCCACTGATCTCTCTTCATTGCAACCCAGCCAAATCCAGACTTGACCTGCCCTGAGACTGTGGGGAAGGAGTCAGGGAAGAGACAGTAGTGGAGCCCCATGAATGTGGTAGATCTTGGCCACAGATAGCCCAGTTTTATATTATTAGAAAGGTAGACTACTCTATCCCTACCCAACTCCATTGACTCTTATGAACTGCTCATTGTGATCCAGGGAAGAGTTACAAGGCAAGTAGCATCTCTTGAAGGTACTTGTTCCCAGCAGCCTAAGGGTGAATAAATATCTCTGCCAGTCTTACTGTGTGGCCCGGGGTGAGTCACAGAACCTTTGGAGGCTCAGTTTCCTTGTCTGTAAAAGGAAGGATTGAGCTAGACAGTCTGTGAGGTCGCTTCCAGCTCTGAATCTATGACGCTATGGTCTGGATTTGAAAGTTGCAACGTGGCTGCTTTCAAACCAATCGAACAAATGTTCATTAGATGTCTACCCTATAAGGCAATGCCTTGCCCTAAAGTACTTGTATCCCATTAGGGTGAGGCAGGAGGTGCAATGTGTGTGCAAATGAGTAAATATGATATATACAGAAAACAACACACAATAATGTCAAAGGAGAGAGAGTCCCACTAATTGGAGGGATCAGGAGAGGCCTCATGGAGGTGATGGAACCTAGGGGATTCTTTGGGGTAGAAGTGAGGAGTGAAAGCATTCCAGCCATGGAATGGCTGTACCAGGACAAAGGTGTGGAGGCTGGAATTCTGTATTCAGGGAACAGCTAACAAGCAAAACTGGGCTAGAAAAAATTGGAATGAAGGGGATTAACATGAACTAAGTCTGGAAAAGTAGATGGAAGCCAGATTGTGGAAGGTTTCAAATGCTAGATTGAGGATTTTATATTTTAAATTACCCTAAATTCCTAGGATAAATCTTGTATCCAAAACATAGCTTGTGCTACATAAAAAGCTAAATCTTTTCTATTGGATAGGATCACAGGGCTAGAGCGGGAAGAAGCCTCAGAGATCAGCTGGTGCAGAACCCCTCATTTTATAGGTCAAGAAACTGAGGTCCAATGTATGTAACTTACCCAAGGTCATACATACAGCTTAGTAAGCATCAGAGATAGAATCTGAACTCTTCTTCTAGACCCAGGATCTGTGGTCTTCCTCATATGGTTTTAATGTGGACATTGCTAAATGTGACATAAAAACTCATAGAAAACATCTGACAACCTTATTCTCATCTGGGACATGAGTTCGAATCCCTCCTCTGACATTTAGTGTGACCTTTGACAGGTCTCTCAGACTCAGTTTCCTCATCTGTAAAAAGGAGAATGAGAATGCTCTAATGTTAACCCCACCAGGTTTTTGTGAGCATCAAATAAGAAATCACGTATAAAGTGCTTCACAAACTCTGAAGCACTTACAGGCCATCTACTGCCATTGTTATTATTTTCACACAAATCTCTCGTTCACATCCCACAGTGCAGAAGGGAAGGGAAGGGGAACCATATTTCCCTTTTAGGAAACCGTACTTCCCTCTACCCAGAAATAAGGACACTTAACCTCTGCTCAAGTCCTGTTCCAAGGTCTCTTTCTGATGTGGAGGTGACCTTGAGCTCTTGAAAGTTATTCCAACAGGAAGCCAACTTGGGTGGATTCTTCCAAGCTAGGCAAGCTTTGCATATGGGCCAAGTGGTGGGTCCTATGCTCAGTGAGAGGATCAGTCCCTTTCAGTGTGGAAATACTCATCCACAGACTGATGGCAGAATGATGAATTATTCAGCCTTGGCCACTTTCAGTGTCTGTCACAGAAGAGATGCAATCCACATCAGTGAAAGGATTTCCAACAAGAGCAAAATCACAGACATTTGATGTACTGGAGATGTACTTTTAAAGTCCAGTTGTGTTCTTAAAGGATGATCTATACATATTATAGATCTTATAGATGCATATGTTTATGAACAGATAAATATATTTTGTGTATATATCTGTACACACACACACACACACACACACACACACACGGATATTGCTAAAGACCTTGGATTTCTTCAGGAGTTCTTCACAGAGAAACTCCCTCTACTGTGAGAAGTCATAAATCCTCAGTAATTTAGAATCATAGAGCATTCCTAGGGCCCCAAGATGCTATGTGACTCACCCACAGTCAGAGGCAGGCCTGGAACCTAGGTCTTTCTGACATGTAGGCTGTCTTCTCAATATGACATAATAAGACCCTACAGCACTACATTTTGTCTTTGGCTAAACAGATCTCAAATCTCCATTGTAAATGCTACACCTTACTTCTTTCTGCTCATTCTGATGGATCCATGGCTTCACCAGTGTGAACATTCCCTCCACTAGTCATCCTGTAGAGTTCCCCATCTTGTTCTCATTTTTTCCCCAATAACTCCTCCCTCAAGAACAAAACCACTGCACTGAAGGTGAGGGTAAGGGAGAGGGAGGGACTTTCCCCACCCTCATCTAGTACCTTCTAACTGCTCAGGCTGGCCATCCATTTTCTCTTCTTTCAACCATCAGTGAACATTTTACCATTTTCATTGGGTCTCCACTATCCCTAATTTCAGTCACAAAGTAGCCCTTTTCCAACTTCTCAATCAATAGTTTTATGAACTGCTCCTGTCCAACAGGGTTTTTCATTTTGCTGAGAACTCCCACTGACATCAAATGGAGTTAAATATGGAGATGGAAATGTGCAAAGAATCAGACCCCAGTTATTTTTAATAAAATAGAGGAGGCTGGATCCATCCAGCAAGAATTCAGTGGGTATGCCTCATGCAGAGGAGAAACACACATCTATTTGATTTTTAAGGTGATAAGAAATTAATCCATAATCACAATTAAGGCTTCCACATTTTTGTCCAATATGTCTTCTTTCTAAATCCTACAAGTTAGAAAGTAACCCAAATTAACAAGTACAAAATTGGTCCTATTTTTCTGCCTTTCAATTTTCTCTTTTTTTCTTTCCCTGAGTTTTTATTTATATAACTGCCATATCCAGTATATACCCTACACACCAGGATAAGGAACTTCAATATATTTGCCTGGCTTTCCATTTTCTAACCAATATAGTGGTGGGGGAGTTGTAACAATGCCTTCTTTGTCAAAAGTTGAATTGAAGGTTTTTGACATAACACCTTTTCAGTTAGATTTTCTTTTAAATGCCAAAGAACGTAATGTTTTAGTTTAGCTATAATGTAATAGACTCTCCTTTGTGCATTAAATGGCCTTTGGTTTGTTTTTGTAGTGATAGTCATAGAGTTAGACTGGATGGGCTGGCAGCCTTAGAAACCTAACATGACCCATCCCAGATTCATCATCTGTGTATCCAAACTGGCTTCTTCTCCTGATCATGAAACGTCTTTTAATGAACATCACATCTTATCTACTATCAAGGCTCAAAACCCAGAGCTCTAGAGCCAAAACTGAACCCCAGGGCAATTTGTGAGAATGCAATTGGGAGGAAGAGAGGAGTGGAAGGCATTACAAGGAACACTTCCACAATGGGTGTAGTTATGGTAGGAGGAGATACTTTCTCAAACTATCACTAAACAGTAAGTTTCTAATATGTCCTAGGCTCTGGGGATATAAGACCTCAAAATGAAACCATTCCTGCCCTTAATAAATATGCCTTCTCCTGTAAACCATTTCAGAGTTTGAACCTACTCCCTAGAGATTTCGCTAACCAACTGAACCTACACATCTACCACCATTCCATCTGTGTAATCTTCAGTTCAACCCATTAGGAATTCATTAAATTATCTATTTTTCAACAATCTGACTTCAAGAAAATTCCCAGTCTCTAGAGAATTTTGAAGAAGTGCTAGTTATTGTTTTTCTTTTAAAAGCAGAAATTGCTCATAAGAGAAATGTAAATTAAATAACTATGTGCTTTTGTCACACAACTGATAAATTGTAAAGACAATTTTTTAAAATAACTAGTACAGTTACATTTATAGCAGCTTTTTTGTGGTGACAAAGATTTGGAAATTGAGGGGATGCCCATCCATCGGGAAATAGCTGAACAAGTTGTGGCATATGGAACGTGTGGTATATGTGAAATACTATTGTGCCATAAGAAATGATAGGTAGGCAGATTCCAGAAAAACCTGGAAAGATTTGCATGAACTGATGCTGAGTGAAGTGAGCAGGAGAACAATATACAATATACAGCAATGTTGTGTGATGATCAATTAGGATTGACTTAACTCTTCTCAGAAATAAAATGATCCAGGACAATTCCAAAAGACTCAGGATAGAAAATATTATCCACATCCAGAGAAAGAATTGATGGAGTCTGAATACAGATCAAAGCATACTATTTTCCCTTTCTTTAGCTTTTCGTCCATGTTTTTCTTTCCTTTTTTTTTTTTGGTTTTTTTTTTTCTTTCACAACATGACTAATGTGGAAATTGAACATGTATAACCTATATCAGATTGCTTGCCATCTTGAGGAAGGAGGAGGGAAGAAAGGGAATGAGGGAGAAAAAATTGGAACTCAAAACCTTTCAAAAATGTATGCTGAAAATTGTCTTTACATGTAATTGGAAAAAAAATAAAATACTAATTAAAAAAAAACACCAGTGTTGGAGGGACTATTGAAAAATAAGCCCACTAAAACTGTTGTTTGAGTTCTTAATTGGCCCAGTCATTTTGGAAAATAATTAGGAATTTTACAAGAAAAGTCACTAAAATGCTCACCTTTACTGATCCAACTATTGTGTCTATACCCCCAAATGGGTCAATGACAAAGAGAAAGGGCTTGTATATGGCAACATACCCATAGCAACATTCCTTGGAGTGGTTGTTTTGTTTTTTTAAAACCAGAAAAAAGTGGGTGAGAACCAATTGACTAGAGAATGGTCAAACAAATTACAGTATGTGAATATAATGAAATATTATTGTACTATAAGAAAGACTTGATATGAGGGATGCGCAACACAGGAACACATACATACCAACATAGCACAAAGAGAGTGGAACCCAAGGTGGCACCACAGTGGGAAGAGTGCTGGAGTTGGGAAGAGCAGAGTTCAAATCCTACCTTAGACACTTTTTAGCTGTGACTTTGGGGCAAGTCTTAACTCTTGTCTGCCTCAGTTTCTGCATCTGCAATATTGGGATACTAACAACACCTACCTCTCGGGGTTCTTGGAATGATTAAATAACATAATATTTATAAAGTGCTTTTCAAACTTTATTTTTAATGATATTTTATTTTATTACCAGTTATATGTAAAGACAATTTAAACATTGATTTAAAAAAAAAATTCGAGACCCAAATTTTTTCCCTCCTTCCTCATCTTTGTACCCTTCCCTGAGACAGTAAGAAGTTTGAGGTAAGTTATACATGTGCAATCATGCAAGACATATTTCCATATTAGTCATGTTTTAAAAGAAGAAACAAACAAAAAAACAAAATAAAGTGGAAAATGGTACGCTTTGATTTGTCTTCAGACTCCATCAGCTCTTTCTTGGGATGTGGAAAGCATTTTCTATCATGAGGCCTTTGGAAGAAACAAAATGAAAAGAGAGACAGACAGACAGACACAGAGACAGAGGGAGATAGACAGAGAGGAAAAAAATAGTCTGCTTCAATCTGCGTTCAAACTCTATAGTTCTTTTTTCTGGATATGGACAGCATTTTCCATCATGAGTCTTTTGGCGTTGTCTTAGATCCTTGCTTTGCTGAGAAGCGCTAAGTTTAACAAAGTTAATCATCATAAAATGTTGCTGTTAGTGTGTACAATGTTCTCCTGGTTCTTTTCGCCTCACTCAGCATCAGTTCATATAACTCTTTACAGGTTTTTCTGAAGTCTGCCTGCTCATAATTTTTTTTTAATTAAATTTATTTATTTATTTTTAGTTTACAACGTTCAGTTCCACAATCCCTTGAATTTCAAATTTTCTCCCCCTTCCTCTCATACCCCCCCTCCCCGCCATGGCAGCATGCAATCAAATATAGGTTCTACAAATACCTTCATGCTGAACATTAGTTCTTATATTACAGTAGCATTGCATTACAATCATGCCACAACTTGTTTAGCCATCCTTTGATTGGAATCCCCTCAATTTCCAGGTCTTAGCCACCACAAAAAGAGGTGCTACAAATAATTTTGTACAAAAAGGTCCTTTTCCCTTTTTAAAAAATCTATTTGGGATACAGACCTAGCAGTGGTATTGCTGGGTCAAAGGGTATGCACAGATATATAGCCTTTTAAGCAGAGTTCCACATTACTCCCAGAATGGTTGGATCAGTTCACAACTCCAGCAAATTAATGTAAAAATGCCCTCAAACATGTATCATTATTCTTTTCTCACATTACTCAGTCTAATAGGTATGAGGTGGTACCTCAGACTTGTTTTAATTTGCATTTTTCTAATCAATAATGATTTAGAATTTTTATGATTATAGCTTTGATTTTTTTTTCATCTAAAAACTGCCTGTTCTCATCCTTTGTCCATTTATCAATTGAGGAATGACTTGTATTCATCCAAATTTGACTCAGTACTCTATATATTTGAGAAATGAGGCCTTTTTCAGAGACACTGACTATAAAAACTGTTTCTCAACATTGTTCTTTTCTTCTCATTTTGTTTACATTGGTTTTAGTTTGTGCAAAACATTTTGATTTAAATAATGAAATTATCCATTGTATATCTCATAATGCTCTTTATCCATCATTTGGTCATTAAATTCTTCCCTTCTACATAGATCTGAAAAGTAAACTATTCCTTGCTCTCCTAATTTGCTTATGGTATCACACTTTATGTTAAATTATGCGCCTACTTTGACCTTATCTTATCTTGGTATATAGTGTGAGATGTCTACTGTTTTCTAGTTTTCCTAGTAGTGTTTGTCAAAGAGTGAGCCCTTGTCCCAAAAGCTTGGGTCTTTGGGTTTATCAAACAGTAGATCACGATGGCATTTACTACTGTGTCTTGTGTACCTAATCTATTCCACTGATCCGTCATTCCATTTCTTAGGCAGTACCAGATAATTTTGATTCCTGCTTCTTTATAATATAGTTGGAGATCTAATACAGCTAGGCCATCTTCCTTTATATTCTTAATATTGATTTCCTTGATATTCTCAACCTTTTGTTCTTCCAGATGAATTTTGTTAATGATTTTTTTTCTAGCTCTATAAAATAATTTTGGTAGTTTGATTGGTGTGGAACTGAATAAGTAAATTAATTTAGGTAGGATTGTCATTTTTATTATATTGGCTTGGCCTACCCTTGAGTAATTGTTATATTTCCAGTTGTTTAGATATGACTTTATTTGTGTGAAAAGTGTTTTGTAATTATGATCACATAGTTCTTGGGTTTGTCTTGGCAGGTACACTCCCAAATATTTTTTATTGTCTATAATTATTTTAAATGAAATTTCTTTTTCTGTCTTACTGCTGGACTTCTGAAGTTATCAGATTTATTGGCATATAATTGGCCAAAATGTCTCCTAATAATTGCTTTGATTTCCTTTTCATTTGGTGTTAAATTGACCCTTTTCATTTTTTATACTGATAATTTGGTTTCTTTCCTTTTTAGAAAAAATTAACCAATTGTTTATCAGTTTATTGGGTTTTTTTTCCCACAAAAACAACTCCTAGCTTTATTTTTTGGTTCAATGGTTCTCTTACTTTCAATTTTATTAATCTGTCTTTTGATTTTCAGGATTTCCAATTTGATGGTTAATTGAGGGTTTTTAAGTGATTCCTTTTCTAGCTTTTTTCAGTTACATGCTCAATTCATTGATCTGCTCTTTCTCTATTTTATTGAGTTAAACATTTACAGATATAAATTTTCTGCTAAGCACTAGCTTGGCTGCATCCCCAAAATTTTGGTATGTTGTTTCATTGTTGCCATTTTCTTTAATGAAATTATTGATTGTTTCTATGATTTCTTTGTTGATTCACACATTTTTAGCATTAGCTTAATTTTGAATTTTTTTTTAATCTGTCTTCCCACTGTCCTTTATTGAATGAAATTTTTCTTGCATTATGATTTGAAAAGGATGCATTTAGGAAGTATTAAACTTCTGCCTTTCTACATTTGATTATGAGGTTTTTATGCCCTAATACTTGGTCATTTTTGTATAGGTACCATGTACCATTGAGAAAAAAGGTACATTCTTTTCTATCTCCATTCATTTATCTCAAGAGGTCTATGATATCTAATTTTCCTCAAGTTCTTTTTTGTTTTTAGTTAGATCTATCTAGTTCTGAGAGGAGAAAGTTAAGGTTCCTTACTAGTATAGTTTTACTGTCTCTTTCCTCCTGTGATTAATTTAACTGCTCCTGGGGGCGGAGCCAAGATGTCGGTGTAGGAGCAGCAACATATCGCAGCTCTCTCATAGCCACCCCAAAATACCCATAAAATATGACTCTAAACTAATCCTAGAACTCCAAAAGACACACAAATATACTTTCCACTAAAGTCAGCTCAACTACAAGGAACCATATCAGCACTGCAAACCGAAAGCAGCCTGGCCTGAAGCCTTGGCTGAGCCCCGGGGGCAGCTGGACGGGAGGAGCCTCGGATTAGCCGCAGCTGCAAGCAGCATTCAGAACTAGGTCAGTGGTGCGAGCAGCATTCAGAACTAGGTCAGTGGGACTTGCGAAATAGAGGGAGAAAAGCAGTCCGGTCAAAAGGCCTCCAGGGATGGAAAGCACAAGGCAGAGGTTTTGCACCCGCCTCCACATTGCAGCTTCCGTGCCCATGGCCTGCAGACAGCAAGGGGACTAAGAAATTGTTCAGAGGCCGAGTGCTGTCGCGTTGAGCGGCCTGGATCCGGATTGCAGTCTTGGGCCTCGGTCCTGGAGTCTTTATTATCCAGTGAGCCAGAAGTAAGTAGGAAAGGGATCCAGCACCTTCCTGAGAGCTACAGCAGCTGGGAGGACCCCAGTGATTTGGGACAGAGCTTTCCCTTCTGGAAGCAGAGCCCCACAGAGATTAAAAAAAAATATCATGGACTGACCAACAATGAGTAAGAATAAGCATAAGAAGCAAAGTAAGAACAGCAACCAAACCCTAGATTCCTTCTTTGAGGAAAAGAAAGATCATGGCAAAGAGAGGGAGGAGGAGAGTTCAGCCAGAGCTCCCCTGCCAGGTGCCTCCAATAAACATG
>CM053589.1:190493524-190512052 GCA_028646515.1 Pseudochirops corinnae | reverse complement strand
GGAGAGAATAGACTGGGGGAGGGGGGATACACTGGGATGACTGTTTTGGGGCGGTGGGTAGGGGAAAGATAGGGAGAAAATATGTAACTCAAAATCTTGTGGAAATGAATGATGCAAATTAAAATAAAATTTAAAAAATAATTTAAAAAATTTAACTTCTCCTTTAAAAATATGAATGCTATACTATTTGGCAAATACGTGTTTCATATTGTATTACTTCATTGTCTATAGTATCTTTTAGCAAAATATAGTTTCCTTCCTTGTATCTTTTAATTAGATCTATTTTCATTTTTGCTTTGTCTGAGATCTTGATTGCTACCCCTGCTTTTTTTTTTTTTTTTTACTTCAGCAAAAGCATAATGGATTCTCCTCCAACCCTTTACCTTTATTTTATATATATTTTTCTGCTTCAGGTATGTCTCTTGTAAATAACCATATTATAGGATTCCAGTTTTTAATTCACTCTGCTATCTACTTCTGTATAATGGGCGAGTTCATCCCATTCACATTCACGGTTATGATTATTACCCATTTATTTCCCTCCATCCTATTTTCCCTTTTTTATTCTTCCCTCTCTTTTCTTTTACCCTGTCCCTCCTCACCAGTGTTTTGTTTCTGACTATACCCTTCCTCAAACCACCCTCCCTTCTATCCCCCACTCACTTCTCTTTTTCCTCTCCTCTTCTATTTCAGGCAAGATAGATTTATATATCCAACAGAGTGTGTATGTTATTTACCTCTTTGAATCAATTATGATGATAGTAATCTTCAAGCTATGCCCACCTATCCCCATCTTTCCCTCCACTGTAAGAGGTCTTTTGAGCCTCTTTGCTTCTTCATATGAGATAATTTATACCATTCTATCTCCTTTCTCTTTTCTCCTAGTATAATCCTCTTTATCATCCCTTAATTTTGTTTTTGAGGTTTTTTGACTATCATCCCATAAAATTCAATTCATACCTGCACTCTGTGTCTATGTATACTCCTTCTAACTGACCTAATAGTCATAAAATTCTTAAGAGTTACAAGTATCATCTTGCTGTGGAGGGATGTGAACAGTTTAACCTGATTAAATCCCTCGTTTTCTCTTTCTTGTTTATTTGTTTATGCTTCTTTTGATTCTTATATTTGAAAATAAAATTTTCTGTTCAACTGTGATTTTTTTCATCAGAAATTCTTGAAAGTCCTCTATTTCATTGAATGTCCATTTTTTCTCCTGAAGGATTATGCTCTATGCACTGGATAGGTGATTCTTACTTGTAATCCTACTGCCTTTGCCTTCTCAAATATCATATACCAAGCCTTCTGGTCTGTTAATGTAGGAGCTGCTAAATCCCATATAATCCTGACTGTGGCTTCATATTTGCTTGGTTTCTTTCTGGCTGTTTTCAGTATTTTCTCTTTGACCTGAGAGTTCTGGAATTTGGCTATATTAATCCTGGGAGTTTTTATTCTGGGATCTTTTTCAGAAGGTCATCAGTGGATTCCTTCAATTTCTACTTTATCCTCTGGTTCCAGAATGTCAAGGCAGTTTTTCTTGATAATTTATTGAAATATGTTTTCCAGACACTTTTTTTTTATCATGGCTTTCAGGTAGCCCATACTTCTTAAATTATCTCTCCTGGATCTATTTTCTAGGTCAGTTGTTTTTCCAGTGAGATATTTCACATTCTTTTCAATTTTTTTTTCATTCTTTTGATTTTTGTCTTATTGTTTCTTGGTGTCTCATGGAGTCATTAGCTTCCACTTGCCCAATTCTAATTTTTAAGGAATTAGTTTCTTCAGTGAGCTTTTGTGCCTTCTTTTTCATTTGGCCCGCTCTACTTTTTAAGAAGTTGTTTTCTTCAGTGAATTTTTGTACAACATTTTTTTCCAATTTTTGTACTTCCCTTACCAGGCCATTGACTCTTTTTTCATGATTCTTTTGAATCACTTTCATTTCTTTTCCAAATTTTTCTTCTACCTCTCTTATTTGTTTTTAAAATCTTTTTTGAGCTCTTCCATGAGTTCTTTTTGGACCTGAAACCAATTCACATTTTTCTATGAGGCTTTGCATGTAAGTGTTTTGACATTGTTATTCTCTCCTGAATTTGTGCTTTGATCTTTCCTTGCTCATTTTCCAGTCTATTTCATGACTTTTAAAGTTGGACTTTGCAAATGGGGTACACCAAGTTTGTTGTGTCAGGGACTCAGGACTTAGCCTCTGGCCTGCTACTCTAGGTGTTTGAGTTCTTGCAGCTGACCTACTCTGTGGGTAACCTGCTCTGCCACTGGCCTACCATGTCCCTGACTTGTTGTACCAGGGTGCCAGGGACCCAAGGCATCACCATTGACCTGTACCAAGGTTCAGGGTCCTCCTGCCTTGCTGGCAATGCAGCTTGCTTCTGGCTTACTTGGAGACCACCTGCACTGCACTACGCTTTCCTATATCTGAGTGATACCTTTCCTACTGACCTTCTAGGTTGTCTTGGGCTGGAAAATTGTTTTACTACATCTTTCTGTTGTTTTTTAAGCAGTATTTTGTAGTTGTGTGGAGGTAAATTTTGGAGAGTTCGGATGAGTTCCTGTCTTATCTTGGTTCCACCCAAACTGCAAACTTTAAAGAGCTATTTAAGTGTGTGCTATATACAATGTCAACAAAAACAATACCAAGATACTTCCAAATTTAGGTTTATCACAATGACCAATCTTGTTCCCAAGAAAAATGAGAAGCAATATGTAATGGTGAAGAGAGCCCTGGACTTGGAGTCAGGAGGAGAGTTAAAATCCCACCTCTAACACTAGCTATGTGACCCTGGGCAAATCCATTTATCTTTCTTATGGGTTTCCTCAGCTATAACATGAAGAGGTTGAACTAAATGATCTTTGAGGTTTCTTCCAGGTCTAAATCTATAACAATATTATATTATGGAACATGTCTTCCTCTAAATGGCAAGAGGTGGGGGACTATGGGTATAGAACAATGTATAGAGTGTGAGAAATTATCACTTTATTGGCTGAAATTTCCCTTCCTCATTTAATTCTCACAACAATCCTCTTAATATGATTTCAGCTTTACATATGAGGAAAATGAGGCTGAGAGTTTAAGTGACCTACTGAGGGCAAGTGTCTGAGACAGAGTTTTAACTGTAGTCTTGCTGATTCCAAGTTCAGGATACTATCCACTGCTACCACCACCATCCCGAGAATTCAGTTGCAATGATGTGTTCGGGGAAATCATCCTAATGTTTAAAAGCTTGATTAATATTATTAAATAGGATGAATGAGGAAAAAAAATTAAGTAGAAGTCAAAACTGTGCTTAAATGCTTCAGGCATTATTGTGCAACTATTTGTGTAAATAACTCTCAGTTGCTAGGGTTGATGATTGCTTTCAAGGAAGGAATTTAGGCAACAATATTTGCTCTATCTGTCTTTGGAAACACTGAATTTTAAAGAGTTCTGAAAGCATTTTTTTTTTTTTGCACTCTGAGTAGATTTTGAGTGCCAAGAAAGCATCTATCATAATTACACTTACTTTTCATTTCTTTGAATCTCATTTCAGCCCTGCATGCATCCCTGGAAGACAGTATAAAATTTCTGGGGGAAATAATGGCTGAAATTGGACCAACCATAGATAAGCCCTACCTGACTGTCTTCAATGTACAACAAGCCAATGAGATCATCGATTACCTGAAGATGAGGTATTCTCACTTTCCCACAGCTATTCCAACCTTGAATAAAGGGCACTGGAAAACGACCTATGAGATAAAATAATGCCTTTAAGCAACTTTAGACAATGCCAACTTTTTTTTTATTTTTTGTACATCAACGTACATAGATTTACCACCTAACAAACAAAGTCAAGAAATGCAAAGTTTCAGCTAACTTAACATCTCTAAAATGTGATTATGTTAAGATGGCATTTTCTAAAGTTCCTCTTATGCTAAAATACATCAGGATATTTTTAGGTCTAGTACTCAAGACCATCTCTTCTTGAATATCTCATGCTGTTTCAGGGGTACATCCATAGATTCTCTGAGATGGAAGGAGTCTCAGGGACCATCCAGGGGTGTCAAACTCACAACCCAAAGGCCAACAGCAGTCAGAAACAGGTTAAAATGTAATTGGGAAAGTTTAATAAAATAAAGAAAAATGTAATACAACATAGATAATGTTAATTTGTGGTTTTCTAAGTCAGTATACACCCATAGGCATCATTTCTATTTGAGTTTGACACCACTGATCCAGACCACCCAACAATGAGGCCTTCTGCCTATCTCCCAGAAAATGACTGTCCATCTTCTGCTCTCATTTTTCAACGGTGGAATCCACAAGCTTCCAAGGAAGCCCATTTCATTTTCAGTAAGACTGATTTCAGGGAGCTATATAGAGAATAGGGCAATGGGCAAGGAGCCAAGATGACTAGGGATCAAATTCTGCCTTTGGCATCTAGTTAGTGAGCTGGGGACAAGCCACTTAACCTTTATGAGCCTCAGGCCACATTTTAAGGCTATAAGATATAAATGACCCTGAATTGGGCCAGTAGAGAGAGGACATGCAAATAACATCCCAAGTCGCTGACTGAGTTGAAACCTGCATCGACTTCTTCTCCCCAGTCCTGCCTTCAGGGGCCAAGTGGAAGAAACAAATCCTATTTCTCCTGACGTGCTTCAAAAACATGAGGACAGCTGTTGTCTTTGCCTGACCCTCTTCTTCTCTGGGCTGAGTATTCCCAGGTCTTTTAACTGGTACTCATTTAGAAGCCCCACCTCAGTAAAGCCCTCTACTGAGGGGCTAACCCAGGCTGAGGATAACTCAGAAGCCTCAAACCCATTAGTGAGCTAGGGGTGTGTCTACCCCAAGCATGCGAAGACTTGCCTTGGTGGAATGGGTAGATGAGAACAGTTTGTTCTAATGGCCATGAAGGTGACTGGCGCAGGCTCTGAAGCAGGCTTAGACATCCAAGATGTCAAGATCACCCACTGCATCCTGGACCATCTCTAGTCATCTTGACTTTTGTCCTTCCACTCTACTTAGATGACTCTGAAAGAGTGAGGCTGATGACTTTATGCAACTCTGTCCCACTTAAATCCTGTTCATGCTTGAGTCAAGACATCACCCCAGGATGTGAGTGGTCCTCATCAAAAACAAAGGGCAGACAACAACAATTTAGCATAGACTTGAGGCCCTCGTTCACCATCATGGTTCCCTCTAGCTTACCACTGTCTACTCTACAATGAGGTGCTCCCAACTGAGCACTGTATTTCAGCTATACTGGGACCTTAGAGGCCAACAAATCCACTTTCTTCATCTTATAAATAAGGAAATTGAGGCACTGGGTGGTTTAAGGATTTGCCTACAGTCACACAACTAGTATTTGAGGCATGATTTGAATCCAAGTCTTTCTGATTCCAACTCCAATCCATTACTCCATGCTGCCTCAGCCCGTCACAATTCATGGCTGCCATCTCTGAAGCATTGAGATCATACCCATGAAATCATACAGGTTTGATCACAGATTTAGAGCTGGAAGGGTCCTCAAGGACCAGGTGTTCCAACCAGCTCATTTTACAGATGAGGAAACTGAGACCCTTGGAAAGTAAGTGACTTGCCCAAGGTCACACAAGAAGAAGTGTCAGAGGCAGGATTTAAATCCGGGTCTTCTCACTACAGTACCAAGTCTTCCAGCTCTTTCTCCCTAAGGCGTGGAAGTATGGGAGCTTGTGTAGATTCCTGCTTGTATCAGACAATTTAGAAGCAGCCAAGAACTGTACACTAATACATATGAACGTGCTAAAATAGTGGATGCAGACTCATGCATCACAAGCAAGTGCAAACATCCCCCATCCCTTCACAGTTTCTTCAGAAATACTCTGGCTTTCTCTTTTATGTTGATCATGTCCTCATTTGCATTGTCATTCTTTTTTTTCTGGTCCTACATCTTCCATCCTTTCTTTGATTATGAGCTGCATTTTTTTATGCCTTCACATCCCCAGGGTCTTGCACATAGTAGGCCGTTAATAAATGGGTTGTTGAATAGAACAGAATTAAATTAAATGGGTTATGTTAGTAGAGAGATCAGCTCCTAATGGAACTTTGAGAAACCCAGCTGCCTGAGGATTTCTCCATTGATTTCAAATGCATTGAAACTTTGATCCATTACAACTTGCAGCAAAAGCCATTATTATACATGCTCAGTAGCTACATTTTAAATGTTAATTTCTCAGTTATATTAAAATCAATTTTCTTAAATAGCAAAAGGCACCAGAGTGAAACAGAAACCACTAAGATTTTTTTTTTTGTTCTCGGGCATTTTTGGGGATTATGAGACTATTAATTTTCCCAACCAGCAGGAAGAGAATTAAAGAAATTCAAATATTACCACAAACAGGATATTAGAGCTCAACATTTCAGCAGCTTCCCAGTCTCCAATGAGATGTCACTGAGAAGCATCGTTGTGCCAGCAATGGTACCATTTGTTTAGGGGACCCTCCCAACCTTTGATATTGTCAGAGCTACTCAGCTTTTAGGTTTTAAGAAAGGGACAAAACAGACTCATTAATCATTCCTTCTTTTCTGCTACATTCATCCAACAACATACCCCAAGAAAATTAGTTTAACTGTATTCAAGTTAATCTTTTTAAAAAAGTGACATGAAATTGATGAATTTCATCCTGTTCAGTTTTTATATATATAATGCATGTGTATTTATATACATTTACATTAGTAATAGTCATTCATTTATATGCATCATGTACATTTATATACATGTATGTGTATTTATACAAATTATATATAATATATACTATATAATTAATCCTAATCAGTTTTGCATTAGAAAATAAGCTCACTGAGGGCAAGGACAATTTTTTTTTTGGTCTGAGGTTAGCCTCATGGTGAAATTTCTAATTTTTCTACCTAGCACTTCCTCAGAAGCTGGGCATGTGTTGACAAGCAGGTGTCTTGATGCCTTATGGATTCTCAATAAAGGATGTTGCACAAAAGGGTGTTTCCTAGCACCTGGCGCATTACCTTGCTCATAGTAGAAGCTTAATAAATGCTTTTTGAATTGAAATAACCTGAACTGAATTGAATGGAATTAGGGAAAACCACAGGAGAAATTAAACAAGATTGGAGCCCAGGAAAACAGCATAGCTAGCCCTGGTGACTGTGACTCAGGCTCTCATGTGGGAGAGGAATTGGATTTCTTCTGTTCAGTCCCAGAGGGAAGAGTTGAGAGAAATATTTCATTGGAAGGTGGCAGGAAGCTAGTTCAGGCCCAATGGAAGGAAGAACTTCCTAGTGATGAAAACTTCCCAAAATTAGAAGGTGCTGCCTCAGAAAAGAATGCCATGTTTGGACTCCAAGTCACAGAATGGCCACTTACCATTGAGGGAATTTCAGCTCAGATACGGATTAGACCAGATGGCCTGTGAGGACCCTTCCTATTCTGATATTCAGTGTAGTCCTCCAGTTCTGTAACTTTGAAATGGGGCAAGGCCAACAAAGTTATGGGATGGGAGGTTCCCATTACTCAGCAGCACTGCCATTTGGAGGGCCCTTCCAGGCCAATAACACTTAAAAGACAGTAGCTAGTAATTCCTAAATAATTCCAGTTTCTTAATTTTTCAGATGGAATCAATGACATGATTTTAAATGCTACATCACATTTTCAAACACCACATCATTTTAAAAACCCTTGAAAGTCTTAGTCTTTATGGACAATTTTATCTACAATGAGGGAACAGGGCCATAACCATTAGTGCTGAGTAGCTTTCTCCTGGTCAGCTGGACAGATTTTAATATAATCATTACCTGTGGATGTGTACTTGACAAACGAAATTGACTGCAGCTCCCCATTTATTTTGTATTTCAGCTTATTTCAACACTATAAGCTGTATGAATTTCTCTTCTTCTCTCCCAGGGATGAAATTGTGATAGGAACGGAGGTAAGTAATTTATCTGGATGGAACCAATTAAGCTGGATCTCTTAATGCATACTGATTAGCATCTGGGTTCTTTAAAGGCTTAGAGCAAATTCTTGTCATGATTACTCAAGTATTAATATAACCAACTAGTAGTTTGGGAAAAGAATAATGGTATCAGAGGAGCTCGGGATTGAGGAAGCCAGGCCTCTCGACAGCGAGCTTTGTGGATGGCATGTCGCTCATTTACTGGGGCAGGGTTTGAGAGAAAAAAACCGATCGAGCCTGTCTGTCATCAGTCTGCTGTCAGCAAACAAACCCAGGCAAGAAAAGGGGATTGAGGCTGGAATTGGAATCAGAGGGCATGGGTTCAAATGCCAGTTCTGCCCCTTAAAGACTGTTGTAGAACCTTGGGGGAAGCACTGTATTTCTCAGTCTGTTTTTTCTCTTGAAAAGTGGGGGATGGAGATGAACTAGATGCCCTTGATGGTCTCTTCCAAGTTAGTCTCTAATCGAAGCCTCTTTGAGACTCTCTCTCCACCCCTGTCTCTCAGCAACTGCTTCCCCTCCCTGAAAGTGTATTCCATTCTCTCTAGAGCAGCAGTTCTCAACCTTCCTAATGCCACGACCCTTTAATACAGCTCCTCATGTTGTCGTGACCCCCAACCATAAAATTATTTTCGTTGATACTTCATAACTGTGATTTTGCTGCTGTTATGAATCTATCTGATAGGCAGGATGTATTTTCATTGTTACAAATTGAACATAACCCACAGGTTGAGAACCGCTGCTTTAGAGCCTTGTTATTATCGTCTATAGAATTCTGGGTCATTCTCCCTAAAAAGTTCCATATTAAAAAGAAGTCTCTTTAGTTTCACATTTTCTCCCATCTTATCCCAGTTTGACCAGCTCAAATTCAGCTTCTTCCAGTAGTGCGATCCAATGGAAAGGGCTCTGAAATTAGAGGCAAAGTGTCTGGGTTCAAATCCATATAATCACCGTGCAACTTGGGAAAATCGCTGAATTGGATCAAAGGCTCCTAAATTTAATTCTGGATGGGATATAAGAGGTGGTCAGATTTAACCTCTTCATTTTACATGTCAGGAAACTGAGACACAGAAATGTCAAGTGACTTATTTGGGCTTATACAGCAAATCTGTGATTGAATTGAGATTTGAACTCAGATTTTCCTTACTCAAGGCAGCTGGGTGGTGCAGCAGTTAGAACATCAAGCTTGGAGTTGGAAAGATCCATCTTCCTGAGTTCAAGTCCAGCCTCAAACACTTACTAGCTGTGTGACCCCAGGAGAATCACTTCACCCTGCTTGCCTCACTTCCCTAATCTGTAAAATGAGCTGGAGAAGGACAAGGGCAAACCATTCCAGTGTCTTTGCCAAGAAAATGCCCAGTGCAAGAGTCAAACCCACCTGAAATGACTGAACAACACCAACAAAAACTTCCTTCTTCCAAATCTGGGGCACTATCCACACCACCATGCTGCCCCTGGCACCGCTTCCCCTCTCTGGGCATCAGCTGCGACAGATGAGCCCCAGGATCTCTTGCAGCTCTAAATCTGTCATTCAATTATTTGTGAAATGGAGGGAAGGAGTGCTGGGACAAATCCGTCCGAAGGTGCAAGAAGAGCCGGTGATGGGGATGGGGATGGAGAAGAAGACCATGTGCTAGTACTCAGTAACAATAGCTAAGGATAACAGTAATAGACAATCAAGGTGCTCTATAGTGCTTTCACAAATGTCGCCTCATCTCACCCTCACAACAGTCCTGGGAGATGGGGAGGTTATCAGTGTCCATTTTATAGGTGAGGCAGAGAGAGATTTTAGGCCACTTGCCTAGATCACACTGCCAGTGTGTCTGAAGTGTCTGAAGCAGGATTTGAAATCAGGCTTTCCTGGCTCTAGGTCCAACAAGAGATCCACTGTCCCACCCTCCTGCCTCCAGAGTGTGGGGGAGAATGACCTGGAGGTCCATAGATGACAGTAACGAGGCTCAGGACAGGATGGAGTCAGTCCTTTAAAGGAGAAGCAGTAGTTGCTGGGTGATGGTGGGAGAGAGGGGCTTCGGCTTCAGTCACTGAAATGGGGAGAATGACATCAGAGAAAAGACTGAATGTGACAGGAAGAAAGCCGTGATGAATGAATGGGGATTGGTCAGCTATAAAGAAGGGTTCTCAGAAGGGAGAGTAGAAAGGAAGCCCCCGAAGGGAGGATAGGGACCAGAGGAAGGCCAAGGCCAAGTGAGTTCTCACCTACAGTAGACTTCTGAACCACAGAGATTAAAGAGACAAGAGGTAGAAATGTGCTTGCCATGGTGAATGGATGTTACCCAGGGTGAAAAAATGAGATAAACCCAAAGATCTTCATATGGATGATGTGCCGAGGCTCCTGAGGGTGGAGATCAAGGTGGGGGACTAGGGGGTGAGAGTGGGAGATATAAGCAGGGGAATAAATTGTTTATTTGACAGGAAATACATCAACTATTATCATAATTATCCACAAGTGTATAATGAGTGTCTTCTCTGTGTGGGGGGCTGTTCCTAGCTCTGAGGGACTAAGGGTATAGGAGGAAGGGAAGCACCAATTCTGCTCTCAAAGAGTTAAAATAGGGGTGGGGGATGGACTGGTTAATACCACCATCTCCACTGATCTTTTTGTTCATTTCTGATCGGATGCTGCCCAAGGTCTCCATGGGATTGGGATGGGATAAAGGATACGAATGAACTCACCCTCTACACCACCACCTCACCCAAGGTGAAACACATCCTTCTTGGATATTGGCACCCTTGAGCCACAGCACCTTATGCTAGTTCTGGCTCTGGGGACTGGACAAGCTGATCCCTAACATCTGCTTCATCTGGAACATTCTATGAGTCTACTTCAACTCTACTGATCCCTCCTCTCTCTCTCTCTCTCTCTCTCTCTTTTTCTTTCTCTCCCTCTCCCCCTATATGTCCTTGGATCATTTAGCACGTAATTTTGGGTGTCCTCGTGCCACTGTAAGTGTGTATAGGGCTTAGAGATGAGGCAGACCTTATGTCTGGGTGTTGTCTAGCTCCAGCTATGCAGCCACCTAGACAGAGAAGGCCTTGAGAGCAGGGGCTATCTTTCTGTGACGTTTTTCCTATGAATCCCTTACCTCAGAGGGGTCAAACACACTGCCCACAGGTCACATGCAGCCCTCAACACTCTCAAATGCTGCCTGAACAAGATGAAAATGTAATTAGGAAGTATTTAACAAAATAAATATAACATAGATAATGTGCTGTTTTAAAACTGTCAACATGCAGCCTCCAGGCATCCATAGGTGCAGATTAGAGACCCCATTTCTGTTCGCCTTTGACACCACTGCCCTACCTCATGGTGCTGGGCAGATTCCACTTAATCATCCATTTAGATCAGGTGCCATCCTTGGCCTGTTCTAAAATCCCTGCCCCCTGCAGTATTGCAAATAAAGTGATGATCTCATTCACCTTCCACCTTCCCAGAAACAAGAACAAGGCTCTGAGACACATTTCCTGGCAGGGAGGTTATGAATATGGTCAAGATTCCCAGGGACAATAAAGAGTGTTCCTATGCATCCCCAACTCCTCTATGGAAATAGAGAAGCTGGGAATGGAAGAGGGCCGACCTTGGGCTTGATTTCAAGGGCAATTTCTGACCAGGGAGAGCTGTCCAGGGTTAGGATGAGCTGCCTTGGGAGGTAGGAGATTTGTATAATGGAACATTCAGGTACATTGTAGAAGGCATTCTCTGAGAAATGGGATGAATCTTTGGCCTCGGAGACCTTTTGCAAGTCCCAAGGATAAGAGCAAAGGGTGGGTACTGAATGAACACACAGAAGACTTTCCTTCAATGGAAACAGCGGTTGGGGACAATTATTCCCCACTCTTAGTTGGGATGTTAATGTTTTGAATTTATAACCGGCTTGCCTTGCTTGCCATTGCTCACCCTCCACCTCAGCAATTGGTGAAATCCAATCCAATTTAATGTTTATTAAGTAGCTGTTAGGCGCCAGGAACTATGCTGGGCATATAAAGGCAAAAAAACAGAAATATTCTCTCCCCTCAAGGTGCTGCCATTCTCCTGGGAGAGAATCGCTGTGTACATACAAATACAGATGATAGGCAAAATAATACAATGTAATTAAAGGTCTGAAGAACTGGAGATGAAGAAGCCTCTTGGAGCCGACAGCGATGAAGCCAAGCCTTAAAGTGTCAGAGGGGGTCTGAGAGGCTGAAGTAAGGAGCGAAAGTGTTCCCTATGCAGGGTTCAGCCTAGAATAAGGAGGATCCCTAGCATTTACAACATGTTTTAAGGTTTGTGTTATCTCACTGGATGTTCATAACAACCCTGCAAAGTGGATGCCATCATTGTCCCCACTTTTAAGATAGGGAAACTGAGTCTGAGAGAGGATAAGTGATGGTTTGGGGTCATTCAGCTATCTAGTAAGCATCTAACTCCAAACCCAACCCTCATCTGGTACACCACCTCACTGCTTATACAAAGATATGGAGAGAGTGGATGATGTGTGGTTTCTAGGGAACAGTGAGTAGTCTGGTTTCGCTGAAACAGAAAGCATGGTGGGGAGGGACAGGGACCACAGGTGGGAGAATAACATGCACATCTTCCAGTGACCTAGAGAAACAAGAGAGAGTGTGACATGGGGAAAGGAAGGCTCTGCATCTGCTATCAGAGGTTTGGGTTCTAGTTCTGATCCTGTCGCTTACTGAATGACTTTGGATAAGTCACCGACACCTGGGAATGTTTCCTGACCTGAAAAAAAAAATGAGAGGTTTGACTTAAATGACCCCTGAGGTCCCTTGGAGCTCTAAATCTATAATCCCACAAAACTCTCTCTTCTGTAGTCTTTGCTCATAAATGTTCCCTTTCCATTTTCCTTAAAGTCAGGCACCCTGTAGTTTATATCAGCAGTTGCACAGTAGGGGGAAAGGTTGCATTTAAAAAATCTGCTCCAAAATTACAATGCATTTCCTTCCAGGGTTCTAGTTATTCACCATTTTGATGGTCATTTTTATCACATCTGTTTAACTGAAATGATGGTATTAGCGGTGCTGGTCTGCATAGAAGGTTGGCATTATGAAGATAAAACTTAACTGCATGATAATAATACCTGATATTTGGCAGATAGACGGTTGTACATTAGCACAATTGAGCCCCATAATAACCCTGTGAGTTTCATGTGGGTGCAATGAGTGTTATTATCCCCATTTTGTACAAGAGAAGGCTGAGTCTCGGAGAGCTGAAGAGATTTGACATAGTCATGCAACTAGTAAGTGTCTAACATCAGGCTGCAACATAAGTCTTCCTGAACCAAACTACTTCTCCAAGAATGCATGCTTTCCTTCTTCTTTCTTCCTCCTTCTCTCTCTTTTTCTCCCCTCCTTGCTTTTCTCCATTCTCTCTTCTTGCCTCCACAAATATGGAAGCAACTCAAGTGATATTTATAAGTATGACCTCTATGGACCTCAGTTTCCTCATCTGTAAAATGAGAGCAAAGGACTAAATGGCCTTAAAAATCCCTTATGAATCTAAATCTATAATCCTGGATTCCTGTAACTGCAGATAAAATGGAAGCCAAGGGGGGCAGTTAGGTGGCGCTGTAGTGGATCAAGTGCCTGGCCTGGAGTCAGGAAGACCAGAGTTCAAACTTGAACTCAGACACTTACTAGCTGTGTGACCTTGCACATGTCACTTAATCCTTTTGCCTCAGTTTCTTCATCTGTAAAATGAGCTGGAGAAATGGCAAACCACTCCAGTGTCTCTGTCAAGGAAACTCCAAATGGGGTCATGAAGAGTCAGACATGACTGAAACAACTTAACAACATATTCTCCAAGCTGATCAAAGCTATAAAAATAAACCTTAAAAACCAGGCAGAAGAGGTACATAGTGGGGGTGCTGGTCCTTACCAAGTGAGGTATTTAGCTGAAAAGGATACCACAGAAAAGTGTAATATTCTGTAGTATCTCCGTAGACAGAGTGGAGGGATGCAGGCTGCATACAATGATAGGTAAGTAGATTTGCTCAAGATCAAATGATTCCTAAAGGGATCATCAGTGAATTTCTATTGACATCAAGAGAGATCAGCAGTGGAGAGGAGTTTTCTAGGGATCTGTACTTAGCCCTATGCTCAACATTTTTATTAATGCTTTGGATAAATGCAGAGATGACATAAAGCTGAGAGGGAGAACTAGCATGTTAAATGACAGAGTCAGGAACCAAACAGAATTTGGCAGCCTAGAACCTTGAATTTAATCTAATAAGATGAAATGTATTTGGGAGAAAATGTAAAACTGCTCACTTGGATTCAAAAAAATCAATTGTAAATGGGTAGGATGGGAGAAGTTTGGGTAGGTGACAGTGAAAAAGCATTAAAAGCTTAATGGACTGCTGGCTTCATTGGAGACTATGGTATAACATGGCAGCCAAAAGACATTCCAATAATGAATATGGTCCCTCTTCCCTCTTCATCTCACTTTCCCCATCAGTGAGGCTCTTGTTAGGAGGTTGAGTTAAATGACCTCTGAGGTCCCTTCCCACAGTGAATCTGTGTTTTGGGGCTTCAATGATTCTTCACGTCTTTGAGGACCCAGCTTGGGCTGTGGGTGTGGGAGCATGTGGGAGTTCTATAAAAGGAGATTCAGACCCATCTCTTGTATGATCCTGCAGTTCTACAAAGTTGACAAACCTCTTCCTCACTATTGATTCAAGATTCAAACCAGACCAATAGAACAAATCTCTAACCAAAGAACATTCAGAAATATTGCCTTGTAAATATTAACGGAGGACACAGAAAAATGAGACCTGTCTTCATCATTTTTCCCTGCACAACAATGTGTCTTTTGTGTGTGTGTATTTTGCAAACGTTTTTTCTACTATTTCTACTTGAGTTTTCCAAGAAATTTTTAAGATCAAAGAGACAATTTTTCAGGGAGTGTCTTTCATTATTCATGGCCTGGGACTTGCATAGTCCAGTGATTTAACCAATAGATCACGTTGCCAGAGAAAAAGGGGGGTTTTATGGTTCACATGGCATGAGCTGAGCCACAGATGCTGTACGAGAAGGAAGTATAGAGATTATCTTGGGCAGCAGGATGAAAAGAGGAGCGCCTGGATTAGAAAGATGGCATCCATCTGAATGGAAGAAAGATATTCCCATTGTCCCCTTCTGTCAGAGAAGAAGGGGTCTAAGACTTCCAGCCACCAGAACTGGGAGCCAATGAGATGCTTTCTGCCATTAGGCATGAGCAGTCTGCAACATATTTAAGAAACAAAGAAGAGCCAAAATAAAAGATATAGAGAAATGTGTGGTTAAAAAAAGGTGGAAGAAAGATATAGAGTCAGCATTTTTGCCCCCCTGTAGCCTCATGGTATCAAGAAAAAGTGACTGGCATCTTGGGTGCCCCACCTCCCAGGGATCACACAGGATGGGCAGACTAGATGGGGTACTGTCTGCTACTGGGGGGACACCTCTATCATGGAGATAAATGAGTCATTGGAGTATATGAGTCAGGGACATGGGAAATGAAGGATGCAGCCTTTCTCCAATGGGTGTAAGCTTTTATAAGCTCAACCATAATTTCTGAACCTGGGATATACCCCCCTTCTGGCCCCACCTGATGCTCCCATCCCACCTATGAGCACCTCAGCAACAAAGATTCTCAGAGCCACACCCAGGCAATGTGCTCTAGCTTAGCAGTGATAGGTTCCCAAAATTTGGTCCTGGGATCTCAAGCTAGACTTCCACTGAGGGAGTTTGCTCCTACTGTACAGGCTTCCCACAGTGCAGAAGAAAGAATGCTGCCTATGGAGTCAGAGGACCTGAGTTCGAAACCTGGCTCTGCCACTTGCTACCTGGACCTCAGTTTTCTCGCCTGTGAAATAAGTGGGGTTAGGCTAGATGACCTTCAAGAACTCTTCTAAGTATAATGCCACCACTCTGCTACTCAATAAACTCCAGTGTCTCCCTATTTTCTGTAGGATCAAATGCAAACTCATCTGTTTGGATTCTTTTCAGAACCCAGTCCCTTCCTACCTTCGCAATCTTCTCAAACCTGGCACCCCACCAGGGTGCCAGTCTTAAAGCACTCACATTATTACTCAGAAGTGAGATCTTCCTGTTCTAGACACACTCTGTCCATGGCCACAGTTTCCCAGGGCTGTTCCAGAGGTTATAGCTCATCCATCTGTAGGATTTAAGGCCTCAGTATCTCTTCAGAGAGGATTTGGACATGGGTGAAGGAGGTCTGTGTCACTGACACTATTCTGAAAGTGACCTATGTCTTACCCCATGCTTCCTAGAGAAGGCATGAGGCATTTCTTCTCAAAGGACCATGCTGCGGCTCTCTAAGAATTGCCAGCCCAGCTCAATTAATTTTCAATTCCTTCCCATGAGTGCTAATGAAACTCTTCACAGGGATTTGCCAACAGAACTAGAGTTTTCTAAATTTCTTTTGGCCTGGACAAAATGTGTCTTGGCACAGCTCACCTAATAAATCACACACAGAGATTTATTCTTGAAAACTAAGGTATCCATTTATCAGATGCAGTGCTAAAATATAGACTCATTTTTGCCTGTTTGGTTTGCGTTGAAATTTTTCTGTCTACCAAGAAAGTTCTTCATAGAGAATTTTAGTTTTAATACAAATCCTAATAATAAACGTTCACACAAAAATATATGTATTTTTAGTGGAGGCTAAATTGGCCTCCATAAGAGCCATCCCAGGGAACCTGTGGGGACTCCAAGGATGTGATGGACCATCATCTGAATCTTTGGGGAATGATGAACGTTCTGCTTACTTTCAGGCACATGGTGGCCCAGCAATGAAAGGACTTGGTGCTTAAGGATGTTGTGAAAAACCTTCATGAATGGATGGATGGAGGGATGGAGGGATGGAGGGATGAATGAAAACCTTGGTCCTCCCCTTGCTCCATGATAGCAACAGGATAGAAAGGTACTATATCAATCAAAAGAAGAGATCACTTCCAGAGTGGGTCTCTTTTTCTTCAGTTGCTTTATGAGTAGAATATATGTTCTGTCTCTAGACTCCCTGAGGCTATGGGGGTGAGGGTGATGAGGGGATGAGTTGTGTGTTCCTACTATACACACACCCTAACCTGCCACTGCTGTAGGGATCATGGACTCAACTAGGCAAGCTTGCTCCTGTCTCTTTGTTTGGCTTTTCTGCTTTCTGCCTCCTTTTCCTGAGTAGGCAACTGATCATGCTTTTCAAGGTGGACTTTCAGACCTTGAACCTTGTCTAAGATTGGAGTAATGCTTGGAAGTTGAAAAGGTATGAAGATCCTGGGTCCAGTGAGTGAAGCTGATTGGTGACTTCATTGAAGAAGATGGCCACCCACAAAGGGATGTCCCACATCTGGCTATTTTATTGGCAAATGGGCATTGAGAATTATCTGGATAATGTAGGGTGGAGGCCAAAAGCAAAATGCCTGTTTAGAAGCCCTATATATGACTTCATATTTTGATAAGATTTAAGCATCAGCCTCTTTGTAGATTTTAAATAGTTAAAAGCCAATTGTGAATCCAGTTGTGTTCATGTGAGTTGTGAGTCTTTTATGTTTAACATTTCTTTGATATGTAGCATTAAATTGCTTCTGCCATACTTGTACTGTCCATTAAGAACCTCCATAATTTCTCCACTGGGGCAAAACTCTAGATGTTAGCCTTAACTAAAGTCAAATTATCCCTGGGGTGCCAGGGTAGAGGTTTTGTTAAGCCAAAGAATGTGAGATCAGGGAACCTATCCCATCCCTACATCCCACCACCCTCCTTCAAAAGAGTCCAGGCTCCTCAGGACTAACCCCCATACAAATTGTGTGACTGGATACAGAACAGGAAGTGAAGCAGTCTCCTCAAGCAATGCTTCCTCAAGATTAGACACACATAAATAAGAGCAAAAGGGATTCTACTTCTCTAGACACCTTGTTTGAGTTTGGACCAACTGGCTTGGAAGTCTGCAGCCAAATCTGAAATCAGATTGTCTTTCAAAGACACCAGAAGAGAGGACTCTGGCAAAAAGGTGTCATAGACCTGGAAGCTCTTGGGAGCTAAGGACCCAAGCAAAGGCTGCTAGGGGTCCTAGAGCCTTCAAATTCTAGGCTCTAGGGAAAGAACTTTAAAGAAACATATTTTTATATTCTCTTCACTTCTCCCATCAAAGATCTCATTTCTCCCATCAGTATCCAAAATGCTGGATATTATAACAGGTCAAGTGTGGGACTCTAAATTGGGGAGGAAGACCTCAGTGCAAATCCTTCCTCATATATTTACTAGCTATGTGACCCTGGCAAGTGATGTAACTTCTCTGGGCCTCAAGTACCTCATCTATAAAATGGAGCTGATAACAGCACTGACCTTCCAGGATTGTGATAAGGATAGAATAAGTCAATACTTGTAAAAAGCTTTTTATACACTATAGAAAGTATACTTTTAAGGTAGGCAAAAAACTAATTGGAAACTAAATAATTTAATCCTAAAGAATTGGTGGGTCAAACAAGAAATTATAGAAACAATTAATAACTTCATTCAAGAGAATGACAATAATGAGACATCATACCAAAACTTGTG
>CM053589.1:190475262-190493024 GCA_028646515.1 Pseudochirops corinnae | reverse complement strand
CGTGATTTTATTTTATTTTTTTTAATCTCTATGGGGCTCTGCTTCCAGAAGGGAAAGCTCTGTCCCAAATCGCTGGGGTCCTCCCAGCTGCCGTAGACTTCCGGCTGACTGGATAATGAAGACTCCAAGACCGAGGCCCAAGACAACGATCCGTATCCAGGCCGCTCGATGCGAGAGCCCTGGCCTGAAAACAATCGCTCAGTCCCCCTGCTTTCTGCAGGCCGCAGGTGGGAAGCTACAATGCAGAGGCGGGTGCAAAACCTCTGCCTTTTACTTTTCCGCTCTGGAGACCTTTCTGCCGGACTGCTTATTTCTCCCTTTCGAAATCCCCACTCGCAGCTGGTGCTAATCTGCAGCTGGTGCTAATCTGCAGCTGGTGCTAATCCTGCGCTCACCCGAAAGGCTCTTCAGCCGCCCCTGGGGCACAGCTGCGGCTTCAGGCCAGGATGGTTTCATTTGCAGTGCTGATATGGTTCTTTGTGGCCGAGCTGACTTTAGTGGGAAGTATCCTTGTGTGCGTTTTGGAGTTGTAGGATTGGTTTAGAGTCCTATTTTATGGGTATTTTGGGGTGGCTATGTGAGAGCTGCTATATGTTGCTGCTGCTACGCCACCATCTTGGCTCCGCCGTGAGCTAATGTTTACAAAGGGCTTTGCAAACCATAAAGTGCCACAAAAATGTGCAGTACCATTCCTATCCTCACCATCACCCCCATCATCACCATTAGTATTCTCATCAGTCAGTCCCTAAGACTAGAGATGAATTAAGGATGGGACAAATATCATGTGTGTTTGTTTGAACCAAATTGGTCAGAAATGGATGAACTTCTAGGACTGAAATCAACATGAACCAAATTATTGGCCCGGGGGCTTCTTGCCCAGCCCAAGCTTCCAACAAAAGAGTTGTCCTCAACTCCTTAATGTAGGAAAACAGATGTCCAAGGTTACAACTGCCCTTTCCCTTTTTCCCTAATGTGAATCAGGAGGTGAAGGGGAATATCAGATTCATGAGAAGAAGTTCAACTCTGAAGCTATAAACCCTTTCTTAAGCTTTCCACACTGGTCCTGCTTTTACCCTCAAGTCATTGACAGACAGTTCTCCCAGACATATATCATGCACTTGGTGTGGCCATTCTTGGGATATGTTGATAAAATGTTTAACAATTGGCTCTCAGAAAAAAAAAATTGTACAATCCACTTTTAAGTTTAATCTGCAGAATTATCATTTTCTTCATCATTTTCTTGTCTAAAAATCAACATAACAATAAAGCAAGTCCTTACTCATAGCATCTGTCAGTTTCTGAGATTAAGTGTTCTTATCAAAAATTTAACACTCAGCTCTTATGAGTCATTTGGAGCTGAATGTAGCACATCCTTGAGTCAGTCCTATCCTGGAGAGTATGATTTATTATATTGTAAATTATCAGAAGAGAAAATTATTCCCTCTCCAAATGTAAGCTGCCATCTCAATGGTCTGCCTGCCTGTTCTCCATAAATTTCCTCTTCTTCTCCTTACTGTTGCCTTGATTGCTGGCTTTCTGTTCCCTGCACAGTACATCTCTTTCCTCTGTGCCTTTGTATAGGCTGTGCCTCATGCCTGAAATGCCCTCTCTCCTTTCCATTACCTCTTGGAAGCCCTAGCTCCCTACAAGGACCAGCTCAAATAGAACCTCAGACAAAAGACCTTAAATGATTCTCCCAATCCTTAATGCTCTCCCCTACCCAAAAATACTTTGTATTTATTTTCTTTAAATTTTATGCTTACCTGTGTCCGTGTAGTTTCTCCTCAACCAAATATAAGCTTCTTGAGGGCAGGGACTCAATCATTTTTGGCTTTTGTCTTTCCAGAATTTAGCACAGAGCTTGGCAGACAGTAGGTGTTTAATAGATTCTTATGGAATTGAATTGCATTCTTAGAAGCTTAACACTCAATATCATAATGAGTAACTGTGCCACTATCATTGGCAATGGAAAGGGTGAAGGAGTTGTTCAAATACGTGACCAACAAGTCTTATTTGGGGGGAAAAAGTAATAGCCAATAGTTCTTTGGGGAATACATAGCCCATCCCGCCAATCCTAAACCATACAAGCCAGATGCTAGTGCCCTGTAGATTGTGGGGGAGCTGCCTTGCTCCTGTCTTGTTGCTCTCTCCACCTCCACCCCTTTGTGAAGATGTTGGCCAGAATTCTTCAATGCTCAACCACATGCTGATGTTTCTATAGCATTCAGGTCTGATTGTAACAGCAGCCTTAAGGACCATTGAGTGTTTGACAGATGGCCGAGAATTTGCAAGCCAGGCGCGTTGTGCAGAAAAGCATGGAAGTGAAGAGTCAATCAAAAGGGAACCAACATGCTGAGAAAGAGGCCTCCTGATTGGTATTCAGGCTACAGGACCAGGCAGCTTTCCTTGCGAATTATACTCTCCGCATCAGCACCATTGACACCACGGGCAGAAAAGAACAAAGTGACTTGTGGCCAACTAACTCTGTGCTTGATCAAGAAAATCATATGGGAGTAGATGAGGGGCTGTGATTTCCTTCAGAGCTCCTCGTTTCTTCTGCTGGCCCATGGTCCTAATGACTCTCACAGTGCTGGCAAATGTAACTTAATGAATATGGAGTGGCAAAGCTCCCAGAACAGGGTTTACAAACTAATCAGCATGGAGTAGGGACCAACAACCAATTCTTCCTTATTTAAGGATTTGCATGACTGCTAAACACACAATCCTAGAAATGTTTGCTAGCTCTACAGGGGAGGGAAAAACACATCAAAATTACATTTGTCTTGAGCTACATTTGCTCGGTGGATGTGGCCAGAAGAGAGGAGGAATATTTGGAAAGTTGAAGCTTTTACCTCTAAGATTGTCTCCTGTCAGTTCTGCATGGAGCTGATCTGTACCCAGGGGGTTGCATTTCTGCCTCCCAATTAGAATGTAAGCTCTTTGAGGGAAGGGAGATGGAACAGAGAGCAAAAAAGCCAATTTGTCTGCATCACAAAGTGTGGAAGGGAAAGTTATGTCCAATGAGACTAGAGAGATTGGTCAAGGCCAGGTTGTACAGGGCTGTAAAAACGTTTGAATCCTAGAGGCAGTAGGAAGCCACCAGAGTTAATTCAAGAGGTCACATGGTCACACGTGGCCTGAAGATGCTTAGGATGGACTGGAGTGGGAGAGACTTGGGGGGCAGGGGGGAGGGTGTCCAAATGAGGGCTGTGGAAATAATCTAGGCAAAAGATGCCGAGGATCCAACTGAGGTTGGAGCTGTGTGGAGGGAAGAGCTTGGATGCCGTGAAGGGACAAACAGCAAGATTTGATAGCTGATCAGTTAATATGGGACAGGGAGAGCATGAGAGATTAGAAGGGTAGTATTGCCTTTGACCATAAAACAGAAGCTTAAACAAAGCAGATGTTTCCTTCCTCGAATTTGTTGTTGTTCAGTCATGTCTGACTCTTTGTAACCCCCATTTGGGGTCTTCTAGGCAGAGCTACTGAAGTGGTTGGCCATTTTCTCCTTTAGCTCATTTTATACATGAGGAAACTGAAACAAACAAGGTGAAGTGACTTGCCCAGGATCATAGAGCTAGTAAGTGTCCAAGGTCAAATTTGAACTCAGGAAATTGAGTCTTTCTGATTCCAGTGTTCTATCCACTATGATGCCACCTAGCTGCCCTCCCTCAAATTACCTGATAGATCTTTTTTTTTTTTCTGATATCCTCACTATATTTATATGAGTACATGTCGTCTCCCTCATTATAAAGTAATTTCCTTGAGGGAAAGGACTATTTCATGTTCTTCTGTGTGTCCCCAATGCTTAGCACAGTACCTGACTCATAGAAGGGACATAATAAATGCTCGTTTAATTGATTGAACAGAAATGTTTAAAATCTCCTATGTGCAAAGCACCATGTTGGGCTCTGGGCATCCAAAAGCAAATACTAAATAGTTTGTGCCCTCAAGAAGCTTATACTTTACTGGGATTTACAACACATACCCAGATAAGATAATACAAAATGTAAAAGAAGTAATATCAAGTAGTTTCAAGAAAAGTTAGTGCTAATAACTGTATGGAATCAGAAGGGCTATACATCTGGGGAGGTGCTTGAGATGGGCTTGGAAAAAAGCTAGGAATCCTGTCAGCCAAAGGTACCAAAGTGCACCTTGGAATGTCTTAAGGACCATACGGGACAGAGGCAAGTACACCAGTTTCGCAGAAATAGAAAGTATATGATGAGAAGTAGCTTGAAATAAGTTTTAAAAGATAAAAAGTGCTACCCAAAACATACCAGTCCATAGCAACAAAAGTCCTCCATGATAATTTTGGACACTTGGACCAAGAGAAGGCTCTGGAGCTGGTGTGAAGCAGCCTGCATTGGTCCAATCAATCAGTAAATTAACACCCATTTATTAAGTGCTTACTGTATCCTAGGTACTATATTAGGTACCAGGGATAGAGATACAAAGAATGTAATACTCCATATTCTCAAGGCACTTACACTCTAATAAGGGAGACTCTTATCTATCTATCAAGACATATATACACACACGTATATACATATATAGCAAAAAATATACAGAGTAATTAAATGTAAAGTAATTTGGGAGGGAGGACACAGTAGATATATGTAAGAAACATGAGACTTCATCTAACATTACTAGCCCTGGAATCCCAGGATTGAGAAAACCCAGCAAGATGGCACCATTCAGCCTGGTCATCAATGGGATCAGAAATGGCACTGCAACCCAGCAAATCTAACAACTCATCCTCAGGAGCTTTTAAGAATGAGAGTACAGAAGTGATAACTGGTCACCAGAGAAGTACCAAGTCTCTTCAGTCAGTGACTATCCTGACATGAGACACTCTTGGGATCACAAGAGAGGTCGTTATATGGGTAGCCTGATGGGGCACAATAAAGAGTAGAATGTATGTATGATATATGGCATGCAACTCTGATATTTGATCAGCTGCTCAGTGGCACAGTTCATAGAGCACTATATCTGAAGTTAAGAATACCTGAGTTCAAATCCTACTTCAGATACTTGCTAGTTCTGTGACCCTGGGCAAATCACTCAACCCCTGTCTGCCTCAGTCTTCTTAACTACAAGATGGGAATAATAACAGCACCTTCCTCACAAGATTGATGTGAAGATCAAATTAGACAATAATTTGTAAAGCACTTAGCACAATGTCAGGCATGTAGTAAGTACTTAATAAATATTTGTTTCCTTCCCTCCCTTCTTGTTGTAGGCTATGTGCCTTCCCATGACCTATCCATGTTGTGCAACATGCAAGCACACACCATTAATTCCTAGGAAATAGCAGACATTTAATAAATTCTTGAAGGGGGCTCAACCAAATGTACATGCATGTGTCCTGATATTAAAAATAATGATCGAGGGTGGCTAGGTGGCGCAGTGAATAGAGCACCTTCCCTGGAGTCAGGAGGACATGAGTTCAAATCTGGCCTCAGACATGTAACACTTGCTAGCCACGTGACCTTAGGTAAGTCACTTAACCACAGTTGCCTTGCCTTCCCCCTCAAAAAAAAAAACCACAAATAGAAAAAAAAAATGATGACATTTATTTAAAGCTTGAAAAAGCAATTTATATATATATATATATATATATATATATATATATATATATATATATCATTTGATGCTCACAATGGGAAGATGAACTATAGATATAATTTTACCCATTTCACAAATGAAGAAGCTAAAGCAGAGGAAAGCAAAGGACTTACCCATGGTTGGACATTCTAGTATGCCTGAAAGGTGGGATTCGAACCCTGGTTTCTCTTGGATCAATGTCCAGCAGCTTTTCCATGCTATCATGCTGACTAGTTATTCATCTGCGCTAATGGTCATGTGACTCTCCCAGGAATAAGTTAATATATGCTGCATTATGTGTAGCCAAAATCTAAGCATAAGCATCCAGAGGGCAATTTGTAGGGACTACATTTTTTTTTAACCTCAGTAGGGCATAAAACAGGGATGAATGATAGGAAAAAGACTACATTTCCCAGCATCTCTGAGCTCAAAGCTAAAGCATTTATTAAAAGTGAACAAAGACTACATTTCCCATGTGTCTGTTTGCCTGTCATGAATTGATGAGGAGACATCTGGGAAAATGGTGGAAAGAATGGAAGTCTTTGGTGGGCTTGTGACCACTATGTGGAACACCATTCATTTCTGAGAAGAATAGCTGCACTTGCAAGCTTTTCGTCATTAGACTCCACACAATGATTTCCCGAGTACAGCAAAGCAAAAAGGAAAAACATCCTGTTCATTTAAAAAGCTCATGAACAGGAAAACCACCAATCTGTTGGGAAGCACCGATGGAAAGCCATGCTAATTGCTGCACTGAAGCTACAGTGACCAAGAAATTGGCTAGATGCAAACTGACATCAATCCAAGCCAGAACACAGCAGTCTGATGAGATTTAAGCTTCACCTTCCCTCTCAGAGAAATGAATGAATGAATGAATGAATCTATGGATGGATGGATGGATGGGTGGGTAGATGGATGGATGGATGGATGGATGGATGAACGGTCTAAAGGTGAGCTATTAAAATTAAAAATTTGAATATTTATGGAGTTCTATTTTCATACATTGACTATCACTTTTTGAAAGCTACTTGTTTCATTTCTGAGAATTTCTAGCTAAAACTACCATAATTTAACATGGTTTTATATCTGCTTAGAACATTTTCCCATGTCTACAATTTCACCTTGCTAAGAAATCAGCTGATTGGAAAAGTAAACACAGATTCTAATATGGGTTGTGAGCCTAAAAACTTATAATAACCTGTTGTATTTTTTTTCATAAGATGTTAACTTAGGGTCCTGTTTGAAACAAGAACAGAAACCATTCTTTACAGTTACTTCTGCAAACATGAGAAAGTTGGTTGCTAAAGGTCCCTTCCAGCTCTTCTACCCTGTGATTCCATGCCACAGAGAAAAGGTCTTTAAGATATAATGATGTGGATTTCCTGTTTATAAATGACTACGATTTGGAGAGCTCAGTGTATGCCAAAAGAAAACACGAATAAATTTCTCAATGTGATTGGGAAATGACACATAATGGAAGTGTTAATCTGCCAAGCAGGCCTACCATTTTAATGAAACCCTTTTCCTGATGGATACGGACAGGTGAAGGAAGGATAGCACTGAGCAATATTCACTATCAAAATGTTGTGGGGTTTTTTTTTCCCTCCTCAGGCTCAAACAGCATTAGTATTTCAATTTTTATCTACTTGAGTTCCTGGAGTGTTTCTCTAGTCCCTTACAAATATATATTACTATTGTTATACTTCTCTGACTTCCTTATCTTAGAAAATGAATTATCTTTATGAAAAACTTTATTTTATTATGGAATCCCTTTTATGTGCTTCACTGGCAACAGGACCAAGGTCTTCAGTTTCTCAGGCTGATAGTCTTTTCATCCTTGATTACACCATCCCTTTCCTGATGCCAGAACTTCCACATGCCTAGGTTAGAATTCAGAGTCCCAACTATCAGATTTCTCCACATGGGTTTGCGAAAGATTTGTATACCTTTTATGGTTGGTGTGCTCTAGGAATTTGGATGAGGCTCAGGGTTTGAAATTTGTTTCCATAAATTCAGAATGGATAGATGTTGCAAATGTTTTAACATGCAACAGTTAACTTGAAATTGGACAGATTTATGGTTGCTTTCATTCCCTTTATCCCTACAAATTGTTGCGGAAGACAGTTGGGACAGTCAGCCAGAAGAAATCCCCAGAATCTTTTCCAGGGGAATATATCTTTCAAGTGCTGGAGGTCTTCTAACCAGAGATCATTTCAAACAAACACACATATTGTTTGAATTTATATAGAACAAAAGCTTAGAACTAGATTAGCCATTAACTGATTCGATTCCAAATATTTGGCCCCGTTTGGATACAAGGAGTCTTAATGAGATAGCTCCAGCTTTGATTAAAATGGGGCTACAAGATACTGGTTATTCAGTCTTCTCATGATGCTGCTATAAAAAATACTATAAATTTTATTCAATTTTTAGTTAATAAATGACCTCAATATCAATAGCAGTGAGTAGTCCCTGATCAGTTTGAGACTACGTCTAGGGAGCTTGATTCCATGTATAAATGGACTACAATCCATCTTATTGAGCAGACCACTGATCCAATTTTGTACCGATATATGTTCCTACTATTGCTGACTATAAATGAAAATGTTTTAAAGCAGCGGTTCTCAACCTGTGGGTTATGTTCAATTTGTAACAATGAAAACACATCCTGCCTATCAGATAGATTCATAACAGCAGCAAAATTACACTTATGAAGTAGCAACGAAAATAATTTTATGGTTGGGGGTCACCACAACATGAGGAACTGTATTAAAGGGTTGCGGCATTAGGAAGGTTGAGAACCACTGTTTTAAAGTGATCTTTGGATTGCCCTTCCTTTTTAAAAAAAGAAAAACAAATCATCCAGGTGCTTCTGTTATTATACTCATTGTTTGACCAAACCCAGCAATTTATCGTCATAAGGAGCTGGCAGTCAGGAACTTTTCCTGGCGTTGCAGATGGGCACTTTCTCTGAAAATTATAATCTTGGGGAGTTGCTTAGAATGCAGAAAGGTGAAGTCACATGCCTACGGCCACACAGTCAAACTTGAACTCAGGTCTTCCTGACTCTCAAACCAGCTTCCTATCCACTATACCATAGCACCTCTCTTGTTATGAAAATTGTAGTTATTATTAATGTTAATAATAATAGTAACTGATATTTCATAGCATTTCAAACTTTTCAAGGCTCTTTTGTGGACCTTCTCATTGGACCCTCAAAGCAACACAGGGAGGTATCCAGCTAAGTAAATATCTAAGGCAGAATCTGAACCCAGGTCTTCTGCCTCTGTGTGTTGTATCACCTAGCTGCCTGTCAATGTTTATGAGATACTCTTATAAGCATCAGAGACTAATAAAGACGTCGGACGTTTTTTACACTCTAGCTTCTTTACTGAAAACAAACATGACTCTAATTGGTTGGTAAAAACAACAACGTCAGTCATTCACTAATAATCTTTTGCATCGGTATTGCCCAGGACAGGAAAACACAAGGGAAAATAGAGTTGGGGGGAGGGGGGAAGGAATAATAAGAGAAACTAGAGCAGAAGGCAGATGGGGATATAATCTACAAGGTGGTGAAGGAGTTAGAAATCTCCCAGCCTTCTCCAAGTTCTGACAGAATGAGATTTTATAGTGAGGGAAGCCAGACCCTAAATACAGACTCCGGAAATGAATGAACTTTAGAAGGGTGGCCTCGCTCAGAAACAGGATCTGCCTTCTCCATGTGTTTTGCCCTGGACTATCTATTTTATGCATCTTGTTTCTGAAAACTAAAACACAATTTTCTGCATTATTCAAATTTTTAGAAACTATTTTCTTCAGTCTTGTAGTCCATACATGTCACTGCTTCTTTGTGTGTCTTCTTGGAAGAAAAACAGCTCCAAAATAATTTGGGAAATCCTTTGTTTTCCTATACTGCCTTAGAATGATGTGCTCCAAGAGATGGAAAGGAGGTCAGAGGTCATATAGTCCCCCCAAACCGTACTGTACCTAAGGAGAGGATAAGCAACCTTTGCTTGATTGACTCCATTCAGGGAGGGAGGAGGAGGAGGAGGGAGGAAGACATAAACATACATTAAGCACCTACCATATATCAGGAACTTTACAAATCTCTCATTTGATCTGAGGGGAAAGGACTACTTCTATGACCTACTTTGAATCATAGATTTAAAGATGTAAGGTGGCTTAAAGGTCATCTAGCATCTAGATCTGAAGCCACCCACTTTATTTAATAGATAAGAAAACTGAAACCAAGAGAGGTCAAGTGATTTTTCCAAGGTCACACAGTGACAGCATCATTCTTTGAACCCAGATTCTTTGCCTTCAGCTCTTTTCCCACTGCACCTTTCTACTCCCCTTTTGGAGACCTCCACCAAACCCAAACTTATCTGTGCAACCCCCAAACTGTGCCTGGTTCTGTGCCATGGGGACCAAGCTAACAAGACTAATCCTTCCTCTTTGTGGCAGGTATTTAAAGACCTCTTACCATGTCTCTCCCATCTGCAAAATTATTTCCTTCCCCAAGCTAGGTATCCCCTGGTCCCAGAGATTCCCTTTTGTTTCTGAGACTGTTTTCTGTGGCGTTCAGGTTAAACATGGCAGGATGAATATTTTCTCTACCTGTAACTATAGCAATTCCCCAGCACAGCACAATTAGAATTAAGAATTGGAAAATTAAAAAAAAAAAAAACCCAAATTTTCTAAGGGTGACAGGAGGTTAGTCTTACAGATGGATGAATGAATTGCTCAAGGAGTACTTGACAGACCATGGTCTTTAATGCATAGAACAGTTCACAGCACATAGTAGGTGATTAACAAAACTTGTACACTCTCCTGAGGGCCATGAAGAATAAAATAGTTGGACGCTATTTGCATCCTTAATGAGTTTATAATCTAGTTGAGAAAATATAACATAACCAAGGCAATTAGCAAAGACTTGGATGCTAAGCCCTCTGATACACATCCTAAGGATAATAGGAAGGTGATCGAAGGCTGCTGTATCAAGTTAGACTTTGGAAAGAAAGGAGAAATCACCCTGGGCTTCCTTCAATGAGTAGGTTTTGCCAAGGCTGACAGAAAGAGGACCAGGATTCCAAGGAGTGAACAAATAGCCCAAGCATTTAAACTAATTAGCCTGGGTGATTTTGGAGGGGTGAGAACCTCAGGGGAATAGGCCATGCTTTTGGTATCTTATTCTAGCTGGTGACCCAAAATACAAAGCTGTAGGATTCATGAGCCCCATTGCACCCCTATAGGTTAGCTTAAAATTATTCTCATTTCACTAAAGGGGAAATAATCGAATATATTTATAAGGAAACAAGTATTTTGTATCTTCAGCAAAGATCTGAGTTTCTCCCATGCTGACTGAATAAGAACTGGAGGAGTCCATCTTCATCTTTGAGACCAAGAATTGGTCAATTCCCTGTGGAGTAGATTGGGGGGGAGGCGAAGTGTGAAGGAATCAAAACCACAAAATGTGAATGAAAATACTTCTCCTGTTTTGTGTTGCACATATAATATGATTTGAAATCAGAAGTCTTTCTGAAGTCAAGATGCAGTACGTGCATTGTTTCACTATCTCCCCCAGCTTTGTCACCTGTCACAAAAATAAATTAGATTAGGCTGATGGGATTCCATTCTTCACAAAGCATGTTAATTTCTACCCCTCGCCTCCTGATCTTGGAGGAGCTCAGAAATTGATTTCCAATTCGTTATAAACAAACAAAACTGCCAAATAGAAAGAAAGAAAAAAAACTCACAGTAATTCCTTTGTTCATATGTTTCTGCTTTCCAACCACTTCGTTAAGTCTACAAAAAGTCATTTGGTCATAAAAATGACCTTTACGCGTATGGAACAAAAGAAAAAAAGTTCGAAATATTTAATTTACTTCTGAATGCCATAATCACAGCAAGTGCTAGGAGCTGACTGACTGCCGTCTCAAACAAGACACTCAATATTGTCAGTATGTTACTGCTACCCAAAATAACAAGATTAATCATCAAAGTTATGATGGCTGATATTTTGTCCTGTGAGACAGGAAGAGAAAGTGCTATTGTAGGTGAATTTTTATAAAATCTATGCATGTGTGTTGAGGGAGACAGACTTGTGATTCCATTGACATAAAGAGCTCCTGGTGTGGAAATGCCCTTCACCTATGCAGATCAGCAATTCATTTGTAATTTAAAATATTTGAGAGATTAAGTGATTTACCCAGGGTCTCACGTAAAATATGTCACACTTAAAACCCAGGTCTCCAAAACTGTCTCTCTATCAATCAGTCAACAAGGATTAACTAGATGCCTACTATGTGCCAAGGACTATGCTAGGCATTGGAAATACGAAGGAAAAAAGTTTAATGCTATCTGTCCTACACGAGCCTACATTTTATTGGGAGAAATAACATGAATGCAGAAGTATATATACAGAAGTTTCACAAAGCAAATACTAGATAACTTCAGAGGGAAAATATGTATTCCATACCACACTACCTCTCCTGTAGAATTATAATTATTATATTAATGAATCTTGATTGAACCTCTGGATCCCCTGGAAAAACAAAGCTATTTGCACCCACACATAGACTATCAAATTACAGGCGTAAAATTCCTGAGGGAGGAAAAAGCCAACAGATATGAAAGGGAAAGGGGAGGGGGGAAAAGCTCTGTTCCTTCGAGTTTGCAAAGACCTTAAACTTTCAAATGACTCTAGTTACAGATAGCCCAGACGCATAGAAAAGATTTGTTAAATTGTTGAATTGAATCAAACAGCCTGCCCACAAAGGCTTATAGATTGCCATCACATATTTCTCAGAAAGATAATTTGTCGAAGAGTAATATTTCCACTGTTTTTCTACCATATACCGAGGAAATAAATTAAAAATTGTTTTAAGTTAATTGAAATGCATCTCCAAGAGCCCCAGAGTTCAAAGAAAGTACAACCAAACCCCGATTCACAGCATTTCTCTCTAGGGAAAGAAAATAGCTAGCAAAGTCTGTTTTCATCCATGGCTCGCTCCAAATAGCAGCTCTATAAAAATGATTTTCACATGGATTGAGAATAATTTGGAGAGGACAGAAGGTAGACATGGTTTTTTTTCTTTAAATTGGCATTCCATTTCTGGTCTATATTTTCTATAATGTTCATCTGTGTTGATCAGGGACAGTCTTTGAGCTGGCTCATCACTGCCATGACTCAATACAAAATAAACTGAAGTCATTTGGAATATTTGACAGGTAATATTTAAAAATATCTACTTGGGCTGCAAAAATTAGATGGTTGAAGCACTTCCTCTGAATGTTAATGTACAGCTACTTTTCTTCCCTTCACATTCATTTCTCTATATATAAACTACTTAAATCACAGTATAATTAGAGAATGTTAGTAGAAAGAAGGAAAAGTGTTTTATCAATCCCTGTAAGCATAATTTGCATTAGCATCTGTTACAAAAAGAGTTTTAAATATTAATTTTAGAGCTTTGAAAATGGTGGGTCACTGGAATCAGGATTTAGATACTGTGAGGCCATGGGGCTAGGATCCATGGTCTTCAGAGACTGAACCCTCAAGACCACTGCTGATAGATAGATGATGGTGATGACGATGGTGATGGTGATGATGATGGTGGTGATGGTGATGATGGTGATGGTGATGATGATGGTGGTGATGGTGATGGTGATGATGGTGATGGTGATGATGGTGATTATGATGATGATGATGGTGATGATGATGGTGATGATAGTGATGATGGTGATGATGATGGTGATAGTGATGATGATAATTAAAAATAGCTGGCATTTATGTAATGCTTGCTATGTGCCAAGCACTATATTATCTCATTGGATCCTCATAACAATTCTAAGTGGAGGTAGCTGTTATCAGCCCCATTTTTCAGATAAGGAAACCAAGGCAAGCAGAAATGAAGGGATTTGGCCAGCTAGCAAGTGTCTGAGGCTAGATTTGAATTCAGGTCTTCCAGACTCCAGGCCCAGCACTCTATCCACTGTACCACCTAGCTACCCCATAAGAATTAAATAGTATCTGGACAGTACAAAAGATATCTATTAAGGGTTAGATGTTATCAACGTAGAGTTTTAAGAAGCTTGTAGTTACCTGTTCGTAGATTTGTAGATTGGAGGCTAGAAGGGACCTTAGAGGGTTCATTTTACAAATGAGTGACCGAAGCCCCAGTGGGGCTAAGTGACTTCCCCACCAGCCCAGAAGCAGGAAGTATCTGAGGCGGGGTATGAGCACCCATCTTCTTACCTCCATGTTTGGTGCTTTCTCCACAACTCCAAACTGAGAGTCGGAAGGGACCCACATGGAAATCATCTAGGCCAACCCCTGCAAAGAACCAATCAGGCCCTCATCAAGCACTCAAGTACAAAGAGTGTGGAAAAGGAAGAGAGTTTAAGTGATTTGTCCAAGGTCAGCAAAGGGGAGAACCAGAACTGGAACCCAGGTCCTTTGATTGAAAATCCAACACTCTTTGCATAAAACCCCACCTCTAGTCAAAAGATATTTGAGTTAGATGGAACTCAAGGCCACCCAGCCCACCCCACCCTTTAATTGTTTTGTTTTTGGTATGGCAGCACAACTCTTCATTAAGACAAGTAGGCATAAACATTCATTAATATTAACATAAATGAGGTCTTTGTACAGGATATGCAATCAGAGCAAGATTTAATGAACGATAGACACCCAGGTACGATTAAGTACTTGTCTCACTAATAGGGGATCGCCATAAATCATTGCTTAATCTAACTCGGGTTTTATCTTCAGTACTGAATGAGATGAGGAAGCAGCAAGAAGGGGCATTGCACTGAGTCAGCCAACCTGAGATCTGGCCCCTAAGGCCGAGAGCTGCCCAAGCTGGTGACTCAATGGCAGCTAAAGGCTCCCCTCATCTTTAAGCCACTTTACTTTTCAACCAAGCCCTACCAATATGTGAGGGGGCAGAGATACAATTCTAGCTTGGCAACCTTCTTGGAGATAGGCAAGGGAAGGCATGGGAGGGGTAGGCCAGAGAGATTGGAGGGCTATCTATCCATAAGCATGGCACCTGCCAGTCATGTCTATACATTTAGAGGACCCATATGGGTACCCACCATCTTTCTTCATGGTTTTCATACTATAGTCATACATCACTTCTAATATGATCATAGATTTATAAGGAACAGTAAAAGCCATTGAGGTGACCCATCTCATTTCATAGATGAAGAAACTGAGGTTTAAAGAGATGAGACTTGTCTAAAATCACATACATAGCAGAGATGGGGATTGAACCCAGGTCCTCTGACTGTAAGCCCAGGGCTATTTATATGGCACCAAATATCTCTCCGGAAAGGAATGATCACACCCAGTAAGTGAGTTATCAGTCCTAAAGTTGTTGGCTGATCCAAGTCAGCAAAGTATGACCAAAAGGTCACAAGTGGGTTGGTGACTGAGATAAAAAGTCAATGATCTTTAAGGAAAACTGGTAAAATATCCATCTTCAGTATTTCAGTGTTGAGTACCCATCCCTGAATCAGCAAGAAGCATCTATTAAGCTACTGTGTGCCAGACTGTAGGCAGCGAGGTGACACAGTAGATAGAATGCCAGACCTGAAGTCAAGAAGACTCCTCTTCCTGAATTCAAATCCAGCCTCAGACACTTACTAGCTGAATGACCCTGGGCAAGTCACTTAACCCTGTTTTCCTCAGTTTTCTCATCTGGAAAATGAGCTGGAGAAAGAAAGGGTAAACTAGTCTAATATCTCTGCCAAGAAAACTCCAAATGGCCTTATGAAGAGTCAGACATGACTGAAAACCAACTGATGTGCCAGATTAGACAGATTAGACAGTTCCTGCCCTCAAGGAGTTTACTTGATACAAGATGTTCTCAGATAAGTATATGTAAAAAAAGAGGGGGAGAGGGGGAAAGAAAAGACAGAGAAAGAGAAAGAGGCAGAGAAAGAAACAGAGAGAAGAGGGAGAGAGAGGAGAGGGAGGAAGAGAGAGAGAGAGAGAGAGAGAGAGAAGAGGGAGATAGTTACACATTTTTAAATATCTGTGTATGAAGATATCCGCAGGGGCACTAGCAAATGAGGCGATGTGGAAAGGCCTTTTGTAGCAGGTGACACCTGAGTTGAGTCCTGAAGAGAGGTAGGTTTCCCAAGAGGTGGCAGTTAAGAATGAGAATATTCCAGGCACAAGGGGCAGCTCCTACAAAGTCACAGACATAGGACATGGACTTTTGTATATGAGAACAACAAGTAAACCTGTTTGTCTGGACTGTATAAGAAAGGGAGTAGTATGTGCCAGATCTGGAAAGATTTAGATATGGATGATCTGCATATAGATGGATATAGACATAATATTGAGAGCATTCTGTAATTATGTTTGACACATGCTATCACAGATTATTAATGTATACTGTTCAGAATCATACAGTGAATGAATGAATGAATTCTATGTGTCCACTCACTTAAATGAATTCATTTAAATGAATGTAGGATTGATCCTCCTTGTAAAATATTGACTATATTGGTCTCTTAGAACATTCCAAGCTGTCTCAATATGACTGAATATCAGGGCATGGGGCCTAAATTTCATCTTCGTTTTGCTCCAATCTCTGCCTTCCCAACTCCCAGAGAAGTGAATTGGAAACAGCCTTCTCCTCAGCCTCATTAGCCAGTCTGGGAAATGCCCTTGCACAGATAGACTTTCATTCCTTCTCTGCTTTTACCACACTAGACTTAGGTTTCCCTCTATTGAAGAAAAGTATTTCTGAAAGTCTGGGCACCATCTTTTTCCCTCTGGTCTAGTACCCCTAAAGGGCTCCAGGGAGTTTCATTTTTATTCAGAACTATTATGTTTCTCCCTTTGGCAATTTTGTGATATTCAAAGCCAACATTCAACCAGGTTTACTGGTTAAAGAATGACAATTCATGGCCCTTGTATTGGGTCCTGGAGAGAGACTGAATTTTCTCTACTAACTCTTTCCCAAAGGTAATAGCCCTGTACAGAATCTACCCCTCTGAGTTGAGGAGACTGATTTTCTCATCTAGGGAAAGGTCCCAACACGTCCAAACATTCAGCTGATCCTTGCTCAGGTTACAGCCTAGAACGCAGGCACACGACAGTGCCCTCCTGTGGAGGCTGGGTTAAAAGTTCTTATTTACTTAGGGCTTTGTTCATTCATTCCTCCATTTGTTTATTTATTTGTTCACTCATTCATTTTTTGGTTGGCTTTGTTTAGTTTTCTGGGTTGTTTGTTTTGTTTTTGTTTGTTTTGTTTTCAAGCTGGAGAAAATAAACAAAGAAGTAGGCAAAAGAGTCTCCAAGGCCAGGAATGGGGAAGCTTGATTTGTCTTCCCACAAGGCCTGTATGTTTCCGTTATTTTATTGCTTAAAGGCTCAGCTCAACCCAAACCAACAAAATCAAGAAGGTCCACATTTGGCCCTCTCTCCCTTAGCTATGGGAACCAGAATTACTTCTAGAAGAAGAAAGCTTTCACACTTTTCACTGTAGACTGGTCCCATGCAATACCAGGTCCATAAGGTAGAGGTCAAGTCTTCCCTTCTGTGTTTCTTAACTCTCTTTCCCTATACAACAGGATGTTTACCCATCTCCACTTACACAAGTGACTAAAAGAGGGTAAAAGGTACAACCAGATCTATAGGGGAAAATATCAATCCATGGACACTTAAGCACCCACTGTGTGTCAGACATTATGTTAAATACTGGAGATTGTTACTGTTCAACCGTTTTCAGTCATGTCTGACTCTTCATGACCCCATCTGGAGTTTTCTTGGCAAAGATACTGCAGTGGTTTTCCATTTCCTTCTCAAATTCATTTTATGGATGAGGAAACTGAGACAAACGGGGCAAAGTGACTTGTCCAGGGTCACACAGCTAGTAAATGTCTGAGCCCAGATTTGAACTCAGGAGGAGGAGTCTTCCTGACTCCAGACCAGGCACTCTACTCACTAGATACACTAGATATGAAGTCAAAAATCCTTGTTGTCCTGAAGGAGCTTACATCATTCAGCCAAGGTACCATTATATCTATCTAACAAAAACGTCTTTAAATCCATATGTGTGTAGATGTATATATATATACATATATGTGTGTGTGTGTATATGTGTGTGTATCCACACATATATGCATGTTTAGGC
>CM053589.1:190432721-190474762 GCA_028646515.1 Pseudochirops corinnae | reverse complement strand
TTAATATATAATATATTGTGTTAAGTACTTTATAAATATAATTTCATTTGATCCTCACAACAACTCTGTGATATAAAACACTGTTATTATTACCATTTTATAGTTGAGGACACTAAGGTAGACAGAGGTTAAGTGACTTGCTCAGTCAGTCTTCCTGAGCCCAGAACCCTATTTAGCTCCCTACATACATATGTGTATATACATATACACATATATGCATATGTGTGTAATGTATGCACATACATGTGTATGGGTATGTAAACATATACATATATGTACTGTGTAATTAATATGTATATATATATATATATATATACACTGCAGACCTATATTCTATGAATATATAGATACACATATATGTGTATGTATTCCCAACCATCCTTCAAGACCTAACTCCAAGGTCACTTCCACTAGAAAGTCTTCCCTGATAGGAACCAAGAGCTGGAGCTGAGCTTCCCTTCCTCTGAATGCCTGCAGTATCCCAATTGCTTCACCCATAAGGCCCTGGAGCCATTCTGAGAACATCTTTCGCCATGTTCTATTTACATCGGGCAAAGTGTTCCAGGCCTCCTGTGCTGTAAATCTTGGAGGAAGGATAGGAAATGTATCTTGTGCTTTTCCTTTGTATCTCAATGCAAAACAAAAGCTAGAGCACTGGTTCTGGAGTCAGATGCACTGGGTTCAAATCCTGCTGCTGCTACTTGTTACCTGTGTGCCCTGAGCAAGACTCTTCACTTCCTTTGGCCCCAGTTTCCCACACTCTATAAAATGATGAAGATGAACCAGATGGTCCCTAAAGTCCCTTCCACAGTCTCTGGTCCTAGTGAAATGCTCAGCAATAGAATCAGAGGAGACCCCGGGTCCACAATGAGCAGGTGGTAGACTACCACCAGCCAGGACACCTGCTCAGACCTCCTGGTTTCCAGGAGCAATTGCTTCTTCCTACTTAAAAGTTGCAGGGTTTGTTTGTTTGTTTTTTTAAAAAGACTTTTCCTTTGGCATAAGTGATGATTTAAATGTAAATTATGCTCAATGTCAAATGAAATTTTTATGTCAAAAGCTAAAATGACATCAGACATTTTTTAAAATGGGGAAGAATATTTCCCTTTTGGTTACTGTTTAAAAATGGAGTGTTTTTTTTTTCTTTTTCTTTTCTCTTTCAACCCTTAAACTTTCTCCACCCACAGTTTTCAAGGAATAGAGAAAAAGGTCATATAAATAGGATTAATCTAAATAGAAGAGAAAAAAAGAAGCAAGCAAGCAGACAGACAATCCCTCTCATCCCATGACGTGACTCTGAATTTTGGGCTCATCGTACAGGAAGCCTTCCTTATTCTATTGATTCAGGACTCATGGAGTGGAACATTCCCTATCTTAGGTTCCCTCCTGTTGCTCCAGCTCCCATTCCCATCTTCCCCACCACCCCTACCATCACTAGCACCTGGAGCTGTCTGCCTAACTGAGCCAGTCTGCACAGGAGCAGGAATCCAGGGTCACAGACATCAGGCAAAGCTGGAAATGGGCCATGCTAAAAACCATTAGCACCTGAGGATTAGCATCAGATTGGAAAAATCTGATAAAAAGCCAAAGAACGAATAACAGTTTTAGAAACGAGAAAGCTTTAGGTAGAAAGCATTAAAGGATTTTCTTTATTTAATTTGTATCAATATATTTTGCCCACAGATCCCATTCATTTCCCAGTGGAGCTCTCCCCCCTCCCACACAAAGAACCATCTTTTATAACTGAGTAAAATCAAAAGGGGAGGGGAAGGAAGTAGTTTAGCAAAAAACTAGCAAGACACTAAGAGATTTAAGCAGCATATACAGTGTTTTACCCGTCGTCCCCCACCTCTATAAAGAAGGAGGGAGGTTACGTTCTCCTCTTTTCTTCCTGGCAAAGCTTGGTCATTGCTTTACCAGTGACTCATTTGATTCTCAAAATAACCCTGGGAGGGGGGTGATATTGTTTGTCTCATTATACAGATGAGGAAACTGAGTCTGGGGGAGCTGAAGTAACTGACCCAGGCTCACACAGCTACTTTGTTCCTTTAACCCAGAAAGTCCACTGCTTAAGCTGTACCCCAAGAAAGTCAAAGACAGAAACGAAGATAGAGATACACAACACAAAATCAAGTAGTACATTTTGTGACGGTAAAAGGCCTGGAACAAAGTAGATGCCCATCAATGAATTAGGGAATGGCTAAAAAGGTTGGGATTCATCAATGTAATGGAATAATGCAGAACTGTGAGAAATGAGAAACATGCTGAACACATGAACTGATGCAAAGTGAAGTAAGCAGAACCCGGGGGAAAACAGATACAATGACGGCAACAATGTAAATGGAAAGAATGACAAAGAAAAATTGAATCACTAGTAAATATAATGACCAAGCTTTGCCAGGAAGAAGAGAGGAGAATGTAATCTCCTTCCCTTCTTTATAGAGGTGGGGGACTACGGGTAAAACACTGTATATGCTGCTTAAATACTAGCCATTATCATCATAGACATATCCAAGTATAAGTGTTTGGCTTTGCATTTGTGACTGTTAATTTTTTCCAAAGAAGCAAAGGATCACAATTTTACATTACATTCTAAGTTTATATTACTTAAAGATCTGAAGCCAGTATTTTTTTTAATTTGGACATATTCCAACATCCAAATATTTTAACTTCATAATTCCTTCTTCTGGGCTACTTTCAGTCATTTGGAGACTTACGAGAAGCTTCCCAAAAGAATCAGCCAGACTGGTGAATGATGAAATCTATAGCCCTTGGTTACAGTTCTTGTTAACTCATATAAGTGAAGCTTTAAGGAGTGAAGATGAAGTTACGGGCAGCAAGGGCAGCTGGCTGACAGCGCCCACACCAGGGCAGCTAGCCAACACCTCCAAAGCATACTACAGAAGGGACAGCAGAGGACAAATGCAAAGCCAACTTTCAAAGGAAGGGACAGCTCCTCACTTACATGGGACCAATTGGTCTCCAGGCTGGGGGATAACTAACCAGGGTTAGGATAGTATAGCTCTCAGTGTATAATCATCAAACACGAATGTTTCTAGAAGTTCCAGAAGAGGGCAGGAAGAGAGCTTTGTCGAAGGCAGACATGGCCTGCCATGAGTGAGGATGAGAAACTCCAGAGAGACCTAAAAAAATTAAAAATTAAAGAAAATACAATTATAGAAGTCGTACCACTTAATATAACAAATGAGACAGCCTGGTATAGTGGCTACAAAGCTGCTCTCAGAGTCAAGAAACTCTAGGTTCAAATCTTGCCTCTAAGGACTCTAGGCGAGTCATTTAATCTCTGAAGACCCCAGACAGCTCTCTAACACTATACACTGCAGAGAGAATGCAGGTGTGCCCTGGTTGTAAGCAGCACTTTGCCCTGTACCATGGAAATCAAACATCTGGTCCCTTTCCCAAAAAAATTTACACACACACACACACACACACACATACACATCTATATATACACATATATAAACACATACATACATATATACACACACTTGTGCCTGCATGTACATATATAATTTCATTATGTATACAGGGTATCTCAAAGCCTTAATGGAGTTTTAAGTTTAAAACTGCTCTGACTTTTTAGACATTTTATGTTTTTACACGTATTTTGAAGAGAAAGAGAGAATCAGTATTGTGATTCATTTTAATTTACTTACTAATAATTAAAAATGCAGCCCATTTGGAATTATTTATTAAGAATGTGGGTGATATTAATTGTTTACTTTTCTATCCACAGAGAAAGGGACTATTGAGTAAATTAATAGCATAGACAAGATTACAGAGAGATTTTTGTAAACCAGTTTGCTCTCCTAGTCCACTGGTTTTTATTCAAATGGACACCGTTGATGGCAAATTAATTTTCTAATTCATTAAAGCAGACCGAGGAGAACCTCTGTTTGGTAACCCTTTTGCTAGTAATTAGTTCCAGTTACTCTGTGTCCTTGAAAGTAATAAAACTGTATTTTATACATAAAATAGAATAAAGCCTTATATAGGGAAGATACATATATGTTCTATACAAATATATACACATGGAAGGCTACATATATGTGTGATCTGTATACAAACACACGCATCAGACTTTTCTCTCATTCAGATGGGTCCTTCCATTCTAATCATCCTAATTAATATGACCAGCTGGCATTTTTGTAGTTCATATGTTTAATATAATAAAATACCAAATCTTTCCTGACTTTAAAATCATTTCTCTCTTGGGGCAAAAACAATGCATGTTCCTGCAGCACTCACTCCAAAATATGCAAACCACTTGACATATATTATCTCATCAGACAAGTTACCCCACCCCTCTCTGCTTCAGTTTGGGGCATTGACTCAAGTTTCCCATTCGAGGGGGCCTCTTCAGCAGAGTTTCAGGGGTGCTCCATGCACTCTGCCAGCTCTTTGTTTTGCTCAGTTTGGGCTTCTCTGCTCTCTCCTGCTTCCCTTGAGTCCATCCCCTCCATCCTTGGGGCCATCATCTTCTTTCTGGCTCTGTGTCCTCCCTTGCAGTCATAGGATTAAGGCAGGAAGGGACCTCAGAAGCCATCTGGTCTGAACTTCTCCTTGTATAGATGAGGAAACAAGGCAACATCCCCAACCTCACACAGACTGGAAAGGACAAAGATGGGATTTGAACCCAGTGCCTCCACCTTGAGGTCAAGGGCTCTTTTCCTGGTTCACCTGCCCTCTAGCTTCTAATTGGCATCTTCCTACCTCTGGGGCTATTGCTTTTCCCCATTCTGCCCTGACTCTTCCTCTCACTCCTCCAGAAGACCCCTCTTCTCTCCTTGAACCCCCTCCAACCTCTCCTGAACAATAGGAACAGCCTCTTCTTCCTCCTTTCTAGCCCCATGTCAGCATCATCATCACTGGCAATAATAACAAGCATTTATTAAGTGTCTAATGTGCTAAGCACTGGGAATACAAAGGAAAGCAAACAGACATGGTCCTGCTCTCAAGGAATTCAGCTTCTAACTGTGAGGTTCTCTTTGGGTCTGTAAATATTCCAAAGTTCAGTCTCCCTAGTTCACACATCCCTGGGGATCTAGGCTCCAGAATTGTTCTTCCCCAGGTCAAACTTCACCTTGGGCACTGGCAGAATATTGCCATCTTTGACCCTCAATACTGACTCTTGCTGCTCATAGTTGAGTCTGGACAATGGACATTGACCCATTCTTCTGTTGTAGTGATGTGCTGGTTACACCAAGATGTTACATGTCCCAAACTATCACATGGAAAATGGGGGGAAGGGTGCATCCTAAGATGGCTGTGCCCTGCAGGTATGGAGGACAGCTCAGCTCCTTCTGGCCATCTCTCCTGCTCTTATCCACTTGCCATCTTGAGCCTAGCCACTCTTTTAGAGTCCAGCACAAATCTGTAAAACATCTCTTACACAATATATTCACTGGTAACTCATGATCAGTAGAATGCTGTAGCCAGCTAGGGCCCCCAATTGTCTTTCCATTGCTTGCTTTCATTTTTCTAAGATTGAGGTACTCCGTTTCATTCGCTTGTGGAATTCCTGAGAGAATCTTGATGCTCAAGAGTGGACTTTGGTATCATGGGCAGTTCAGAAAAATGGAAAGCAGCCCAAGTTCCCACTCAGCTTTATAGATGAGCCCAACTCAATTTTGGGCCCAGCTTATTATCTATCTGAAGCACTTAATTGTGGTGTATACACAGACACACAGACAGACAGACAGACATGGCAAGTGATACAGATGGATCATGAGTCTTTTGTTGTTGCTGTTCAGTCATTTCAGTCACATCTGACTCCATGGCCCCCTTTGGAGTTTTCTTGGCAGAGATAATGGAGCTCTTTGCCATTTCCTTCTCCAACTGATTTTACAGATGAGAAACTGAGGCAAACAGGGTTAAGTGACTTGCCTAGGGTCACACAGGTAGTAAGCGTCTGAGGCCAGATTTGAACTCATGAAAATGAATCTTCCTGACTTACTTACTGCTGCCTTACTACATGTGTGTGTATATATCTATATCCATATCTATATCTATCTATATCTATCTATATCTATATCTATATCTATATTTATATCTATATCTATATCCACGTATATATGTGGATCCCACTGACTTCCTCAAGTTGGTCAGGTCAGGTTCCCAGAGGATAATTGCTACTCCAGGCTCTAGGGTAACTTGTGGGTTTTTCCTTCCAAAATTTTTTCCTTCTAAAATTTCCTTCCTCACAAGCTCCCACCAATTAGCCTCACCTTAGCAGTCAGTCAATAGACACAATTTGCTCAAACCAAAGGCATTTAACTAAGATGACATATTAAAGAGCAGTAGTTATAAAACTTCCCAAAAAACCTAGGGTTTCCCCCTCTCATATGCACATACATGCATATACACATACATATATACATACACATACATGTATATGTGTATGCATACCTATGTATATAGTTGCATAAATGTACATACATATATGTAGTTTCTGTGGGAAGACTAAGTATAAACAATATGATGGTAGTGAGGCATATAGGTCGGGAATACGTGTGACCAAGAAAACTCTTATTAAATTAAACTTTTACTTGTTTTTAATTAACAGAAATTTATTTTTCTCTCTCTTATACCTTCCCCACCCCATGGGAGAAAAAAAATAAAAACAATTTCCTTTATAAAAGTTTGTATAGTAAATGAAAATATATGTTCTCGTTGGTAACATTTTTAAAAAATGTTTCATTCTGCTCCCTCGCCACCACAAATCAATCACTGTTCTCTCAGGGGGTAGATAGCAAGCTTTTGCATTGGTCCGCTGTAATCACAGATAATCATTGCACTGATCATAGTTCTTATGGCTCTAAAAAGTATTGGTCTTTACTGTGTTGTTGTTGTCTTCTAAATTATTTTCCTAGTTCTGCTTATTTCACTCTTTGGACAAATCTTTCCACATCTCCCCAAAATTATCTATTTCATCATTTCAAGCATCTTTGAAATCCTCTACTTCCTCATTTCTTACATTGTATAATAATAGAATCCCATCATTTTTGTATACCACAATTAGTTCAATTACATTCCATCCTGGAAGACCTTTATATCCTTTTTCTCCCTTGTGGAGTTTCCTCTACAATTCAATTATCAATTATCAGGGCAAGCTCTCTCTTGAGTCAAGAGTCAGCTCTCTTCTCTACTGCCAGGGATCACGTACCTTTGAAGATGATTCCAACCTTAAGTGACTGCCTCCGTGTATCTTTGTCTGCCTTAAGTTTGCATCTCTTGGTTGGCTGCTGACTCCAGCCTAAGCTCACCCAAACTGACAGATGCTAAAGCTACCAGATGATTGGACCTTTCACAGAAAGTAGTTTGTCCTCAAATTACCAAGGCTAATTTGGAGAAGTAGCAGGGAGTGATTATCTCTTCCCGGCTCCACTGATCTGTGGTATACATATAGAAGTAGATTTCCTAAAGGTACTCCCAGGCTGGGCTCTTCTTCCACAAAGCATTCCCCAACCTGGACCACCTCAAAACTTTGCCTTTTTTAAGGGTTATCAAGGATGTGGCCAATTATCACCTGGCCAATTGTTTTGCCAATTTAATAGAGAAACTTGTTAATACTTCATAAAGAAATAACCAAGTGTGGCCTCATTTTTACAGTTAACTGGCCACCTCTCAGCTCTTACTTTCTGTGACAGCATTAATTTTGAATGAGGTTGGAGAAGGATTGTGAAGGGGGAGGGGAGATGGGTCGATTGGTCATGTTCCATCTGTGGTCCACGTAGAAACCAAGTTGATGTATCTATAGAATAAGTTGACTGTCCACCTATTCATTTATGTGGCATATATGTTTTCCATCCACTTTGTTTTCCAGTTGTGAATAGCAAACTGTTCCATTCAGCCCTACCTGTAGGCATGGGAGGATCATAACTAGACAGTGTCTATGTACTGAGTGAATTTTCCCTGCTTAGAGAGCAGAGAAAGAACTAGCAAGAGAATCTCAGCACAGCTTATGGTTAGGAACAGAGAACAGCAAACCCATTATCAGGAGTCAAGCAGATAAATCAAGGCAGGGAAAAGGGTTAGAAATGAGAGGCAGGGTCAGGTGTAGAAACCAGTCAAAACTAGAAACTCACAACAAAGACCAATGGGAGCAGGAGTGGTGGCGTTTTATGAGAAGTGAAGTCCAGGCTTTAGTCCACAAGCATTTCTTATGGGTTTACATGCCAGGTACTGTGCTTAGTACAAGGCACACAAAGAAAGGCAAAAACTTTGTCCTTGCCCTCGCATTCTACTCGGGAAAGTAACTTGCAAATAACTATGTAGATAAATGTAAAGGAGGGAAGGAAAGAGACCAACAGACAGACAGAGACAGACAGGTGGACAGAGAGAGACAGAGACAGAGAGAGACAGAGACAGAGAGGACATATATAATGTTAAAGAAATCTTAGAAAGAAGGGATCAGGAAAGGTGTCTTGCAGAAGATGAGTTTTAAACTGAGTATTGAAGAACCCAGAGAAGCTAGACGTCACAGGTAAGGAGAAAGAGCTTTGCAGGCATGGAGGGCAGCCAAGACAAATGCATGGAATCAGGAAACAAAACAGCCTGAATGCCACCAAGTATACCAAAGGAAGGACGGCTAGGTGGTGCCATAGTACACAGTGCTGGGTCTGCAGTCAGGACGATTCATCTTCCTGAGTTCAAATCTAGCCTCAGACACTTACCAGCTGTGTGACCCTAGACAAGTCACTTCACCCTGCTTGCCTCAGTTTTCTCATCTGGAAAATGAGCTGAAGAAGGAAATGGCAAATCACTCCAGGATCTCTTCCGAGAGAACCTCGCATGGGGTCACAGACAGTTGGACACAAATGAACAACAACAAAATCTTGAATCCTCAGCAATAGACAAGGAGTTGGACAGAAGTCGATTTGTGGTATTCACAGCATTCTCAAATGAGTGTGAGTTTTCACAAGCTCAGTTCAGTGCTCTCTGACCTCACCAGAACCCCTCACACTGGAATGTTGCCTACACCCTTGCCTCCACCACCTTCTTTGACTCCATGAAATCTCCAATATGGTGGCCACTTCATAGGATTAGTCCACTTGGCTGTGAGTGTCCCTGAAGAGCATCAGTGGTTAAGGTGCCTCTTCCCTTCTCTCTTCACTCTCCTTTGTGGATCTCATTAACTCATAATGATTCAATTACTATTTCTATACACATCACTCTCAAATCTTCATAGCCCTGACTTGAGTCTGGCGTTGCCAACTGACTGCCAAACGCCTCCAGTCAGATGTCCCATAGCTATCTCAAATTCAACATGCCCAATGGGGAACTCAGTATATTTCCTCAAAAACCTTTGTTACCAAATATCAACTTCTCATTTTCTGTTGATGGTGCCGCCATTTTTCCATCCACCAAGATTCACAACCTCAGAGTAGAATCGTCATTAACTCTTCACTCCCCCTCATATACAAAGAAGTAAAAAGTCTTAGTGATGCTATTTCCAACAGTATCTCTCACAGCTATCAACTTCCCTTCCTCCTCCACACTCATACAGCCCCAACCAAAGTTCAGACCATCACCACTCCTACCCCAACCCCTCCCATTCCCGACTTGTGGACAACTGCCCTCTCCTAACTTGAGCCTCCAGCCTTCTCCCGTTCATACACATACATACATACATATATACATGCATACATGTATACATACACACATATATACATATACACATACACACATACATGCACATACATGCATACAGATATATCTATATCTACAGAGATAAATCTTACCGAACTGATGAACTGAGACGTGTGACATTCTGCAAGTCACTTAAACTCAGTGGCTTCAGTTTCTTCATCTATTAAATGGGGGTAATAATAGTGCTCATCTCCAATGGGGGTTTGGGGGATAAAACGATCTTACTTTTGTTAAGTGTTTTGCAGACTTTGAAGCGGCATGTAAATGCTAACTAGTATTGTTACTATTATGTTGAAACAAATGTCCAACCGTGTGCCTCTCTTACTCCCTAAGGATGGCCCGCTGTCTCAAGGATGTAACATAAATCCTCAGCATGGTATTCAGAGCCTACCAAACTGGCTCCACTTTTGTTCCAGGGTTTATTGTGTACAAATCCACTTCACACACACTCTGGTTGTAGCAAACTGACCTGCTCTTGATTGTCTGTACATGTCAGTCCATCTCCCACTAATGGTGCCCCCATTTTTATTCACAATCGCTGACTCATGTTGTTCTGACTCTTTGTGACCCTATGGACTGTACTGTCCATGAGGTTTTCTTGGCAAAGATACTGGAGAGGTTTGCCATTTTGTTCTCCAGATCATTTCACAGATGAGGAAACTAAAGCACACAGAGTTAGGTGACTTGCCCAGGGTCACACAGTTAGTGAGTGTCCAAGGTCATGTCTTCCTGACTCTAGACCCAGCATTCTCATCACCGAGTCACCTAGCTGCCATATTGGTCTATATGGATCTAAATAACATTGAAATCTATATAATATATAAAACTACATAATGTATATGATACGGATCTATATAATATATAATCTCTAGATAAGTAAACACAAACCATTCATGTGATACATATGTACATAGATGTTTGTGTGCATATGTGTGTATATATACATAAACACATGGACTTTGCATTTACTTCTCCACCCCTCCAGTAGAATGTAGGCTTCTTGAGGGGTGGGACTGTTTCGTGTTTGTCCCATGTCTCCAACACCTGACCCCACGCCTTGTGCGTAAGTCATACCTAATAAACACTCGTTGAGTTCCATGTTAGATTCCTTGCAAGGACTATACCATCTACCAAGGGCAGCCAGGGAAGGGCCCATGCCATTGGCTCCCTTTATAGGCTGTCTTCCTAAACACTGACAAACACCTCCGCCAAACATATCAATCTTTCTTCCTATTTACACTTCACTTGATGTCAGCACATCATGGCTATTTTCAAAGTCACATCTATCATCGCACCTTGGATGCATCTAATCTGAGCAAGGGTGACATCTCATCTCAGGTGAACATTCAGGGATGACTTTGACTCTACCAGGGCCAACACGTCTTCAAAATCAGTAAGTTTTTGTCATTTCTGCGCTCCCGGCGCCGCTGAGCCGTTGTCTCCCGTAGTAATAATCATCCCTGACATTTATATTGTGTTTGAACGGCTGCAAAATACTTTATGCACATTGTTGAGTTCAAGCCTCACCAAACCTTGGGAAGTAGGTCCTGAAGGTCTTATTCCCCTCCTTTTTAGACAGGAGGAAAATGAAGCTCAGGGAGGGTATTGGCTTTCCCAAGGTCACACAGCTAGCCAGTATCCAAGGTGGGAGCTGAGCCCAGGTTTTCCTGACTCTGTGCTACACTTCCTCCCCATCTTTCACTCATCTCTTTTCTTTCTCACCCACGGCTGCCTCATCAAGCTGGGCCCACTCTTGTTTCCTGTCTCCTGTCCACCTGCCCCTGGCCACTTCTGCCTCCATCGCTGGAGTGCATCACCTTATGCCAACACACTGGAGGAAATGGTTTCCAGACTCAGCCTGACAGGTCTCCATTTGAGTAAAGGCATCTTCCATGATGTTTTCTGTTATTTTGGAAGCTCTCCCCCTTTGACCTACCCTGTTGTGAATGACTGGTAGTGGAGAGTCCAGCTGTCACCCCAGAGCAGTCTAGGCATCCTCTATTAAGCCACACAGTACACAGAGTGCTGGGCGTGGAGGCGAGAAGGCCTGGGTGTGAAGCCAGCCTCAGACATTTACTAGCTGCATGACCTTGGCCAAGTCATTTTATCCCTCTTGCCTCAGTGTCCTCAAATGTAAAGTGAAGATAATAATAGTGCCTATGTCCCAGAGTAGCTGTAAGGATCAAACAAGGTAACGTATGTAAATCTTTGCAAATCTCGAAGTGCTACAAAAAAAATTCTAGTTCTTGTTGTTGTTACAATCACTGAGGTGTTACGCAATAAGGGGATGAACTATGGTGGTGTCTACGGAAATGGAAGGGCGAGAGAGACATGCTAGAAGAATGGAGAGCTTGATGAGTTGGCAGTCAGGGAGAAAGGATAGAGACAAGTGAAAATACTGGTTAAAAGACTTGAACACTGACACCCAGGACACGCTGCTGTTCTTAGTTGTTTCAGTCATGTCTGGCTTGCCATGGTCCCAGTTGGGGTTTTCTTGGCAGAGATGCTGGAGTAGTTTGCTCTGCCTTCCCCAGCTCAATTTTATAGATGATGAAACTGAGGCAAATAAAGTGACTTGACCAGGGTCACATGGCTTGTAAGTGTCTAAGGTCACATTTGAACTCAGGAAGATGAGTCTTGCTGACTCCAAGCCCAGCACTCTATCCACTGAGCCACCTAGCTGTCCCAAAGATGCACCAGTGAGATTCACAAGTAAAAAAAGAAGGGGGCTAATTTTAGCATATTCTATAACCTATCTCCAAAGGCAGTTGCAAAGTTCAAATGAATAAATGTACTTTGCTAACCTTATAGCGCTATGTAAAAATCCACTGTGATGATTATAGCGCTTTCTAGTGACTTGGGCAAATACAAGGTCTTCCTTTGATTCCTCTTGGGTTGTGGAAGCTACCATGCATCTTGTAAGGCTCTCTCAGTCACATAGAAGTCCTGATTATTCCTTCCAGGCTCTAACAGTGTTAGCTGCAGATCTCGTGAACCAGCCTAGCCCAAAGTGGGGGAGATGTTCATCACCAGCTTAGCCTTGGCCATAACGATTCTCCAGAGCTGTCTACTCTGAGGAAGAAGGGTCCCTACACATTAGTGGAAGGATTGTCCACATCACGGCATCAAGTCAGCAAGTACTTATTAAGTACCTACTGTATGCCAACAACAATTACAAATTCTGGAAAGACAAAAAGAAGTGTGCAAGTAGTGAATGTTGTCCCTCATTAGTCTCTCTATCTTGTCTCTCTCCTTCTAATCTACCCCACCACCACCACCACCAGAGCTGCCAAACTGAAATTCTGAAAGCACACATCTGGGGTGCACAGTGGATAGAACACTGACCCTGGAGTCAGGAGGACCTGAGTTCAAATGTGACCTCAGACACTTACTAGCTGTGTGACCCTGGGCAAGTCACTCCACCCTGTTTGCCTCAGTTTCCTCATCTGTAAAATAATCTAAAAAAGGAAATGGCAAACCACTCCAGTATCTCTGCCAAGAAAATCCTAAATGGAATCAGAGGGAGTCAGACATGACTGAAACATCTGAGCAACAACAAAATCTTTGGTGCGTAGCCATGGTACCTAGGACAAAGACAACACTTCAAAAAGTGTTTGCGGAATGAATTAATTTATATTTTGTATTTATTTATTTATTTGGATATGTTGTCCTCTCTCTGTCTCTCTCTGCCTCCCGGTCTCTGTCTGTCTCTGTCTCTCTGTCTCTGTCTGTCTCTCTCTGTTTCTCTCCTCTCTCTGTCTCTGTCTCTCTGTCTCTCTCTCTGTCTGTCTCTCACACACACATAAACACACACACACACACACACACACACACACACGCAATAATATAAGCCCCTCAAGGGCAGGCACTATTTTCGTTTTTTCTCTCTTTACTTCAGAGAGTAATTTCTGATATCAGCACAGTGCCAGGCACTGTTACGTAGTTGTTGTTACATAGTTGAATGCATTTCAATTCCATTCCACTCTCTCAGTGCTACTGATGACTCTTGAGTTAAAACTCCCCTATCTCCTGGCCACAGTCGGCCAAGATTCCAATCTGTTGGCATGGGACAAAATCAGCCAAAGGCACAGAAAAGACATTCATGCAAGTAGATTTGCATCAGGATGCCCTACCAGTATAGATGCCAACCATAGGAAGGACATTAGGAGACAATAGCATGACAAGAAATATAAGGAGATAGAGAAGCTGCTGTCTCTTTTTCTGAATCAGTCAGATTCTCAAATCATTTCTGGGAAAAGATAATAACCCCCTATGATCTTATAAAGCTGAAGAAAAATAGAGGGGAGAACTAAAATGTATTGTTAACAAAAATAGACCAAATTTACAAAAAAAAAAATTTAGTTTACTGGTTAACCTTTACTTCTTTAATCATATGCACAGCAGGGAAAAAGGATGTGCTAAAACAATTTCTTTATCAGGAACAAAGCTGGAGAATATTTCAGCTCAGAAATCACACTAGGAAAACCATCAGTTGGAAGTCAAGTAATAAGGCTACATTTCAGAATTTTTTAATGGAGCCTTGAGTAACAAGCAATAGTTTAATTACATTAATCAAGTCAGTTTCCACAAGGGCAAGAAAGATGATTCAGAAGCGGCATGCCAAATTTTGCAAAGCAGATGTAATAGGATATATTTAGATATTATTCAAAGAAAAAGCTAAGGGTTTTCTGGTATTTTTCATGTCTTTCATTGCTTCTAGTAGGGATTTTAAAAAGTCAGACATAGCTTTGTCCTTTCACCAAAATATAAAGATCATCACCATTACCACTGCCGCTGCCATCATCATCATCAGAGTTTTTTCTAGATTTTAGAATTTGTAAAGGGTTTCACGTAAATCCTCTCATTTGATGCTCACAACAAACCTCCGAAATATGTACCACAACAGTGAAACCAGCATGAAAAATGAAGTGGCTGCATGTATTCAAATTCACAGATTTGCATCAAAGTTATAATAATGTAACATATGGTCATTGGCTCCAGCCTGGTGGACATAATTGAGTAAGAATTCAAGAAGTATACTGAATTAGTGTAAGACACGGGCTCTTCCCTCAAGGAGGACCATTAGAAAATGGGAAAGTCCATGCAACCTGCAAGACTAAGGAAAGGCTTTATGGCAAAGATGGGCTTTGAACTGCCCCTAGAAGGGTAGGTTGGCTTGTATAGAAAAAGGTAAGACAAAAGGTAGTTTTCCTTCATTCTTCGAGAGGACCAAAATGACACCATCATGTTGGGGTCAAGGTACTATGTGTCCAACAACTGATCAGACCAATACAAGCTCAGAAGGCTCTACCACAGGTTGGGCACAAATAGTCGATATAAACATTTGGGGCAGAGATGGCTCTAAATTTGCACCGCTTGCATTTCCTTTGAGCTACTGCAATTCTGCTTTGCTCAAAGAGCACAGCACCTCCTTTGATGAAAGGCAGACTAATTGGATGACAGAGCTGGAAGGGTCCTTAGGGTTCACCTGGTCCAATCCCCTTAATTTCTAATAATAACTGACTCTTCTAAGCCCTTTACAGATAATCTCAGGTGAGCCTCTCAACAGCCTGATGAGATAGGTGCTACAGGGGTTATCTCTTATCTTTATAGATAGAGAAACTGAGCCCGAAAGGGGTGAAGTGGCTTGCCCAGGGCCACATACTTCATGAATGTGACCAAATTTGAATTCAGGTCTTCTGGACTCCAAGTCCACCACTCATCTACTGCACCATGAAAGTCAAGCCTCAAAAAAGGGAAGTGATTTACCTGTGATCTTACAGGTGACAGAAGAAGGCCTTGGATTCATCTCCTGACCCCCAGCAACCTCGTACCTCCTCTTGGTCCTTGTCTCCCTCCTCTTCTTCCTCCATATTGCCTTTTTTTTTTCCCTCTTCCATTTCTGCTGATTTGCTTAATCAGATTCAGGATAGCCTGTATTTAGTGATCTCATTGCAGTCTCAGAGTATAGGCATTGCATAGTGTGGACTTCCAGGCATTTAAAAATTATCCTGACCAGGTCCTTTACACATTGCTTAAATTTTAACGAGCAGAACATTTCTTTAATCATTGTCATTAAGCGGGCCACAGGCAAGCCACCTCAATCTCATATTTCATAAATGGCTCCAGCAGCAGCTGTCTAGCTCCAAGAGGATTCAAGGGAAAAAAGGGCTTGTCTCCAAGCTGAGATGATGATTGGGCAGCCAGCCTCCCTGGGCTTCCTGGAGGCCTGACCCTTGATGGTACCAGCAGCTGTGGAACAGCTGGAATTGCCCCTATCCCTCTGACAGACCCACCCGGCGACCCACCATTCCCTTCATCTTTTTTCCTACTTCAGTCTTCTTTTAGTTAGTTTTACTTCATTTTTTGTTTGTTTTTTAATGACTCTCTGTCTACAGACATTTCTTAATATATATCCACCTCCATGAACCACTGTAATGTTAATGGGATATAAAATCTTCCCTGCCCATTAATAGGCCTCACGGTTGAGCCCATTAAGGGAAGCTTGCTTGGGGAGGCTGGCTTGTAGGAAGGCTTTCATACTTTTTGCTAATTTCTAATTAGGCACTGAGTCAGGAGGATTTGTGATGCCTTCTGGCTCTGAGAAGTGTATATATACTCTGAGTTGGTATTTTGCTTCGGGGGCTCGCTTATGAGAAGGATCTTTTGATTCCCTGGTCAAGATTCTGAGTGACCCTATGTTCAGAGCTCCCCACCTGTTCAGATGTAAAGGTCTCTAGTTCCAGGGATGTATGTAAAGTATATAGCTGATTCAGGCAGTTAGAGTCCTGTCTGTTGGTCTTTATTTCTCTGTTTGTATTTTCTCTGAAGTTCAGGGTGCTGACTTTTCCCCTGAATTAGTGGATGTAATTTTAAAAGATTCTTGACCCCTTAAACATCTATCTTTTCTAGTAAAAATTTGAAACTCAAGGGATTGTGAAACTGAATCTTGTAAACTAAAAGTAAATAATTCCATTTTTTTAAAAATAAAAATTAAAAAAAAAAACAGATCTAAGAACTTGTGCTAGCAGCCATTCCGGGTATGTTAGTGTGGTTGCCACTACAACCACCCACCTACCCCTTATTTCAAAGGAAAATGGTGCATGTAACACTCAGTACCCATAGTCCTCCACCTTTCCCCCGAGAAAAGTTGGAGAGTATATTTTATCATATGACATCACGAACTGATAGTGACAATAGTTAGCATTTGTAGAATACTTTCTACTTTACAAATTACTTGTTAGCATTTGTAATGCTTTATTGTTTTTAAAGTACCTGATATGTTATCTCGTTTGATCATTACAACAAACCTCTGGAGTATTAATCCCTTTTTACAGATAAGAAAAGTGAGACACACAGCAGTTGTGCCTAGGTCACACAGCTAGTAAGTGTCTAAGGCAGGATTTGAACTCAGGTCTTCCTGACCCATCATCTCATGTTCATATTCTATTCTCTGTACCAGACAATTGATACCCAATTGGCACCATGTGGCCAGCTCTCCCATGTTTACTTTCTTTACACCACTTTCTTAACACAAGGCTTCCCAAGTTGCCCTGGATTCCTTGTACTTCTTTCTTAGAGCACCATATCGTCCTACTATGTTTCTATACTAGGGTTGTTCAGCTGCAACTTGGTCAATGAGCACCCACCTTCTTTCCCACTCTTAGCTGCCATCTCTCCCTCCACATCCGCAGTCTGTTTGTGCCTATTTCGAAAGAAAAAAAAAAACCTGCAAAGAACCAAGGACTACCATTAGATCACAGCATCTAAAGCCCAAAAGATCAATATTATGTAAAAAAAAACCTACAAGTTGGGGTGTGAGCCCCAAATCTCCTCCTCCATCTAGGGAATTGCCTCTTGCAACACCAGCCTTAGGCAGAGAAGACAGCTGTTCATTCCCTTGCAGTTAGACCAGATGAGTCCTTTGTAGATGCGTAGGTAGCAGGTGTTTGTGGATGTTTGCACTGGTATGTTTATGTATGCTGGATTATACATGCTTCACACATGGGCATGGGTATCAAGTATAGGTGCACTTGTATGTCTATTGCGGGCGTATTACACGCAGGTGCATTATTTTGCATCCTATATGTTTGTTGTGTTCATACCTCTGTATGTTTGTGTGGACATATATGTGGGTGGATGTGTGTGCATAATCTGGGCTATTGGCCGGGTACATAAGAGGAAAAGCACCATCTAAATGTCAGTGGTTATTAATATTTGGCCTTTTTATATTTAGCCATCAAGGGCGCTTTCCATAATCGGTGACTAAAGGTCTATTTCTGTCCCTCCAACTGTAAACATTTTCAGTAAAAATAACCATTGACCGGGAACCGTATTTCTACTGTTCATAATTTCTGATAAACATTATCTTGGAGATAATGAACCTTCACTTTCAGCTTCTTAGGGAGCCCTGTTCACCCCAGAAGGCTGGCAGGCCTTTCCCTTGCCAGTAGGGCTCTCTCTAGGTGGCTGGCCCCACTCCAGGGTGAATGGCCACCCCCAGGTACCCGCCCATGTAAGCAACCTTGTGGATTCTGCTCTTGTGCCTGCTTACAGACTGGTTCCTCTTACTAAGTACAACAGAATAAACAGGCATCCATGTGTGTTCACACATGTGCGCATAAGAACCTCAGGAAATAGCAATGGCACATCCACTAGAGTGGTGGTGGGTTTGGGTTTGGGTTTTTTTTTAGTTCTGACTTAAAACAGCAGTTACTCGGTGGTAGATTGAAATGCCAAGACTCAAGAGGGACTAGAAGGGGAAGATTAAGTTACTCCTGAGCTGGGGGGGACCAGAGTTCAAATCTGAGTTTCTATTACAAATAAAATCGTTTTGATGGTCTCCTTCCAGATACCTCCACCTATTTGGGCCAAAAATGGTATCCCAACATGCTGCGCCTTGGCATCAGGCTTAGGAAAACCATACCAAAATGGTACCGTTGGGAGGCACTCCGGTGTTATGAGAAAACCATGGTGGAGGACCAAGGTTCTAACCCTGGTTCTTCCACTTACAACCTGTGGGACATTGTACAAATCACTTAACTTCTCCTCCTTGGACTAAATAACTTCTAAGGCCCCTTATAGCTCTAAATATGGGGTCCCATGTTCATTTCAACTCTGTAGGCCTCTGTCTCTTCTTCTGTTGGAGGAGGAAACTAGGCCAGATGAGCTCTGATACCCCTTCCAGCTCTGAACCTATAAGCTGAGAATCTTGTGCATGTTGGATCAGGAGAGAGGCCACATCCTCCTTGCCCACATGTCCCTTGGCTCAATATTGTCTTTGGGAATATTGTCTTTTATTTTAGGAACCCTCAATCTGACTTTGGTTTTAATATTTAAAATTCTCCTTATTGCTATGAGGGTTATCCTTTTAAAAAAAATGAGTCTTAGTACTATAAAAGGGTCATTTTATAGCACCTGATGCTGGAGGAAATTGATCACTTACTAGGTTCTAGATTTTCCATAATTCAATGATAAATCAATATTTGTCTGCTCCTTCATGGACTAGCCTGGTGTAGAAACCACAGATCTTTTTTTTTTTTTAACTGGGGATATCAAGAGCGCATGCTCTTTGAATGGACATGCTCATGTGTCCCAAGTAGCCCCCATCCATCATGGCGGAGGCAAGATCGGCAGATTATGCCTTCCCAATGTCAAGTCTGTGAATTAAAGCTTTGTTGCAACTCAGCATACTTTGCAATTATTCCCACTGTTCCCAGACTATAAATCATGGCTTCTGGGCAGACAATCAGCGGTTTCCATCTACTGTTCGAAGGCGCCCATGTTTGGTCTTAATTGTGCTGTCTAGTCCTGCACCCAGGACAGTGGGACATGACCAGTCCGGATAGCCTGGGAAATAAATTTCACTGTCATGAGCAGGGCCTATTTAAGGCCCATTCTATAAACTCTCTGTCTACATAGCTCTTGGGTATTTATGTTTGAATAATAGGAAATGAATTTAAATAGAAACACTTCTCAAGCCTTATCTCTGCAAACAAAAACCATAATTTATAATAAATTAACACGGCAGTTGTGAGCCTGCTACAATTTTACTTTGCAGTCCTTACACCTCAACTCTCAGGATGACACTTTTTTTCTGATAAGGTAATCTTTATAAGGTGGTTGTGCAGGTGATTAGATCTGACAGATGCTCGTGCAGTGGGGAGAGGTTCACAGATAGAACAAGGAGGATTCCAGAGGGAAGAGAAGGAAATCGCATACAGGGCACTAGTGGAAAAGGAATCTGATAAAAAGAATGAATTGGTTCCAGGAATATATTCCTGGGCCCCCGACAAAACTAACACAATTTACCCAAAACTAAATAAATCAGGCAGAAGAAAAACTACTCAAGAAAAAAATCGACCTTTGGAGGAGTGGGGGGAGTGAACAGCTTCGTTATTATCTTTTTTAAAGCTGTCTTTCTAACTATTCCCCTGTATTTCTGATTTCTGTCATAGATACCACTATCCTTCCAGTCAGCCACATTTCCAACCTTATAGCCATCTCTGATTCTTCCCTCTCCCTCAACCGCTAAGGCACAATGGAGAGAATACTAGATCTGGAGTTAGTGGATCATGGTTCCTCAATCTGCCACCTACTGTGTGGATGACTCTGAGTCACTTAACCTCCTTGGGCCTCAGTTTCTTCATCTGTAAAATGGGGGGGATATATTATATGGCTTTTAATGTCTGTTTTGGTACTCAAACCATGATTCTGTGATCTTATAGCCCATTCAATTGCTCATTCTCAATCAGAACAAAGTAACTCAGGCTATTCACTAGAAGGTCCAGTGCTGAAGCTTTAAGACTTTGGTCACATAATGAGAAGACAGCACTCATTGGAAAAGGCTCTGATATTGGGGAAGATTGAAGGTAAAAGGACAAGGGGGCGGCAGAGGATGAGGTGGATAAATAGTGTCATGGAAACAACAAAGAAGAGCTTGGACAGACTTGGGGAGATAGTGGAAGATAGAAGGGCCTGGTGTGACCATGGGGTGGTGAAGATTCGGACAGGGTTGAATGACTCAACAACAACAACAACAAGCATTACTTCCACCCCACAATGTCTCTTGGATCAATCCGTTCCCTGTACTGAGAAGACAAGCTCCCTAATATGATTTCTCACTGCTTCTGGCCTAGACTATGGAAGCAGCTTCCTAGACCTTCTCCTGACCTTCAGCCTCTCCTCTGTGCAATCTAGGCAGCCTCTCCAGCCCTCTTCTTAACACTTGCCCTGCTGCTGAACCCTCCAGATCATTAGACCTGCAGAGACTGTGCCTTGTAGGCTTCATCTGTCAGCCTCAGAACACCCATCCTGGGGTGAAGTTGTCCTGCCTGGCGAAGAAGGGAGCCCAACCAGGCCCACAGGCTCTGTGTAGCCCACAATGTCTGAATTAGATGAAAATGAGGCTCCCATATGAGTTTAATGTGTTCATGCAGTCATTAAAAAGAAATATATAAAGATATGTGGTTTTCTAGGTCAACATGTGACCTGCAGGTACCTTTATGTATACATAGAGGCCCCTGTTTCTTTCTGAGTTTGACACCATTGCCATAGGCTCTGCCTTCCAGCCCATGCTGCCAGCCTCAAAGGAAGGGAGCAGACGTTCCATTTGTCTCCCTCCACACAGCCCAGTTCCCTCCTTCCCCCCTGCTCTGGAACCCTTTATCAAACCAGTGTCACCATTGCTTCTAGAAAGGGCCTATCAGTCCACCAACCAAACCTCCCTTCCCTGGCTACCCTCCCCAAGGGGTGTTGTCTTCTGTGCCTGGAGGACAGGGACTGCTTTGATTTTGTTATTGCAACTCCCAGGACTAGCAGAATTCTAGCACATAGCCATAAACGCCTGCTGAATTTCATTGAATTAAATGGTGTATCCCTCCAGCAGAACGTGACTTCCTTGAGGTCAGAAATTGATGGCTTTTGTCTTTGTATTCCCAGCATCTAGTACCCAGGAGGTGTTTAATAAATGCCTGCTGAATGGAATAGGATTTTCTATCATTATGAGCAAAACAAGGACAGAGAGTTAGGAGCAAAGATGAGACAATCAAAATGCTTTGCAAAGACACATTATCTGTTGTGATTAGCAAAGGCCACTCACCCTCCTTCATTCAGAAACAAAACCTTGGTGGCTTTCAAAGACATTCATGGTGGGGGTAAAAGTGAATAGAGCTCCTGAACTGGAGTTGGGGAGATCTGAGTTCAAATCCTGCCTGAGACACTTACTAGCTGTGTGACCCTAGCCAAGTCACCTAACCTCTGTCTGCCTCAGTTTCCTCAGCTATTAAAATGCAGGCAATAATAACACCTACTTCCCAGTATTGTTGAGAGGATCAAAGATTATCATTGTGATGCTCTTAACACAGCCTAAGCACTATGTAAATGTTAGTTGTTATTACTATTATGTTAATAATGTTTTGAACCTGCAACCTCAATGTAGGTATTTACTCATTTATAAATTGTATATGTACTGCTGCACTAACAATTGTGTACATTATATCGACGACACACAAATAAAAATGAACAAAGGAGTTTGTCAATATGACATAGCATTTGATCCTAGAATCCCTAGGGAGTCACAGAAGTTTACTGAGCCGAGGTGTAGTGTGATTGGGTCTGTACTTTGGCGGCTGAGAGTAGGATGAAGTGAAGTAGGGAGAGACTGGAGGGGAGGATCCCAATTAGGGAGCGATTGCCACAGCCCAGACAAGAAGGAAGGAAGTCCTGAGCTGGGCTGAGCAGAAAGATGGTGGCAGATTGAGAAATGTTACAGAGATTTAAAATGATGAGGTGTGTGGGATGAGGGAGAATGTGGAATCAAAGTCGACATGGAGATCGCAAAGCCAGGCAACTGGAGGGATTGCGATGCCTTCAGCAATAATAAGGAAGTCTGAAAGAGGGGTGGTTTGGGACCTGAGAGGAAGGTCAAAGCCCATTCATGCCTCCTCATCCTTTGCCAATCCCTCTACCCCCAGTGAATCCCAAGGAGGGGGAAGCTTGCCCCAAAGCATAGAGCCTTTCTTCTGAAGAGGAAATGCTCCATCCATAAGACAATATGGGGCACAAGACACTGAGGGAGAGGAGGATGTTTTCCCAACCACACCTTTATGGCTACTGCTGGGGGTGCAGTCATCAATCAGTGTATAACTGCCTTGAAGAACCATCTTGACTCAAAGGAAGAAAGATTGCAGCCTTACTTACAGAAAGAGGGGGGAAAGTAGGAGAATTTGGCAGAGATTGGAGGGGCTTTGGAGACAAGACCCACTATTGGCTATTACAGGGAGGTCAGGATGCAACCCTTCTTCGAACCCTCCAGTTGGTTGATTTTGCATCCCTTGGAGTGAGGTCACAATCCACTTAAAGCTGGGCTGTGTCCCTCACTTTGGAGATCAGTCCTTTAGTTTACTTATCAGTAAAATGGAGTCAGCAATGTTTGTGTAGTTTTCATCACAAGAGTTGTTGTGAGAAAAGTTCTCTCCCTACTCCACCATGTAAGCTTCTTGAGGACAGGGTTGTTTGATACACTATATGTATCTAGCATGTACCTAGGTGATTCCATGTCTCCCCTCATTAGACTCTCTTCAAGAGCAGGGATTTATATTATTGCCTTTCTTTATATCCCCAGCATCTTGAACTGTGCCTGGCAGTCAGTCAATAAGCATTTAATAAGTACCTACTATGTGTTAAGTGCTGGCACATAGTAAGCATTTTTATGAATTTTTATTGATTTTCTCTACTTTCCATAATCAAGTACATTGCCTGGCTCGTGATAAGCACTTAAGAAATCTTGGAGGTGTTGAATTGAACTTTAAAGCACTCTAAAACTAAACCAAGAATATGGAAGGGCAGTTAGAGATCTTCTTGTCCCACTTCTTCATTTTATAAATAAGGGAACTAAGTCAAGGCGAGGGAGTGGAAGGAAGGCACACCCAATATCACAGAGCTAGTAACTGAACGATTTAGGACTCAACCATGTCTCCTAACTCCAATTCCATTGCTCATTTCACTAAATCATGGATGATTCATTATCCTTTAAATTAGGATTAAGTCATAGACTGCTGTGATGAGAAGAATTTTGGAAGAGGTCGCTATATTTCGGATCTTCCCTTCCAAGGTTTCTCATGGCTTTTTCACATTTATTGGCAGTTTCACGCTTCAGGCAATTTGCAGGACTGGGAGCCAGTAAGGAGAGGAGCAAAGTCAGTGGGAGGTAACGGATTCTCTTGAGCCTCCAAAGATTCAGTGGAAGGTGTTGTTCATGTGGAAGGTGCTCTGCTTTCATCCTAGGGCATAGAAGGGGTGAATGAAATTCAGTCTCCCTATCTCAACTAGGAGGTTAAAGGGAAATGTCTTCAAGTCTTCCAGCAGCCCTTTTGTGAATGAGCTAAGTGAAGTTTTAAGGTTTGCTAACAACAGATTAAAAGAGATGAACAACTCCTGAGGCATCCGGACGTGGCTTCGCTAAGGTAACAACAATAAGTTATACTCCCTTGGGTGGCAACTAATGATTCTAGTATCAAATGCAGCAAAGTGAAACTTTGGCAAATGAAAGGAATGGATGGAGACATCAGAGACAGAGAGTTGAACAGATCACTGAGTTCCATGAGATGATAATCATGGCGGCACAATGAAGCAATACAGTGGAGACACTATGCTTTTAGAGAGCCAAATGCAAGGCCTGGAGGGTCAGCCCCACAGCGGGACTCTGGACCACACCAAGGAGCTCTAGAACAAAGAAATATCAACACACTGACTGCCAGAAGATACAAGCCATGAGCACTCGGTTTATAAATCTGCCTTAGTTCAAAGCAGTTACTTACATTAACTTCACATCTCTAATCCTCATGGTTCAAAGAGCTTTGAAGCTTCACAAGCAGTTTTGAAGAATCACAGCTTCGAACTTGTGTCTAGAATTTTGACCATCACACTCTATGGCAGAAAGAAGCAAGACATGGGTTTCCAGGACTGAGACAAATCAATCAACGGATAACGAGTTATGGTCTAGTCCCGGAAGACACCAAAGCCTAGGTTCTCCCTCACCTCTGAGAAGGAGTATTTATGGGGAGCTGTTCCAAGAAAAGACTTGTGGATACTTGTATCCAGTTGTATATGGCAAGCAGGTGCAAAATCACCCTATTACAAGCTTTTCCTTTTTACTTGCAATTCCACTCCAATTAAATACTGTATATTTGATTTGGCAGGTAGGCACAGCAGTGGATGAAGAGACTTGGGCTTGGAGACTAGAAGACCTGAGCTCAAATACTGCCTTAGACACTTACCAGCTGTGGGACCCTCACCTCTCTCGTCCTCAATGTCTTGTGAAAATGAGAATGTCAAACTGATGGTTCCCAAGGGCCCTCTTAGTTGTAAATCTATGAGCCAATGATCCAGTGATTTAGGATTTCTCTTAGTGAAACCTCCCTAGGAGCTTGAGTTCACCTATATTACCATACAATGAACCAATCCCTCAAAGGAATTCCAATATGTGTGTTACATGTGCTTTGCTTAGTGTCAATTTGTAGAACAAACCACTGCCCAACTAGGCTTAAACATTTGTCCTTTTCTGCTTTTCTCATCTTTCCCCCAGTTATCTAACGGCTAAGTTCCATTTCCAAATACAGGTATATCTTGATTTATTGTGATTTACTTTACAGATATTGGGAGGTTTTTTGCTTTTGTTTTTGTTTTTTTACAAATTGAAGGTTCATGCCAAACTATTGTACAATGTGAAAGTATTTGCAGATCCTATACACGATTGCATGCCACCATGGGGGGGGGGGGGGAGGGAGGGGAGAAAATCTGAAACTCAAGTGATTGTGGAACTGAATCTTGTAAATTAAAAGTAAATGAGTAAATAAAAAAAAAATTGAAGGTTCATGGCAACTCCGGGTTGAGCAAGTCTATGGCGCCATTTTCCCAACAACATGTGCTCACATCATGTTTCTCTGTTGTATTTTGGTAATTCTCAAAATGTTTCAAACTTTGTCATTATGATTATATTTGTCATGGTGATCTGTGACCAGTGATCTTTGATGTTACTATTGTAATTGTTTTTTGAGGCAGTGGATAGAGAGCTGGGCTTGGAGTCAGAAAGACTCATCGTCCTGAGTTCAAATCCAGCCTCAAACACTTCCTAGCTGGGTAACCCTGAATAAATCACTTAACCTTGTTTGCCTCCATTCCCTCATCTGTAAAATGAGCTAGAGAAGGAAATGGCAAATCCCTCCTGTGTCTTAGCAAGAAAAACCTCAAGGTCACAACTGAAAAAAGATTCAACAACAGCAACAATTCCTCCAACAATCTACCATTCCCAGTCTCTCTCCCTCTCCTTGGGCCTCCCTAGTCCCTGAGAGACAACAAAATTAAAATTAGGTCAATTGATAACTGTACAATGGCCTCCAAGTGTTCAAATGAAAGGAAGAGTCAATTGATGTAGCAAATTTCATTGTTGTCTTATTTTAAGAAATTGCCACAGCCCCCCAACCTTCAGCAGCCACTTCCCTGATCAGTCAGCAGCCCTCAGAGTGGAGGCAAGACCCTCCACCAAAGATGGCAACTTGCTGAAGGCTCAAATGATGGCTAGCATTTTTAGCAATAAACTATTTTAATTATGATATATGCAATATTTTTCTAGACATAATACTATTGTACACTTCATAGATTATAGTATAGTGTAAAAATAATGTTTATATGCAATGGGAAACCAAAAAATTTGTGTGACTTTATTTGTAATATCTGCTTCATTGTGGTGGTCTAGAACCAAACCCACAATATCTCCAAGGGATGTCTGTGCTCTTGGCAAAGTTAGCCTTGGCCGCATTCTCCTGTTGCTAGGCCACTTGTCAGTCTACAGTTGTACCTGTACCAGACAGAGATACCAGGCAAGATCAGAGCTAACCTGCTCATTGCTGAGATCTCCATGATCGGGAGGCATCAACATTCACTGGACCAATCTGTGTCAGCCCCAGAGGTGCATAGCCTGAATCCGACATCGACTGTTGATCCATAATCGACATTTCCAACACAAGTTGGAAGTTGTGACTGTTCAAAGAGACTTGACCATTTGAGCCATGAGGACTAGAGTTGGGAAAGGAATCTAAGTAGCTGCTCTGGGCTAAGGCAGATTTCTAATTTCCCACCAGGCCCTTTGGGCTAACATGCTATGACTGAAGCCTGGGGGCCTGGAACTCTTGTTTCTATGTTTGCTGCTAAAGAAAAGGTCAATGAGTTCTTTCTCACCAATAACCTCTCTCTCTTTATTTTTTGGCATTTCATTCTCTTCCTGCTTCATGATCTCATCATGTCATGGTTTTCTGTTTTGGCACCTTTCTCAGTAGAATGTAAGCCCCATGAGGGCTGGGACTATATTTCATTTCATGTAGATATTCACTATAGCTCCGCACCTTAAACACTTGATACATGCTAATTGAACTGAATTGAATTACCCCTTCAAGCTCCTTAAAGACAGGGACTACGTCTTATCTAAATTGTATTTCTTTCTCAAGGCCTAGCACTGTGAGCACTCCTTAATAAGGATTTGATGTTGAGAGAAATTGGCAGTTTAGGTGCAAAGGGGCTCTTGGAAACAGGCAGTAGAGAGTGAGGGCAGAGTGCAATTCAGATTTGGTCCTGCAGAATGCTAAGAGAAAATATGTGACAGACAAAGGACTGAAAACTATGGTGTGACCACATCAGGCCACAATGATTGCTTCTGCTGAAAGGGTTTGGGAAGGGCTGGACACAGACTGTTTTGTTTGGTTTTCATCACCCCTCGAGGTAAGGGCTACAACTGTTATCCCCATTTTAAAGATGAGACAACCCAGATCAAGAGCAGGTAAGTGACATAGCTAATCAGTGTCTGACATGAAATTTGAACTCGGTTCTTCCTGACTTCAGGCCCAGGTGTCCAGCAGCTCTCAAATGAAGAAGTTGGGTTCAGTTATCTCTAATTTCCCTTCTGATTAGCAATCCTAGGATTACTGCTTCAGTGTTAATGAAAGCTAAGATAACTTTCCGGCTAACATGCGCAAAAGCATTTTGTTTCTCTGGGCTCCAGAGTCTCTGGAAACTCTTAGCTCTGCACTTTCCAAGAAAGTCATACAAGGGTCCCTAGACCACACCACGGAGCTACAATACAGGGCTCCATCTTGCAATGGGACATTCTCTTGCCTCATCACATCTGGAAAATGTGAGAGTGTTTGGCATATATTCCCTAGATACTTCTTTTTTTTTTTTTTTTGGCTTTTTAGAGGGGGGAAGGCAGGGCAATTGGGTTTAAGTGACTTGCTCGAGGTCCCACAGCTAGTAAGTGTTAAGTATCTGAGGTCACATTTGAACTCAGGTCCTCCTGACTCTAGGGCCAGTGTGCCACCTAGCTGCCCCTCCCTAGCTATTTCTAAGTCTGTATCTTGTCTCACTCTTAAAATGTAAGCTCGCTCTCTCTCTCTCTCTCTCTCTCTCTCTCTCTCTCTATATATATATATATATATATATATATATATATATATATATATATATATATATATAAATGCTTAAGTGAACCAAGATTATTACAAAGGACTCAGGATGAAAAATCTGCCTCCAGAGAAAGAGCTGATAGAGTCTGAATACAAGAGTTTTCTTCCACAAAAATGACTAATAAGAAAATATGTTTTACATGATGGCACATGTATCACCTTTGTCAAAGAGGGGGGAGGGAAGGGAGAAAAGGAGAGAATTTGGAACTCAAAATTAAAAAAAAACAAACGTTAAAATTGTTTTTATATGTTACTGGGGGGAAATAAAATATTATTTTTTCCTTCAATTTTATTTTATTAAATTTCTTTATCTACTTTTAGATTACAACATTCAGTTCCACAATCCCTTGAGTTCCAATTTTCTCCCCCTCCCTCTCCTTCCCACCATGGCATGCAATACGATATAGGCTCTACCAATATTTTGACATTAAGCATTAGTCAGGTTGCTAAGAAGAATTATAACCAATGAAGTGAACAATGAGAAAGAAGGAACGAAACAAAACTAAACACAGAAGAGAGAGCAAATAGTTTTACCTCAGTCTGCACTAGAACCCCGTAGTTCTTTTCCCTGGATGTGGATATCCTTTCCATCATGAGTTGTCTTATAGCCTCTCGTTGCTGAGAGGAGCCCAGTCTATCAAAGTTAGTCATCACAGATACTAAGTGTCTGTAATTGTGTACAAAGTTCTCCTGGTTCTACTCCCCTTCCTCAGCATCAGTTCATATAAGAGTCTCCAGGTTATTATGAAGTCTGTCTGCTCCTCACTTCTTATAGCACAATAATATTCCATGACATTCAGAGACCACAACTTGTTCAGCCATTCCCCAAGGGATGGGCATCCCCTTGATTTCCAGTTCTTTGCCACCACAAAAAGAGCTGCTATAAATATTTTTGTACAAACAGGTTTCCTCCTATTTGTATGATTTCTTTAGGTTACAGCCCTAGAAGTGGTGTTGCTGGGTCAAAGGGTATGCAATTATTTATAGACCTTTGGACATAGTTCCAGATTGCTCTCCAGAATGGTTGGATCAGCTCACAGCTCCACCAGCAATGCATTAGTGTTCCAAATTTTTCTACATCCTCTCCAGAATTTATAATTTTCCTGTTTTGTCATTTTAGCCAATCTGATCAGTGAGGTGTGGTACTTCAGAGTTGTTTTGATTTGCATTTCTTGCATCAGTAGTGATTTAGAGCATTTTTTCATGTGTTTATAGATACCTTTAATTTCTTCCTCTGAAAATTGCCTGTTCATAGCCTTTGACCATTTATCAGTTGGGGAATGACTTGTATTCTTATAAATTTGACTCAGTTCTCTGTGTATTCTAGAAATGAGACCTTTATCAGAGACACTGGTTGTAAAAATTCTTTCCCAATTTTCCACTTCCCTCTTAATCTTGGTTATATTAACTTTATTTGTACAAAAACTTTTCAATTTAATGTGATCAAAATTACCCATTTTGCATTTTGTAATGCTCTCTATCTCTTCTTTGGTCATAAAATCCTCCCTTTTCTGTAAAGCTGACAGGTAAACTCTTCCTTGATCTCCCAGACTGCTTACAGTCTCAGCCTTAATACCTAGATCATGCACCCGTTTAGACTTGATTTTGGTGTACGGTGTTAGATATTGGTCTATGCCATACTATTTTTTCAGTTTTCCCAGCAGTTTTTGTGGAATAGTTAATTTTTTTCCCAGAAGCTAGGGTCTTTGTCAAACAGTAGATTACTATTGTCATTGACTGCTGATGAGGAAATTAAAACAATAATTTAGAATTACTTTGCCCAATTGTATGCCCATAAATTTGACAATCTTAGTGAAATGAATGAATATTTACAAAAGCATAACCTGCCCAGATTAACTGAAGTGGGAGTAGAGGACTTAAATAACCCCATCTCGGAAAAAGAAATTGAACAAGCCATCAATGAACTCCCTAGAAAAAAATCTTTTACCTAATCTATTCTGCTGATCCACCACTCTATTCCTCAGCCAATACCAAGTAGTCTTGAAAACTGCTGCTCTGTAATACAGTATAAAATCTGCTATGGCTAGGCCACCTTTCCTAGCATTTCTTTTCATTAGTTCTCTTGATGTTCTGGACCTTTTGTTCTTCCAGATGAATTCTGTTACTAATTTTTCTAGCTCTATAAAATAATTTTCTGGTAGATTTATTGTGATGGCACTAAATAGGTGAATTAATTTAAGTAAAATTTTCGTTTTTATTATATTAGCTCGACCTAGCCATGAGCAACTGCTGTTTTTCCAATTATTTAGATCTGACTTTATTTGTGTGAAAAGTGTTTCATAATTGTGTCCCTATAGTTCCTGGGTTTGTTTTAGCAGGTAGATTCCCAAATATTTTATAGTGTCTACAATAACTTTAAATGGAATTTCTCTTTCTATTTCTTGCTGTTGGATGTCGTTAGAAATGTATAGGAAAGCTGAGGATTTATGTGGGTTTATTTTATATCCTGCAACTATGTTAAATTTATTGTCTCAAGTAGTATTTTACTTGATTCTCTAGGATTCTCTAAGTATATCATCATATCATCTGCAAAGAGTGATAGCTTAGTCTCTTTGCCTAATTTGATTCCTTCAATTTCTTTTTCTTCTCTTATTGCTACTGCTAACATTTCTAGTACCAAATTGAATAAGAGGAGTGGTAGTGGACATCCTTGTTTCACTCCCACTCTTACTGGAAATGCTTCTAGCTTGTCCCCATTACATATAATACTTGCTGATGGTTTTAGACAGTATTTTAAGGAAGACTCCATTTATTCCTATACTTTCTAGTGTTTTTAATAGGAATGGGGGTTGTATTTTGTCAAAGGCTTTTTCTGTATCTGTTGAGATAATCATATGGTTTCTACCAGTTTTGTTGTTGATGTGATTGATTATACTAATAGTTTTCCTAATATTGAACCATCCTTGCATTCCTGGAATAAATACTACCTGATCAAGGTGTATTCTCATGATAAGTTGCTGTAGTCTTTTTGCTAATATTTTATTTAATATTTTTGCATCTATATTCATGAGGGAAATTGGTCTATAATTTTCTTTCTTTGTTTTGGCTCTTCCCTATTTAGGTATCAGTACCATATTTGTGTCATAAAAAGAATTTGGTAGGACTCCTTCTCCAATTTTCCCAAATAGTTTATAAAATATTGGAATCAATTGTTCTTTAAATGTTTGCTAGAATTCACTTGTAAAACCATTTGGCCTAGAGAATTCATTGATGTCTTGTTCAATTTCTTTTTCTGAGAAGGGGTTATTTAAGTATTCTATCTTCTCTTCAGTTAATCTGGGCAGTTTATATTTTTGTAAATATTCATTCATTTCACTAAGATTATCAAATTTATGGGCATGCAACTGAGCAAAATAATTCCTAATTATTGTTTTAATTTCCTCTTCGTTGGAGGTTAGTTCACCCTTTTCATTTTTGATGCTGGTAATTTGGTTTTCTTCTTTCTTTTTTTTTTATCAAATTGATCAAAGGTCTATCAATTTTAATATTTTTTTCATAAAATCAGCTCTTAGTTTTATTTATCAGTTCAATAGTTTTCTTAATTACAATTTTATTAATCTCCCCTTTGATTTTCAGTATTTCTAATTTAGTATTTAATTGGGGATTTACAATTTGTTCTTTTTCTAGCTTTTTCAGTTGCATGCCCAATTTATCCACCTCCATTTTCACTATTTTTTTCTTGCATGCATTCAGAGATATAAAACTTCCCCTAAGAACTGCTTTCACTGCATCCCACAAGTTTTGGTATTTTGTCTCATTATCGTAATTCTCTTGAATGAAATTACCGATTGTTTCTATGATTTCTTTTTTGACCCACTCATTCTTTAGGATTAAATTATTTAGTTTCAAATTAGTTTTTAGTCTGTATTTCCATGGCCCTTTATTACATATAATTTTTACAGCATCATTATCTGAAAAGGATGCATTTGATATTTCTGCCTTTCTGCACTGGATTGTAAGTTTTTTATGACCTAGTACATGGTCTATTTTTGTGTATGTGCCATGTATACCACTGAGAAGAAGGTATATTCCTTCTTATTCCCATTCAATTTTCTCCAGAGGTCTATCATATCTATCTTCTCTAACAATCTGTTCACCTCCTTAACTTCTTTCTTGTTTATTTTGAGGTTGGATTTTTTAAGTTTAGAGAGGGGGAGATTGAGGTCCCATACTAGTATAGTTTTGATATCTATTTCTTCCTCAAACTCCCTTAACTTCTCCTCTAGGAATTTTGATGCTCTACTGTTTGGTGCATATATGTTTAGTAATGATATTGCTTCATTGTGAATGGTGCCTTTAGCAAGATATAGTTTCCCTCCTTATCTCTTTAAATTAGATCTATTTTTGCTTTTGCTTTATCTGAGATAAGGATTGCTACCCCTGCTTTTTTTATGCTTTAGCTGAAGCATAACATGTTCTCTTCCAACCTTTTACCTTTACCCTACGTGTATCCCCCTGTTTTAAATGTATTTCTTATAGACAGCATATTGTAGCATTATGGTTTTTAATCCATTCTGCTATCCACCTCCATTTTATGGGGGAGTTCATCCCATTCACATTCACAGTTATGATTACTATCTCTGTCTTTCACTTCATCCTATTCACTCCCCTGCTAATGCTTTTATTTTTCCCTTCTCCCTTCACCTCCTTCAGAGTTTTCCTTTTGACTGCTGCCTCCTTCAGTGTTCCCTCCCTATCAATCACCCTTCCTTTCCTTACCCTTCCCCCTTACTACTTCTTCCTTCCCTTCTAATAACTGCCCCTTTTCTTTCCCTTTTCCCCTCCTAGCGCCTGTAGGGCATGATGGATTTTATACTTAACAAGGTATGTTATTCCCTCCTTAAATAAGAATCAATGAGAATAAATTTCATACAGTGCTCCTCTCCCTCTATTCTTTTCCTCTATTATAATAGGTTTTCATGTCTTTTGATGTTAGAATCCTGTACTTAACTGATTATGTTATTCCCTCCTTGAACCAAAACCAATGAGACTCAAGCTCATAAAATATTCATCTCTCTCTCTTCTTTCCTTCTCCTATAATACATTTTTATGCCTCTTTGTGTGGCATAACTTCCCCTTTTCTGCCTCCTCCTTTCCTCTTCTCCCATTACAGTTCCTTTGCTCCCTTTAATAGAGTTTTTTTTTAATCATCACTTTGGTTAGTTTTTACCCACACCCTCTATCTGTGTATAACCTTTTACATGTCACTATGATTATACAATTCTCCATACTGACACATATCAGCTTTCCATATAGGGATGTAGACAGGTTGCTCTTATGGAATAACAAGTTATGTGTGCATGGTGGGTGGGTGTGTATGTGTGTGTTTTCCCTGATTACTTTTTTATGTCTCTCTTGAGTCTTGTATTTGGAGATTGAATTTTCCACTAAGTTCTGGCTTTTTCATCAGGAAAGTCTGGAAGTCCCTTATTTCACTGAATGACCATCTCCTTGCCTGAAAGATTATGCTTAGTTTTGCAGGATAGTTGATCCTTGGTTGTAGTCTGAGTTCTTTTGTCTTACGAAATATCATATTCCAATCCCTCTGATCTTTTAATGTAAAAGCTACTAGGTCCTATGCAATCCTAACTATATTTCCATGATATTTGAATTCTTTCTTGCTGCTTGCAATATTTTCTCTTTGATCTAATAGTTCTAGAATTTGGCTACAATAGTTCTTGGAATTTTCAATTTGGGATCTCTTTCGGAAGGTGTCCATTGGATTCTTTCTATAACAATTTTACCCACTGGTTCTAGGACCTCAGGGCAATTTTCCTTGATGAGTTCTTGGATGATGTCCAGGCTCTTTTTTTCATCATGGCCTTCTGGTAGACCGATAATTCTTAGATCATCTCTCCTGGATCTGTTATCCAGGTCAGTTGTTTTTACGATGAGATAGTTTACATTTTCTTCTAATTTTTCATTCTTTAGGTTTTGTTTGACCAATTTTTGATGCCTCATAGAGTCAATAGCTTCAAATTGACTGATTCTAATTTTTAGCAAATTATTTTCCTCAATTAATTTTTGAAGCTCCTTTTCCATATGTTTAGATCTTGTTTTTAGGTAGTTCTTTTCTCTAATTAGATTTTGTACCTCTTTTCCAGTTTCACAAATTTTACTTTTTAAGGAACTGTTTTCTTCAGTAATTTTTTTTTTTCTATTTTGGCAAGTGTAATTTTAAAATAATTAGTCGATTTATCTTCTACCTCTCTAATTTGGCTTTTAAAATCCTTATTGAGCTCTTCCAAGAATGTTTTCTGGGCTTGAGACCAATTCATATTCCCTGTTGAGGTTTCAGAGTTGGGAATAGAGTCAATGCTGACCTTTTGTGAATTTGGTTCTTCTTGCTCACTATAAAAGGATTCAATCATTTTTGTTCTTGGAAATTGCTTCTTTCCCATTGTGATTGCCTATTTCTTGGCCTTTCAAGTGGATTTCTGCTTCTGTGGTATAGAAGGCTCTGACTCATGCTTCTTATGCTGGGAGCTAGGGGTCTGGTTATTGGCTTTGTGTGCTGTGTCCTCTGGGTGTCTAGACTGAGGCCAAGGTCACAGCTTTCTGAGTTGCCTTAAGGTTACTCTGAAGCTCACAGTATAAGATATGGGGGAGGGGTGGTCTGGCTGCTTCAGGATTCCACCTCCCAGCCCCTAGGCTGAAACTCAGGCAGGCTCAGCCAATGGTGGATGGCAGTGCTGGTGTCTTCCGGTTCCCCTGGTTGTGTGAAGGCACACCTGGGGTTCTGGTGTTAGCACTTACTGGCTCCACCCCTCTGGGGTTCGGGATCTCCTGCTGGTCAACTGAAATGGGACTTATTGGGACAGTTCTCACCCTGCACCTTAGCCAAGGCAGAGCCACACCCATACCCTTCCTCTAGGACTCCCAAGCCTGCCTTGGATTGTGCTATTTCAGGATTTTACCCAGGGGCAATATTCTCTAGGTTTTCAGGGTCTTAGGGAGAGATTGGAGCAGCTTTGGTTTACTTGGCTATCTTGACTCTTGGAAGCTCAGGTAGTTGATTTTTAAATATCCAGGCTGTGGGTTGATAGCCCCAGAATTAGCTGCTACTGCCGCAGGCTCTACACTTTCTCTTACCCACCTCTGACAGATCCCCTGTCCTGTGGTGAGAGGTCTGGAAATTGCCCCTGTGGTGGCTGAATCAGCTCACCAGGCTCCCTCTGGCTCCACTCTGGTGCAACCCTTGCTCCATGCTTCCCCTGCCCAGTCCCAGGTACACACCCTCCTGGACTGAAAATACATGCCCCATCTCCCAATGGATTCTGCCACTCTAAAATCCATTCAGATTCACTTTTTAGAGTTTACTGAAGGAATTCATGGAGTTCAGGTGAGTTTGTGTTTTCACTCCACCATCTTGGCTCTGCCCCCTAAAATATTATTTTAAAAATTAAAAAAAATTAAATAAATGCTTGTTGATTGATTTATTGATGTGGCCAGAGGAGAAAGGTATAGAGAAGAGAACAGGTTTTAATTAAACACCGACTGTGTGCTGTGCTAAGTGCTCTGCCAATATTATCTTGTTTTAGCAATGACTAGCGTCAGACAGGATGTACCGTCCTCCTCTCCCCATTCTAGAGACAGAGATACAAAGCAAAACGTTTAAAAAACAAAAAACCTTCATGCCTGAAATTCATGAGCCTGGAGGAATCATGTTCTACTGTGTTCAAGATAAGGCAGTTTCATGCTGACGTGTCTTTCTTCCATGATGAAATTCTGCACAGCTGCATTTTTATTTTATAAAAAGGATGGGCTTGATCAGAAGCCACGGCATTGGGATGGACAATGAGAAAGGCCAACTACAAGGCCAATATCTCCTTCCTACAGGCATAGTCCTGAGATGATAGTGGCCTTGGAATTCCAGAAGTAAATTATCCTTCAGAATTCTGTCTCAAATGGGCATGTTCATAATTTAATGTTTATGATTATAATGTAAAAATAATAAAAAGCAACCAAAATAGTCTATAGCAATTTTCTGATAAAGTAAATTTGTTCTCCTCCCTCTGTTAGTGATTTAAACAACCCAAAATGAGATTTTGCTCTGCTTTTTTAGCTATGTGTTAATTAAAAATATGGAAGAGAACTATGAAAACCACAGTCCAGCTCACAGTAGAAGGACAATCGCCAGAGTTCTGTTCACACAACCAGGCCCTTTTCCTGATGCATTTTAATAAAAACCTAAGTTGTTAATTGTTTTTGTACATGTCGTTCTCCAAAGAAAATTATGATTCCAGTGAAATCCATCATTATGCTTGCAACAAACAGGGTAACTTCAGGCTTAGGCAATACTGGGCGATTTGGGTCAGCAAAGCACTAAGCCATATTCTCTTTTGTGCCCTGTTTCTTCTCCTATTAAAGCCAAGGCCCCCTCCTGCTTTTCACTAAATCACACCTTTTGATAGTATCCATATTCAAAAGAGGCTCAGCTTACCATGCATCACCTCCCTTGAGCAATTTGGGACAGGGGGCCTGGTAGACAGAAAACAGAATACTTTGGTCCATCAGGATGCCTGTACCCCAACAGTGGCAGGTTGAGTGAACTGAGTTTTGTTCTGGGGTGATGAAATTTAGGGAAGGCACTCCGAGCATTTCTTGGCCTTTAGAAGCATAGATGCAACAAAATTTAGTGCGTGCGCGTGCACGCACACACACACACACACACACACGCACACACACATACACACATTCCTTAATAACAGGTTAAAATAAGAAGCTGCAAAATGATAGCTCCTTCTTTTAGAAGCTACATCCTTTGGAGAGTTCCTCCTTAACCCCATTTGTCACTGCTTCTCTTCCCTCCAGCACCCAGACCAACAGAACTGAAGTCAAATTCCATACCACTTAGCCTTGGTGGGTTTTGTACTCCAGGCACAAAAGATGCTAGTTATGGCTCTGATATGGAAACACTGCTTGAAGATTTTGGATCATGAATTGTAGGCTCACACATGAAAAAATGGAAGGAATCTTAGAGATTATCTATTGCAACCTCATTTGGCAGACAAGAAAATTGAGGTTTAGAGAGAGGAGGTGCCATGCCAAAGGCTGTGTGTGTGTGTATCTGTGTATCTGTATATGTCTCTGTATAATATTGTCTCCCCAGTTACTAAAACAGTCCCTGACACATAATAGTTACTTTAAAAATGCTTGTTGAATTAATGAGTGACTGGAACAAACAATCAAGGGAGAGGATCACAGGAGATAAAATGGATCATTTTGATTGCATGAAATTAAAAAGGGTTTGCATAAACAAAACCAATGCAGCCAAAATTAGATAAAAAGCAAGTAACTAGGGGAGGAAAAGTACAGCACATTTCTCTGATAAAGACCTCATTTCTTAAATATATAGGGAATTGAGCTAAATTTATATAAAAAGGAGCCATTCCCCAGTTGATAAATGTTCAAAGGACATGAACAGTTTTCAAAAGAAGAAATCAAAGCTATCAATGGTCATATAAAAATGCTCTAAATCATTGATAATTAGAGAAACACAAATTAAAACAACTCTCAGGTACCACATCACACTCATCAGCTTGGCTAAGATGACAGAAAAAGAACATGATAAATTCTGGAGGAGATGTGGAAAAATGGGGATACAAATGCATTGTTGACTGCTAGGTGGTACAGAGTATAGAGTGCCAGGCCCAGAGTCAGAAAGACTCATCTTCCTGAGTTCAAATCCAGCCTCAGACACTTACTAGCTATGTGACCCTGGACAAGTCATTTAACTCTGTCTCAGTTTCTTCATCCATAAAATGAGTGGGAGAAGGAAATGGCGAACCAGTCAAGTATCTTTGCCAAGAAAACCCCAAATGGGGTCACGGAGAGCCAGGCATAGTTGAAAAAATGACTAAACAACAACGCACCATTGGTAAAGTCATCTATTTTGGTCAAGCCATTCTGGAGAACAATATGGAACTATGCCCAAAGGTTACAAAACTCTGTGTATCCTCTGACACAGCAATACCACTACAAGGTCGGTATCCCTAAGAGATCAAAGAAAAGGGGAAAGACTTATACGTACAAAAATATTTATAGCAGCTCTTTTTGTGGTGGCAAAAAACTGGAAATTAAGGGTATGCCTGTAAATTGGAGAATGGCTGAATAAATTGTGGCATATGATTGTGATGGAGTGCCATTGTGCCATAAGAAACAATGAAAGAAATGCTTTCAGAAAAACCTGGGAAGATTTCTACGAACTGATGCAAATGAAATGAGTGGAACCAACCAGGAGAATATTGTACATAGTAACAGCAATACTGTTATGATGACCAACTGTGAAAATCTCAGCTACTCTGATCAATACAATGATCCATGATGATTCTAAAGCACTCATGATGAAAGACAGTGTCCACTTCAAGAGAGAAAGTGATTGGATAAAATGAGTATAGACTGAGGCATTTTCTTTATTTTTGAAACATGACTAAAATGGAAATGTTTTGTGTGACTTCATATATATAATCAATATCATATTGCTTACCTTCTCAATGGGGGAGCGACTGGAAAGTGAGAGAATTTGGAGCTTAAAATCTTTTAAAATGAATATGAAAAATAATAATTTTTAAGAATAAATGAGTGAATAAATGCAATAATTGTTAGACCTAGGACTGAAAACTAATGCCACTGGCTTCAAATGCAGCATTCTTTCCTTTCCTTTCCTTTTTTTTTTCTTTTTGGTAGCCCTTGAATTGGGTTCCCTGCCTCAAGTACTCTTCCACTCTACTCCATCCTCTACTCAGCTGACTGAGTGATTTTCCTAAATCTCAGATCAGAATATGTCACCTCCCTCCCCCACGCAATGAACTCTCATGGCTCCTGTTTACCTCCAGTATCAAATATAAAGTTTTCTGTTTGTAATTTAAGTTCTTCCTAATTTTCCAGCCTCCTTGCACCTTATTAGCCACTATGTTCCATACAATCCTGTGACAGTTCTTACAGCTCAATAAGCATGGTTCTCCATCTCCCACCTCCAAGTCTTTGTACTACACATGGTCTCTTACCTAAACCTCTCAGTTTCCAAGGCTCTCTTTAAGGCTGAGTTCAAATAGCATTTTCTATAGAAGGCCTTTCCAGGTCACTTCCAGATGCTAATGTCTTTCCTTCTGAGATTATCTCCCATCTCGTCTGTATATATTTTATGGGCACATAATTACTTTCATGTTATCTCTCCCAGGATCATTCTGGCAGTAAGCAGCAGGCAGAAGGCCAGGAAGGCAGGAGGTTGGGACCTAGCAGTTCTGACTGTCTCAGGATTATGGCTCAGGCCTGGACTCCAGCCACTCAGGATCTAGACAATAGGCAGGGGACCCAAGCACAGCCTTAGATACAGAAGAATAAAACAAGGAACCAGGCTTATCTTGGTCTAGCTCCATCATTTGTGATCTCTCCAAACCTCAGATTCCTCTTATAGGAATGAATCAGAATGATTTCCAACATCCATTCCCAACCCCCAATTCTATACTGAGACTGAGGATCAAGACAAAGTCCTCCATTTCAAGCAATAGAGGGTGTGATGTGAACTCAATCCTGGTAACCTGCCCTATGGATCTAATAACCTTCATTTCACCCTTTTCTCTATTCTAGTCAAAGAATGGATTGATCTCTAAGCCTGGCACGGGAATCATGGGGACTCTAGGAGTCTGTGCAGAACTGGGGATATATTGTTGGAGCCAGAGTTAGAAAGACTAGGTTGAAATCCCACTTCTGACACCCAGGGATTGCGTCATCAAAAACCAATTGCCTAAGCCCTTGAAGCTTCAGCTTCTGTCTCTGTAAATATAACACAAGTAGAGTCCTCACTTGTACTTAGCCCTAGAGGGGACTGACAAAGCATAGTAGACATTTGTCTTCTAGATTTGCTCTTGAGGTGCCAGAGCTAGTGTCAAAAGATTGGATTCAAAGCCTACTTAAGACCCTGGAAAAGTCACTCAGCTGCTCTAAGTTTTCTCATCCTATAGGAAATGTGCCACCCATGTCACATGTATTTCCACATGGGTTTGCCTAAATGGGGCTTATGGGGAAGCTTGAATAATTTTCTCCTCCTCGCAGAAAGATTTTGATTCCTACCTAGAGGGAAGCAGAAGGGACTACAAGGCTGGATGCTCTTCTCCTCTGAAATGCGGTACCTGGCTAGAATTCTACCTGTTGGTTCCCTCGAATATTACCATTCCAGAGAAGTGAGTTTTTTCTTAGGTTTAAGCTGTTTTCCTAATCTCTTTCCCTTATAGAGGAAGGAGTACTCTAGGAGTACTCTGAAAGCTTGATCCCTTTCCACCAAATTCCAAATACAAAAGATCATCACAACTAGTTAATAATAAGTAAAGTCATTTATCTAAGGAAATAAAAAACAGAAATTAGAGAAGTTATAGATTAGAAGATACTAGAGTCATTTAGCTGGGAGAAAGCTGAGATCTCATTCAACCAAGAGAAAGACTGTCTAGTCTCACCATGAAATCTAGGTAGGCAAGCTATAAATCTGAGAGATGGGAAGGAGCCAGCTTTCCCCTACTTGTTGCTGCTTCCAGTCTTTCTGCCCTTCCCTTCTCTCTCTCTCTCTCTCTCTCTCTCTCTCTCTCTCTTTCTCTCTCTCTCTTTCTGTGTCTCTCTATGTCTCTCTGTGTCTCTGTGTGTGTGTCTCTCTCTCTTTCCCTCGCTCTCTCTCTCTCTCTGTCTCTGTCTCTCTTTCCCTCCCTCCCTCTCTTTCTCCCTCTCTCCTCCCCTGCAGCTAATCATATCCTCTCTCAAAGTAGAAAGGAAAATAATTTCTCTCCCCTTCAAAATTCTAGGGCCACCTCTGTCCCTCAAACAGGAGCAGAGAGTGACATCATCATTATCCCCACCAATGAAGAGAATCCCATGCAAATGCTTCAGGCTTAAAGCCAGGATTACAGTTGCCAAATGGCTGCAGTGACCCTTGTACCACTGACCTCACAGGGTTAACATGAAGAATGATGCTTACAAACCTTAAGCCTCCCTAGAAATTGGAATTGTTATTAAGCATAAAATCCAGTCAAGGTGGCACAGTGGGGAGAGTGCCAGCCTTAGAATTAGGAAAACCTGAGTTCTCATCTTAGCTCTGATACTTTCCAGAAAGTTGTGTGGCCCTGAGCAAAGCACTTAGCGTCTCTCTCCCTCAGTTTCCTCCTCTGTAAACTCAATAAATAGTAGTACCCACTTCACAGGGCTGTTGTGAGGAACAAATGAGATCATATATAAATCACTTTGCAATTTAATAAGTAAATTCAATTCAAAAAACATTTATTAAGGGGCAGGTAGGTGGTGCAGTGAATAGAGCACTGACCCTGGAGTCAGGAGGACCTGATTTCAAATCCGGTCTCAGACACTTGACATATTTACTAGCTGTGTGACTTTGGGCAAGCCACAACCCCAAGTGCCTTGCCTTCCCGCTTCCAAAAAAAAAACCCAAAAAAACATTTATTAAGCATCTACTCTGTGTCAGACACCATGTGAAGTGCTGGGGTTTAAAAAAGAGGCAAAAAACAGTCCCTGTCCTCAAGGAGCTTACAGTCTAAATGCTAGCTATCATCATCATCATCATCACCTATACTAACCTGAAATTACCAAGAGACAGCCAGGACAGTAGTTAGAGCAGTGAATTGGAAACTGAAGGATCTGACTGCCATTTACTACCGGTGTGACCTTGGGTGAATCCCTTCACCTCTTGTAACAGCAAGCACCCTAGCATACCTAGGGCGGCTCCTAGCACAGGTTCTTAGATCTGCTTTTCTAAAGGAAAGCAACTCAAAATGGGTTAACGGTTTCACTTTAATCAAACATATCATTTACCTAGTTCAGGGGGAAAAG
>CM053589.1:190393732-190432221 GCA_028646515.1 Pseudochirops corinnae | reverse complement strand
ATTCCATACTTTGATCCTTTTTGTCCCCAAAAAAGGATTCTAGAGTTCTGTTGCTGTTCTTACTTTGCTTTCTTTGCCTGCTCATGTTGCCAGTAAATTACTTGATTTTTTAGCTCTGTGGAACTCTGCTTCCAGAGGAGAAAGCTCTGTCGGAAATCATTGGGGATGTGGAATATATATTACACATATATGTATGTGTGTATAAATTTGAGATAGATAGATAGAAACATACACATAAATTTCCAAAACTCTTACGGCAGTTTTAGCTTAAAACTGCCCTAAGACTATTGGGACACTCAGTATATATACCAAGTATATATACTTCAATTGTATGTTACATATTTATTTTTATGTGTACAAGTTGATTTCTCAGATAGAATATAAGCTCTTGAGGGAAGGGACTGATAAGGTTTCCCTAGCACCTACCACAATGCTTGGCACATAGAATTTGTTGTTATTGTTCAATTGTGTCGAATTATTTATGCCTCCATTTGGTGTTTTCTTAGCAAAAATCCTGGAGGGGTTTGTCATCTTCTTCTCCAGATCATTTTACAGATGAGGAAACTGAGGCTAACAGGGTTAAGTGACTCACCCAGGGTCACATAGCTGGTAAGTGTCTGAGGCTGAATTTGAACTCGGGTCTCTCTGACTACAGGGTCAGTGCTCTATCCTGCAACATGTAGCTGCTTGGCACATAAAATGTGTTTTAATTCATGTTAATTGATAAAATATTGCAGAGGAGTTCATTTTGTCCACTGTTTTTGCTTGAGTGGTTATCTTTGTTACAAAGGGTTCATGGTGGGGAGGAAGCTCATATCTGGAAAAAGCTTCAGTGGTATTAAAAAGCAGCAATAAAACTTTCTCTGTGGAAGAGAAAATGGTATCTTTCTCCATGATTCACCATAGGAAGTTTCCTAATCTGAGGCCATCGATCTGCTCTCTGGCTCGTCCAAGCCTCCTTACAATGTGAAAAAGAAATAAAATACACCTGAGAAACTGAGTTTCAATTTTAATAGCTTAAAAATGCCCCAAAACTTTGGGGACACCCTGGGCCTTGGATATTTTCATTTTATAAATGAGGAAACCAAAAACCAAAGAGAAGAAAAATAATGTCTTCTAACTTGTGCTTGAAATGGAAAAGTCAGGCTGCTGATTCAGAAGATTGGCCCAGTAAATTCTTGGTGTCTGTGTGTGTGTGTGTCTGTGGGGGGAGTATCTGGGGTGGTGTGTGTGTCTGTGGGGGGGGAGTGTGTATGTGTGTGTCTGTGGGGGGAGTATCTGGGGGGGAGTGTGTGTGTGTGTGTGTGTGTGTGTGTGTGTGTGTGTAAAAGGTGTTAACCCAGGTGTCCTCGCCAGACTCTAAATTGGTTTACCGTTGGCTGCCAACATAAATTCCTTCTGCAGTTTCAACTGGAATGGGTGTCCTTCATTTCCTGCCTAAACTTGCTCTGTTATTGTGCCTTATTCAGGTGTGTGTGTATGTGTGTGTGTGTGTGTGTGTGTGTGTGCACGCGTGTGCATCTGATGCTCTCAAAGGCCTATTAAGTTAGAAATGTCCAAACTCCACCAGTATGCTTGAGATAAAAATAGAAGTCGGCTCTTTATTACCTCTCTCCTCATACAGTGTAAAACCTGGCAACATTTTGAACTCTTTGAAAATGTAAACACTGCCTATTAAGCAATGAGATTTTTTTAAAATGTGTTGCAGTTTCAGATTAATTTTCAAGTTGAGAAATGCAAAAAATCTGGTGTCTCTAGCGAATTTAATATTGCACACATTCAGCATAACAAATTTAATAGCCTAAACCCCAAAGAAAACTACTCAGCATGTGGGCTGTCCCGTCTTGTGCAAGTGGTTCTGATAACCTCGCCTTTCACATTTCCTCTTTTCATTTTAAATTTATGGCCTCAGTGTGGCATTAACAGACTTATTACAGGTGGCATTCAGATGCTGGTACCACTAGATGGTTCACATATTGTGGGTCCTCGGTACCACAAATATATTCACTGAAATTAATTTTTTAGTGTTCCAAAGGGGGAACAAAAACATGTGTCAGGACTAAATAAATAATTCTTTTAATTGTATATCCAAGCGGACACTACTATCCCTCTTTTAAAAACTGGCAACCAAACCTGGTGGGAATAGATTAAACAACAAAAATTTTATCACAACCTTCTTTTCTCATCTTTTTTTTCTTTCTACCTTTAGCCTCCATTCCTGAGTTCTTACATATAAAACCTCTATCTCCTCTGAGCAATAATTTTTCAGTTGTTCCAACTCCCAAACCCAGCTCAATTTCCTTTTTAAGCCTCAGTTTTATTTTGTTCATAGGCCCAAAACATAGACAGCCGAACGGATTTAGCTCACTTCCAAAAATACTCACCTTTTTAGCAGGCCCTAAATGTGGAAAGTTGTAATTCCAAAGAAGTTTCTCCCCCCACCCTCCTCAGAAAATTATGAACCATTTATGGGATTATAATGTAAGCTATTTAGACATCTTAATTGCAGAATTCACTGGGGCATTCAGTACCCCTGAAACAACACTTCCCCTTATTCCCCCACTAATCCCAGGCAGGATCAGTGGGGACAAGCAATTCTCTGCTGCAGATGCCCAAGGAAGATGCTGAAAACATGGAGAAACAAAACAAGACAAAGGGCTAAAAATGCTTTCATTCCGCTTTTCAGGCATAGAAAGGTCAGGAAATGGGCAGCATCCCATGTCTGGAGGCACATTAGGCAGCCCAGACTGACCCTGACCTTCGCCTTAGCTGAATTCAAGGACCCTGACATTTATCCCCTCAGTAAAGAAGTCCATTTTGTAGCCCATATGTAAATGCAGAAAAAGATTCCTACGGCCTTAAGATGATGCCTAAGTAAACCGTCGTTCTCATCTCCATCCTATTTGCAGCTGTGACATTTGGTACTATGAATATTAAGATATGCCAAAGAGGCATTTATTCGACACTTGAAACTCCGAGCTAGACATAGCGCTGTTTCTTCAAAATGCTGTACTCTAATTCGACCCACGCTCAGGCTGCAAACAGTCCTTAAAAGCAGTGGGGAGCTGTGCCCATAACAGATGATTTTGATGTAACCAAAGGGGTGAGAGTTTGTTTGCAAGTAACAGATAACATCTGGGGGGAGGGGGAAGCAGAGGTTACATGGCCACATTATGAAAGCTAATTTTCCACTGACCACATCTGGAGCTGCTATTTCTCGTTTGCTTGCTTAGTGGTCCGATATCCTGTTTATAAATGTATTCTTTTCTTTATAAGAGGGGGTTTTTGTTGTTGTTTTTTTAAGAATTCACCTTGGTCAAAATAGTAGGCTCCTTATTGGTCCTCCTCCCCCCAGCCAAAAAGAGTGTGTGTGTGTGTGTGTGTGTGTGTGTGTGTGTGTGTGTGTGTGTGTGTGTGTGTGTGTGTGTGTGGAGGGGGTGATGGGAGCACCAGGAAACTGCATGATTGTTTTTATTACATCCATTTGTGTGCATGCATGCACAAGCAAAAAAATTCAAAAGGGGGAAGGGAAGGAACGCATTTTATTGCCTTTCATTCAAAGTCATATTTAGAGGGCATATGAAAGTCAGGCAAAAGCAAATCATTTGGCCAAATGGAAGTACCTAATCAGGAACTTTGCATTTTTCATCTCCACATTAGGCCTCAGGGCAAGTGACTTAAATTCCCCCCCTCTGTTTTCTCCTCTGTAAACTGGAGGGGGTTAGGAGGGGGCCTACCTAAGAAGGAGGGGCGTGGGGGGCCGAACCAGGGTGCGAAGTATACGGCCAGCGTGTTTGCTTTTTTGTGAACATGTTTTATCCTTTCTCCCTTTGGTTTTGATGGGGTTTTTCTTTAGACCAAAACAAAAGAGATTCAGCCAAATCCTTTGAACAACAGCTATATTTTGGAGAAAAAGCTCTTAAACAATGAGAATTCACCAGTAGGGCATGAAAATAGTTATAGAAATAGTTTGATTTCATTTGTTTCCACTGTTCTGACTTGAGGAAGTTAAAACTTTCTTTAAGAGAAACAATAATTCTCTCTCTCTCTCTCTCTCTCTCTCTCTCTCTCTCTGTCTCTTTCTCTCTCTCTCTCTCTCTCTCTCTCTCTGTCTCTGTCTCTCTCTCTGTCTCTCTGTCTCTCTCTGTCTCGGTCTCTCTCTCTCTCTTTCTCTCTCTCTCTCTCTCTCTCTCTGTCTCTCTCTCTGTCTCTCTCTCTCTCTCTGTCTCTGTCTCTTTCTCTCTTTCTCTCTCTCTCTCTCTTTTTTCCCCTCTCTCTCTTTCGCTCCCTCCCCCTTTCCCCCTCCTGTTCCCTCTCCCCTCTTTCCCTCCTCCCCTGTCTCTGTTTTAAATAGGTTTTATTACAGAACCAATGATATTATAAAACATGAGGTTTTGTTAAAAAAAATACAAAGGCCTAATTGTATTTTTGAAAGGAAAGTATTGCATCAGCCAGCTTCATTGAAACACATTTGCTGGCTCTGGGCTCTCACCACAATTCATTGGTTCTAATTTTCTCTGAATTTGTTGTGTTTTTTTAATGCAGCTTTTAAGAACAATTCATAATAACACTTGGGAGATAGTTTGTTAGCCTTTAAAATACACGTCATGTAATGTATTCATGAAAAGCCTGCACGGTAAAACCATTTCGCAATTAAGGCACAATTTTCCTTTAGGATTTTGTTGTTGTTATTGTCTAAACTCCAATTTGGTGATTGTGATGGCCCATGGGAAATCAGGATAATGTAAGTGATGCACCTATAAAACGTCTCAGCAGTGGCCCTGGGTTCTCAGCGATGCTACAGGCTGGTTCTGCCATATTGGGGTGCCTCCAAGCACAGGCCTAGCAATGGAGAACCACCCTAAAGGACCGAGAGCCTTACTCTCAGGCCACAGGGAAACAAATATTTCAGGATTGTCAGCTCATGAAGATCATATCTGCTTATTCCTATGGGCATTGGGAGCTTGGTTAGTATGGAATACAGAATCACAATTATTGAGTCTATTGGTGTATAAGGCTACTAACATCTAATATTTTAACCACAAAGGACACCCACAGGAGGAGTTGAGATGGGTAAGACTTACCTAACTAAGACATAGTCTTGAATTAGTCCCATTGTACACTGCCTTTGCTAATCTTCACATGCTGCTGAACAGGACTGGTGAAAATCACAAAACTGCTCATTGGATCCACTCCAAATGGGTGTCACATAATCTCAACTGGACTCTTACTACAGTAAAACAATCCCTTGACATCTCCCTAATCAAATCGCTAGCCCACTTAACAAGTGGCATTGCCAAACCTTTTCATCTCTCCTCAAACCTTCCATGGCATCTTCTCCCTCAACCCCCCTCACACCCACCCCCTCCTCTGCCCTCTCGGCTATGAACTTTTCCTCATATGTCACCAAAAAAATTGAGGCCTTTTGTCAAGCGCTCTCCCTTCTGTCTCTTCTCACATTTCTCAGATATTTTCCCCCAGTACCTCCTTATCTCTCCCCACCCCACCCCCTTCCATTTTTTAAAAATTAATTTATTTTTAGTTTTCAATATTCAAGACTCACTTTTATAAGATTTTGAGTTCTAAATTTTTTCCCCTCTCTCCCCTCCACAAAACAGCATGCAATTTGATATAGGCTATACACGTATAAACATATTAAGCACATTTCCACATTGGTTATGTTGTAAAAGAAGAATCAGAACAAAAGGGGAAAACCATGAGAAAGAAAAAAAAAGATCAAATATATGCTTCAATTTTCCTTCAGACTCCACAGTTCTTTCTCTGCATGTGGATAGCATTTCCACCATGAGTCTTTTGGAATTGTCTTAGATCCTTGCATTGCTGAGAGGAGCTAAGTCTATCAAATTTGGTCTTTGCACAATGTTGCTGTGCACAGTGTTCTCCGGGTTCTGCTCACTTCACTCAGCATCAGTTCTTATAAGTCTTTCCAGGTTTTTCTGAAATCCCTCTGCTCATCATTTCTTATGGAACAATAGTATTCTATTACATTCATATACCACAATTTGTTCAGCGATTCCCCAAATGACTGGCATCCCCTCAATTTCCAATTCTTTGGGAGGTGGCCTTTCTTGTCAAGGCAAATCCCTTTCTATGCCCAAGTGATGCCACCCCATCTCATCTTCTCCAGCAGATTGTCCCCCTCTATTGGTATCATCCCTACTCTCTTACAAATCTCTCTCTCTGTCTCTCTCTCTGTCTCTCTCGGTCTCTCTCTCTCTCTCTCTCTCTGTTTCTACCCCCCCCCATAAACATGCCCATGTCTTCCTTATTCTTAAAAACAAACCAACCCACTTAATCTGATTATTCCTGTCAGCTATCATCCTATATCATTTTTCCCTTTCACAGCTAAACTCCTTTAGAAAGAGGTTTACACTTACTGCCTCCATTCCTTTCTCGCACTCTGCTCTCAATTTTGCAGTCTGACTTCCAACCTCATCATTCTACCAACTCTCTCCAAAGTTACCGGTGACCCAGTGGCCAAATCCAATGAGTGGCCTTTTCTCAATCCCCTTCCTCCTTGACCTCTCCATAGCCTTTGACACTATCCATCACCTTCTCTTCCTTGACACACTCTTTTCGCTAGCTTTTTGTGACTCTGCTCTCCACCCTGGCCCCGGTTTTCCTCCTATCTGAATGCTCCTTTTTTATTCTCCTATGCTGGATCATCTGGGTTATGCCTAGTAACTGTGGGTAATCTTCAAGATGCCATCTTTCTTCTGCCTCTGCACAGTCTCACTTGGACCTTAAGACTATGTCCCCTGTACTGCTGGCTCATCCTGGAATTCTCCTCAGCATCTAGGACCTCCTCACCCCAGAACAGCCTCCCACATTCACAGCCCACTCACCAAGGAATATCCTCTCCATTGCTGCCCCTGCAGGGCCGTTTCTCCTTCACTCTTTGGTGAGTTCCTTCTGGAGTTTCTATTTGTGGGAGGGCATAGGTCAGCTTGCCTTCATTTCCCATCCATCTTGGTTCCTGACTTTCTCTAGACTTTCAAAACCACAACCTGACCCGCCCCAGACCCCATGGGTGCCTTCTCCCCCACTCCTGCTTTCAGCTCCCTTTTATGTCTTGTCTTCTTCATTGTAGATTGTAAGCTCTTTGAGGGCAAAGGTTGTCTGTTTGCTCGTATTTCTATCAGCATTTAGCATAGTGCCTGATGCATAGCACTTAATAAATGCTTATTACCTTCCTTCCTTCCTTCCTTCCTCCCTCCCTCCCTCCTTCCTTCCTTCTTTCCTATAAAGATGATGCTCAGATCTGTTTATCCAGCCCTAACCTCTCTCCTGACCTCCAACCTCTAATCAACAACTAACTTTTTGGATATTTCAAACTGGACATCCCATGGGATCTCAAACTCAATGCATCCAAACCAGAACTCACTGACTCCCCCAGGACCTTCCTCTCTTCCTAACTTCCTCCCAGTCTCTAGGGCTCACAAGCTCAGGGTTAGCCTCTTCTTCTGACTTGGACTCACCCATCTGTTGCCACATCGTATCCTTTCTAACTTGGTAATGTTTCTTCAATTCCTTTCCTCTGAAGCTGCTCCCCCTGCCATGCCAGCTCTCATCACCTCATCCCTGGACTGTTGCAATGACTACTGGGGGGCCCCCTCGCCTCAGGTCTCTCCCTACTCCAGTCCCATCTAGAAGCAGTTGATGGCATAGTGGATTGAGCACTGGGCCTGGAGTCAAGAAGATCTGAATTCAAATCTGACCTCATATTTGTACTGTGTGACCCTGGGCAAGAAACTCAACCTCTGTTTGACTCAGTTTCCTCAACTGTAGAATTGAGATAATAATAGCACTCACCTCTCCAGAGAGAATCAGATGAGACATTTGGTCTTTTTAAGCAAGTAGCCTGGTGCCTGGCACATAGTAGGCGCCATATAAATGTTTATTCCTTCCCTTCCCCTGTCCCACTCAGCTCCCCAAGCATTCTTCCTAACATGTAGGTCTGACCATTCCACCTCCCTTTTCAAGAACCTCCCGGGTCCAACAGAAATTCCTCTGTTGGCTTCTAACACTCTTCATAGTCTGGTCCCTCACTACTTTTCCATGTCCCCGACACTATGATCTCGCAACGTGGGCCTCTGAGGTCTCCCTGATACTCTGACTCTCCCCTTGCCCAGAGGGCCTGGAATACTCTCCCTCCACACCTTCACTCTGGGCTTCCCTGACTGTCTTCAGGACTCAGAGAAAATGCCCCTGGTGCCTTCCTTCGGAGATTAACTCCCATTGACGTCATCTCCCAAGATGGTGTGGTTTTGTCATGTGGTTTCCCCCATTCAACTGTGAGCTCCCCAAGAGCAGTTGTCCTTGTGTGTTTCGCCAGCACTTAGTACTGTACCTGGTACAGAGCAGGCACTTAATTAATGCTCATTGACTAACTGGCTGCATGTTGGCTACATGTAAAACATTTCCCTTAAGCCAGATTCAGGTCAAATAAATATCTCCATGGCCAGCATTAATTAAAGCCAAAGAAAAGGAAGAATGGTGAGTGAAGGTCTGGGACTGGAGTCAGGATCACCGGGGTTCAAATTCTGTCTCTGATGCACCGCTAGCTGCCTGAGCACGCACAAGACCTTGAGCCAAGGGTGGGGAACCTTCAGCCTTGAGGCCACACAAGGTGGATTTGAGGATCTAGAGGCCCCATGACCCCAAGGCCAGAGGGTCCCCACCCACACTCCTTGCTAAGCATCTATAAAGAAAGAGGGTTGGACTCAAACTATTATTCTAGGAAAAGGCAACTTTACCAAAAACCAATACAAAATCCTCAGCTTTTTTTTTTTACATGATGGATGGTTAGAAAAGGGAAGGACTTTACCCACCCAGCTGCCTCAGAGACCTTGGAAGCCTTGTGTGAAAAGGCTCACTTAGACCAGTTAGCACTAATGGATTCATCCAGGCTAATTATTATCAAAAAACTGTACCGCCCAGGAGTGTGAAGGAGAACAAGGAGAATGAACCCAAAGCATTTTCTGGTGCCTCAGCAAAGAAAAAGCAGGAATATGAAATGGTGGCATCAGGTCACCAGCAGCATGTCTCCCACTACGGTGGTAGAGCTGTCACCTACTGAGAAGACTGCTGGGAGGCAGACTAGGGATGGACATCCATTGATGGATGAAACATCCTGCCATGTTCAAGGATAACAACAATCATTCTCCAGCATTTTCAAAATCACCTCCAAGGGCAAATATGTTTAATTTCACGTTAGCAAAAAAAAATAACAAAGGGCTGCCAACAGGAAATACTACCCAAGAGCACATACTAGCTCAATGAATAATTCTAATCATGACTGACCTTAACAGCATCTTAAGATTTACAAAACGCTTATATATATTATCTCATTTGAGGCTCACAATAGCCTGGTGGCATGTATTATGGGCATTATCATGCCTGATTTTCAGGCTAGGGAAATGAGTCTCTCCAAAAGGTGAAATACCTTGCCTTTGGTCACTCACCTAAAAGTGTGGGGAAGCCAGTTTTCCTGACTCTAAGCTCCAGACTCTGCCTCTCCTTTTACCTTTTCCATTCTCCTCAGAACCCTCCATAAATCCTTAAGCTGCAAATTTTTGACCCAAACCAATCTTTTCCTTCCCTCATCCTTCCCCTTCCCTTCGTTCTTGCCTTCATTATAGAAGAGTACCATTTCAGGCTCACACCATGCTCCTTCTTTCCCCTGAGTGCATACTCTATAAAAACACTTCCTAAGGTTTCATAGGCACTTCCAGGTGAACAGACTCTGTCTAATCACTTCTTTTTCTGTAGCAGTTAAAGAAAGGGGAGAAGGGGAGAGAAGGGTTACAGTCACCATAGGTAAATGGGAATAAAGCAGCTTTATAGTGTGTTGGAAAATGTGCAGATCAAAGACCGCAGGAAAAGTTCAGGAAATAGCTGAACAAAGTGGCATCTGAACATGGTTAGACATTATTGTACCATAAGGAATGAAGGCTGAAGAGTCCAGAGAAATCTGTGAAGACTTTTATGAACTGATGCCACATGCGGTAAGAAGAACCAGGACTAATTAATAAACTTCTTTCTAAATTAGTTCAGTTTGGAGCTTTGTTCTCAGCTAAGAAGTCAAACACACACCAACTACAGTGATGGAAAGGGCAGGGAAACTGCCAGAGTTCAGAACTCTGATCAATGCAGTGAGGCATCTTGACTTTGGGGGCCTGCAGGTGGAGAGAGGTGGTGGACTTTGGGTGCAGAATCAGACATACATCATCAGATCTGCCCTGAAGTGGATTTCCTTCACTTAACTCTACTTCATTACAAGGAAGATTTGGGGCAATCATGTCACCATGATCTTTTTTAAAACATCAATGCCTGGCACTTAATACATGCTGACCTACAAAAAGTCATCAATAATTATTTAAAAGGAAAAACTTTCAGATGCTCTTTTGTCTCCTGCCCTCAGATGATGAAGAGTCAAACATATTTTGATGGTTAGATAATCTCATCAGTGTTTGTACTTCCTTGACTGGTGCAAATCACAACTCTTAAAAGGGATAGGCCTTCCAGGAGACCAAAGTTCAAATCCTGTCTTCAAAACTGAGGTTCTAGGCTCATTTAGCTAGAGCTACAAGGGGCTTTAGATATCATCAATCCCAACTATTTTTGTCTACGGATGAGGAAAGTGAAGTCCAGATATCTCTGTGTATCCTACTATACAATGGCCTGATCAGTATTTGAACCCAGGCCCCAAGACTCCAAACTCAGAAGATCTTATTGTACCCTGTGCTGAAGGAACTGCTTCCTTTTATTCTCATTTCAACTGTATCTGCAATGGCAAAAAACAAAGCAAAGCAAAACAAAAACAAACAAAAAACCCCAAATGTGCTGGTAATATATAACATCTATATAACCAGTCTCTGGTTCGCTGAATAAAGCAACAAATGCATGTGGTCAGAGAGACCTGGGTTCCGTTCCTGGCTACCTATGTGACACCACCTACTCATTCACCTTCCCTCAGCCTCAGTTCGCTCATCTGTAGAATGGGAATAAGATCAATCTTACCACAAGGAGACATTATGATAAGCCAGTGAGATAATGAATGTCAAAGCTCAGCAAAACTGCAGTGCTCCTTGGCAGCTGGGTGTCCCAGTGGGTAGAGCGACATGCTGCTGTCTGTCCAATTTGGCCTCAGACGCTTATCAGCTGTGTGACCCTGGGCAAGTCACTTGCCCTTTCTTTGCCTCTGTTTCCCCATCTGTAAAATGGGGATATTAACAGCACCTCCCTCCCAGAGCTATCATGAGGATCAAATGAGATATTTGTAAATGCATGCTCTGACATCAGCCATCACTATTAAATTTCAACGTATCATGGGTACACAATACAAAATACACACACAAAAATGGAGTGCCATATGAAATCTCCATCCCTTTACATTCACCATGAAAGAACATATTTCTCTAATGAGAATACACTCCTGCACTTAATCCCAGTAGAATTAAACTCACTGAAGGCAGAGGCTGTTTAGGTTTTGTTTTTGTATCCTTAGGACCCAGCAAATGACTGTCACAGAGCAGCTGCATAAATTATAAAGACTGGTTGAACTGAATTGAGTTCAATAGTCATTAAATCATTTTTTCAACAAATGTTTTAAGTGCTTAGTATGTTCAGAACAACCTGAGAAGTGTTGAGGGAGATACTAACCTCTGGCACTAAAGGAGCTTAGAGGGGGATAAGATTCCAGTGAAGACAGCCATAATACATTGGATTAAATGAGGAGCATATTGGAGCATTGCAAAATCATGCCTGGTGTGAGCTCCACGGGGGCAGGTCGGTGCCAGCTTGGTGGGATCACTTAACCTGAGACACAGAGTTTTATTTAGGACATTATGAACCTCCTGAATCTGCCTGAATTTGAATTTGTGCTAAGGAAACACTATCAGACCTATAGGAGTCTGAAACCTGATCTCCGTCCATGAGGAACTGATAATCAGGGCAATGGTGAAGCTAGCCTATTGCCCATGAGGAGCTAACAATTGGGGTGAGGGTGAGGGTAGCCCATAAAGCACATTTAGCAAATAAGGGAGTGTGGAATATAGCAGGAAATTGTGCCATTGACAGAGGTGGACACCATAACCAGTAGAATAGTGGTATTAAACAGATGGCCTTTTGTCTCTAAGTAAGCTTAGGGTCTGTCAGGAGCTTTGGAATTTCCTAAAAATAATCCATCCCACTCTTCTGTTCAACTATGAGCCTAATACTCCATACTGATGGACAAGCTCCATAGGGCATCCAACCAAATACATGTTGAAATCTGGGTATTAGACCTTCTTCATCCACTTGGTCTTCCTTGTGTGGATAATCAGTCCAGATTCCTTTGAAAGCCACAGGCAGAACATATAAATGAACTAGAAAAAGAAGAGAGTCATCAGGAAAGATTTTTCCAAAGGAAGAGAGACTAAAAGGATAACAGACAAGAAATTGTGGCATGCTTATAAGAGGAATTAGGAAAACCAAGGTCGATTATCAAAGGCTATCATCATGATGCCTCTTTTCCTCCTTATAGAAAGTGATCGAGCTTGTCAAGCCAGCAGATTCCCCTTTTCCAGATCCCGTTGAAGAAGGCCTCGCATGTGACATTTATTCTGCATTTATAGTACCACCCCCAACATCAACTCTAGACTTAGAGGTAAGCCTTTTCTTAGCCCTTTTTCTTGTGTACAACTCACTTAACCTCAGCTTTCCTTAGACTGGGGAGTCAATTCAGCCAAGAAGGGTTCATTAAGCACTTACTATGCACCAGACACTTTCCTAGACACTGGAGATATAAAGAAAGGCAGAATCAGGCTCCCCGACCTCAAAGAGCTTACATTCTAATTGAAGAGACCACATGAAACTAGCCAGATCATACAGGCACATGGAAGGTAATCTGAGAGGGGAAGGCACTAATGGGGAAAGGTGGAAGGAAAGTTCTCTTGCAGAAGGTAAGATTTGAACTGAGTCTGGAAAGAAGATAAGGAAGTTCAGAAGTAGAAATGAGAAGGGAGAGGATTCTAGAGATGGAGATGGGCAAGTGCAAAGGTGGGAGGTGGAATTTGCTTGTAAGAAACAGCAAGCAAGACCAAGAGAGGAAAAGTTATGTGGATCAAAGGGAGTTCCCTGACTAGGAACCCTTTCATTTGGGGAAAAAGCTCTTAGAAGAGGAGCCTGGAAAATGGCAGCAGCATAGAAGACGAGGGGAAGGTACTGCAGGGTAAACACAGAGGAACAGACCAAGGACAGGTATGTTTTCCCAAGAGAGAGTGGATCATCCCACAGACTTAGTTTCCTCTTCCCTTCAAGTGTCGTTTCCAGTTCTAAATTCTCAGTCCTGTGAGTATAAGTCATTGGAACTGAGACCAGCACAGATTGGACAACAGAGGGCCATAAGAATGGCTTTCTCAGTGAATTCCACCTCCATCCCAGTCCTACCCCACTTAGGATATCTGCATTGTCTTGGCTTCAGTCTTTATCTTCATGGGATCTAATGATTCAAGTCAGTGGTAACTCCCAAACCCCAGTCTTCTCCAGGGCTGACATGACTTCTTGTAGAAAAGTATCCAATAAAAGCTGAGAGTTGCAGATGAGTCTTGGAGAGCACCTTGAACTACTGTCTCTGTTGTGCTGTTTACTTGCCTTGTCCTAGAATATTGAGCAAGTCCTTTCAGAAGAGACCCCAGTAGAAAGTGAAGTCACAGAAGTGGATCCATTGGCCAATTTCACCATTGAAGAAGTCAAGACAGTGCTGGGTCAGATCACGGATGAAGCCATAAGCAGCATTCAGGTACATAGCTGGGGCAGCATGTGCATTTATAGTTTTTAGCTGACCAACTTAAGTCTAAGTGAGTACTAACCTTCCCCACAAATGCAGTGAGCATGGCAGTGGAATTCAGACTTACCAGCTCTGCATAATTCTCTAGTTAGTCACCCAGTACTCAGAAAGATCACAAAAATAGATTCACTAACCATTTCAAGTGTGGTATGACTTCTTTACAGCATAGAGTCTGACACACAAAACATAGCACTGTCCCCATCCCTTTTCACATTGCAAACATGAACCAAGTATTTAAATATGTCAAAAGAACTGAGAAAGGTCATCTGGTATATAGGATAGAGAGCCAAGCTTGGAGTCAGGAAGATGTAGGTTCAAGCCCTCCATCTGACACGTTCTAGCTTGGTGACCCTGTCAAGTCTTTTCACTTCTCAGTGTCCCCAGTAAACTCTAAGACTGACAGTTAAAGGGCTGACCTGTGTTGGTAGAGGAAAGGTCTTCATTGGGAGCTCCCCACACCCAATAAAATCCCAGGTCCATTTGCAAAAACACCAAACACCAAAGAAGTCAGATCAAACCCATTTTGTGTTTGTCCTCAGACATCCACAAAGAAGCAAAGAAATCAGCAAACTCATTCCCAGAAAGTTGGTTTCCTTCTCAATTATCACTAGGATCTCAAAACCACTTAGGCCAGGCTTGGGAATAAAAGCATCAAGGAAGCAGGCAGCCACTCGTGTTACCTCAGCTTCAGACTCATCATCAGAGTACAGCTCCTTCTCAGGTTTCTCCCACTTTCCAGAGTGACAAGTGGCCTCACTTCACATTACAGAATGCCCCTCCCACCGTGGTTTGTAGGAATCTGCATCATTCTCCAAGAAGGTAACAGATTCAGTCTATTGACTATTCTGACCAAGTTTGAGATTTCCATAGAAGTTGAGTAAGGCCATAGAAACCGGGCCCTACTAAATGGTGCATGCAGAAAACACATAAATGCCTTGCTGGGGGAGGCTTAGTTAATCATCAGAACATGAGAGCCGGTATGTAAAAAGCACCCTGTTCAAACAACTAATTTGGGACTAGCCAGAGATCAGCCTGGCATAAGCTCCCTTTGTGACTTACTCAGTCATCAGATGTTATTGTACTATTTACACGAGCGAGCAGAGATTCTGTGCCAGAAGAAGGAGCCAAAGTCCTCGGCTTAATAAGGGGTGTTTAGTGTTTACCAGAAATAGTGGAAGAACATGTTTTTATACAAAGCTCTTTATTGTGAGCCGTCTGATGAATATAATAACCAGCTAATAGGTTGGAGGGCAGGGGGCAGTTGCATGAAGCCAGGAGTTCAGAATGTATCTCCTCTTTGGATTTGATAACATTTCTTCTAAATATAGTTTACGTATAACACTGGCCCCTGGAGGCTCCTCACAATCCTCGGGAATTATCACCAGGGCTGCTCTTAGACAGTAATGGAATTGTTTGTGAGGCCCCCAAAATTGGAAACACATCTCTGCCAAGGCTGTACTGCATGGAGTGAGCCATACATCTTTAGTGATGTACTTCAGAAGAGAGGAGCCCGATACCTTTGTCCCACTGATCTACAAAGGAAAGTGAGGACACTGTTTAACTTTAAAATGTGGTCACCTCCTTGCCCCAAAGCCATCATCCCTTGGATGTGCCATCCGGGAACAACCAGGTCAAAGATAATTAAGCAGAGAAAGAAATTGGAGCAGAAGTGACACACTGATCTTTGGGGGGAGAGGGCAGACTGATTTCCATATTAAGTGAGTCCCCAGCACTGGGCAGGAACAAGCAAACTGCCAACTCCCAGATGATGAGGATGATGATGACAGTGGTAGTTGTAGTGACAGCAATAACAACAGCAGGAGTTTGCATCTCAGTACTTTACTCAACAACAAAAGGGCATAATTTTTCCACTTTTGTAAAGCACACTGACCATTAAACATGGAAGTAGAAGAGTACATTGTCAGAGTTTTTCTTTCTGCTCTCTGTTGAATGTGATGAGAACAATAAAAATAAGACTGATTGATCAATTGACATAATACCTCTAGTGATAGCAGGGATGGAGTAGATAGGACATTGAATATGGAATCCAAAAGGCCAGAGTTCAAATCCTGCCTCAGACCTTGTCAAATGCCAACTTTCCCAGGTCTCGGTTTCCTCATCCATAAAAGGAGAGATTAGGCTAGCTGGTCTCTGAGGTTCCTTCCAGCTCTAAATCTGCAGTCCTAAGATATCATGATCCTCACTCTCTCTCTTTGCATAAATCTTCTGGTTAGCCTTGCCAACCTCCATATAAACAGGTGATGACTAGCATTCTAGTATAGAAAGCAGGAATAATGATGGCTCTAAGCAGAGAGTGGCTTTCCTAGAATTTTTAGCGTCCATCACTAAACATGCCTTCACTTTTCTCTTCCCGAACTCTCCCCACAAACCCATTGAGCCCCCCAAATTCATTTCCAGATAACTTCGGGATGTGGGTATTCTTGTGGCATCGCGTTTTGTCAATATTTACTCATGTGCCAAGTTAAAAGTTGATTGATTACATTCTGCCTATCAAAATCTCCTGGCCTCAGATACATCCTAGCTATGGGACCCTGGGTAAATCACTTCACCCTGTTTGCCTCAGTTTCCTCATCTGTAAAGTGACTTGGAGAAGGAAACAGCAAACCACTCCAAGATCTTTGCCAAATAAGACCCCAGATGGGGTCACAAAAAGTCAGTCAGATACAAGTGAAACAACTCAACAACAAAAAAAATTATTCTTCCAGGCAACACAGAAATCACTGTGGGCAATATCCTTTAAAGTGTTCTTTTTCAAAGCTCTTAGAATTAATTATTGGCATACCTCACTTTACACAACCAATGAAGTCCTGAAAATTTCGTGTAAATTATTTTTTGAGTAAATTAAATTATTTTCTCATTGACTCACACTTTAATTTTCGATGATCCTTCCCTCTGGAATACTTTTTGGCTCCAAAATGCCTAATAAAAGCCACACTTAATAGAGAAAACTTTTTTTTTTTTGGTTAAAGCTCACATTTAAAAGGAAATTCCATTTCTGAGACAATATGAATAACGATTCTCTAATCTCGTATTCATTTTGACTGTTGGCCCAAGCAAACTTGAAAAGCTTAAGGGAAGCCAGTAATTTGGAGACCATGGGTTTTTCAGCTCTATTTCTCATTTGTAGGTTAAGAAATAAATCCAAGTGTCATCACTACCCTCACTCACCACAGTCCCTGGGAAAGAAATGTCCCAGGTTTCACAGATGTGTAAGACAGAGGTTTCTCTTTTTCTTTCTGAATCGAGAAGAGCCATTCAGACAAAGCCCAGACATGCTGCTCATGGGATAGTTCTTAGAAAGCAATGATCCAAATCCACCTGAACTGTCAGGAAAAGTGCAGAGTTCAAAGAAACAAGTAACAGTTTGTTTGGGAACAGAGTGGGAGAGAGAGGGAAAACATAGATATAGGGACTGAAGAAGTCACCTAGTGGAAACCTCCCATTTTAGAGATAAGGAAGCTGAGGCCCAGAAGGATAAGGTGGTGTGCCCACATTCACAAGGTAGTAGGTGATAGAGCCGGGAATTTAAATCAAGTCCTCTGATGTTAATTTCCACAGCTCTTTCTACTTCTACAGCACTGGCCTCTGCTAGGTCTGCCTAGCCCAGAGGACAAGTATACCTGCTCCCTCTCTGTCCTAGCTGTCTTTCTGTTATGTATTTGTGAAATATTCATTCAGAAATGTATGGAGGGGTAGAACCATAACTTGGGTGGGGCAACAGGGCATTTGTCTCAGGGTACAATATGTTCTCAGAAGGCATTGAAAATACTTGCACTCCTTCAAAAGTTTCAGTCCAAACAACATAGTACCTACTTAGAAAGAACACTTACTTAAAATGAGGGGGTTAGACTTGATTGTCCTAGAAGTCTCTTCTAGCTCTAAAACTATAATCCTATAATGCCCTTATCCCAGAGACTAGGAATATTATATTACCTCTCCATAAAACCCCATGGCTGTGGACCCCCTTGAGCACATGCAACATTGCCCTATGACTCTTCCCCAAGGCAGACAATACACTTGTTCGTAATGGTGTCCCACCAAAATAACAATGAGTAAGAAATGGGTCCTCTCCCAAAAGAGGTGAAAGCACTAGCTAGTTGAAATGGTCCAAGCCAGTAGGATTTTCATTAGCAGAAAGGAGATGGGTGTGGGATTCCCAGAATTTTTGGAGTTGTGAAATTCCCTTCCAATCATTGGGTGTCATAATAATTGCTATATGGAACCATTTGGATTATATAGCATGAATTAATCTTTCAAACTGGTATTTGAAATCAATAATAATTACAAAAAGAACCAGTATTTATACAGGACTTTAATTTTACTGTTTTGCATTCATTAATTCATTGGAGTTTCACCCACATCCCTGTCTACTACATGTAAACTACATCCATGTAAACTACAAAATAAATATTTTGAGGGGTCCCCCGAGCATCTCAGAAGATAGCTGCTGATAGCCTCAGGTCTTGGGAATCTCTTAGAAAGAAAAGCCATTAATTACTCCATGGAAGGGTAGATGGTTTATTCTGATTTGGAAGGTTAGTTCTCAGTTTTCCTACAGTCCACACCTCTCTCTTAAACCTCTCTCTGTTCCTCCAACTCATCTCTCTTCTCCCCTCTCTTAATCACTGTCAGGATAGAAGAGTATAAACTAGGCATGACCCAGAGGCAAAACAAAAAAGTTTCCTGTGAGTCAAATAAGGCTATTCATATCTCATCTAATCATTAGCTAAAGTGGAAATCTTGTCTTGGAGGCCAACTACAATGTGGTAGGATGAAAAACCCAAAAAAGGACTTTGTTAAACTTCTAAAACCAAATCCAATATCGGACATGAGCATTCCTCCTGTTGAAACTGACCCAATAAAAGCCTTACGAGGCATCAGTGATTCTGGAAAGCCCAAGTGGCCCAACAGATATTAACATTCCCAGCTTTATGAGCATTTTTCAGTTCATTGATGGTTTTATTTTATTTTCTATTTAAAGATGGAGGGAAATCTGCAAGCTGCTATGAGAAACCATGTTTGGTGGACCAAGCTGATTTGGGCATGCCTCCACACATGGATTTACCTGTCCTGACCACATTATTTATCACTAACAATAACTGTGCAATAAATGATTGATTTTTTGTTTATAGTAAATAATGTATTCATCTTTTAAAATTTGTTTTTGTTTTTATATCAAAGATATTTCCAGATATACTACCCAATATCCCACACACAAATCCAATGGATCTTTCCCTGTAGCAATTTATAACAATTAAGCAAAGCCAACTACAGAATGACTGCATCTCACTATGTATGCAATATTCCTCACCCATGGTCCCTCATCTCTCTAAGGAAAGAAGGAAGGTGTCTTTTCATCTCTTCTCCAAGTCCAAGACTGATCTGACTACAATTATATATTCTTTCTAATTTAAAAAAAAAAAGGACATTCTAGAGCTAGGAGTGTTTAGGAGATATGTATGCTCGCCTCTCCACAGAAATGTCACCACCATGGGCCAGAAGCAATCACGAACCTAGCCATCCACTAAAGCCTATCAGTAATCACTCACCTTTTCCCAACTAATCACATGCAGAAAAGTGGTAGAATTCCCAAGGTCCTAAAAGAGAAGGAATATTCTTAATCGTGGGAATGACAAGGAGAACCATAGACTTATTGGCACAGCTCATTTCTAGGTAGCCCTGACTTTCTGGGATCCAGATGAAAATGTATTGCCTTGCAGGCTAAAAATAATAATAATAATCATAATCCATTGCCATTGGGGTTGGATGGGGGTGGAAGGTTTGTATTAATAAAACCCAGAGCAGTTATTCTGATTGGGTGTTTATTGGTAAAGTCCATCTGAAAACACAGATAAATTAACCTATCTCACAACCCAAGGTGATATGAAAAATGGCTATCCAAATGCCACTTCCTGTTGCTAGCAGACACACTCTACATTGGGACCAGGCATAGAACGATGATAAAGCTTTATCACATCACTCCAGGCTGAAACACCATAATGTCTGCAAAACAGGAAGGTGTGCCTGGGCTAATGTCTGTCTTTAGGCGTTCAAGCATGTCCCGGCCACAGAGACAATGTGCAGGCAGTGATAGCTCCATCATCACCCTATTTTTCTCTGATTGTCTTCACAGGCTGAGATAAATGAGAAACTGCAAATGCAGGAAGAAACCTTCAATGCGCGGATCGAGAAACTGAAACAGGCCTGAGGAGGCCCAGGGACGGGAGCCAGGCTGAAAGTCAGAGAGAGCATCAAAAGCCCGGAACACAAGACCATCCCAACAGCCCTCGTCTTCTCCATTTAGTGGAGAATTGTAGCCCTTATTCCTTGTATTTCATTATTTCGATTTGATTTGATTAGGCTCTCTCTTAGCCCATCTCAGCAGCTGAAGCAATTTCACCAAGTTGAAACCAAACTGATTTTGTATATAACAGTTTGCAGAATTTTATGTCAAACGTGAATATTTTAGGCTATATTTTTTACATAATGCAATATAAACATGCTTCTTCCAGGAAGAAACTTTTTTAAACCAAAGAGATAAAAAAATGAAAATAATTTTATCTCCATTGACTTCTTCAATGGACTTAGAACACACCACTGAGAATGGGAGACCAGAGCCCCGAGGACCAGCTCTTATTGGACTCTCTCCCCTTCTGAGCCATTGAGTTTTCTTGTTTAGATTGTACATGTGTGAAGCCCATTTCCTGAAATTATATAATGTGTCTCTGAGCAGTTTAATTCCTTTTGCACTGCGTTTGTTATTTCTAATCTTGTTACCCTCTCCAGAGAATACATGACTTATATATATATATATATATATATCTGTGTGTGTGTATGTGTACACACACATAAGAGGAAGCAATACATAAGTGGTTATTGAAGACCAACCTCAATAGAGATGAGAGAAGTCTTAAATACAAATTCTGCTTTGTGGAGCCGTGAAAATTAACCATTAGTGCCATGAAATAATTGAAATGTCGAACATAATTTAAAATAGTTTAATTAAAATGGAATTTTCAAGGAAAAAAGAGTCCTCTGGCAAGCTGATTAGCCCCTGGTTTTACAGATTAGATTCCTTCCTAATTGGGCTCTTTGTCTCCGGGTTTCTCTTAAGATATTCCCTGGAATTGGAAAGACAGCCAGAAGGGGGCCCTGGCTTCAGCAGCAGCAACTTTGCAGTTCAAATAATACCAGCCTCTGGGTAGTACTTAAAAGGAAAAAGCATTGATGTTATTGCAAGTGGAGTGCCAGACCCTAACATCCCCTCATGTAGGGTACATTGTGGAACAGGAGCTACTCAAAGCTTTACCTCCAAAGCCCCCACCGATGAGTTTCTTTTACCAGCTGAACAAAGGATGTATTAGTTCAGAGCAAAAGAAATGTAATTAAACAGCTCAGCAAAATCACTAATAAGATCGCCTCCATTCACACAGGAGCACATGGTCCCACTTACCATGTACAAATTTGAGAGAGAACATGTTCCAGGATGACTGGTAGCTAGGAAAGATACGAAGCCAAGAAAGTCCGTTCTCCTAAGTTGACATTCATACTAAAGTGCCTTTAACGCTGCTGTTTGCTCTACAGATCAGAACTTGTTCTGTCTTCTAGGGATGTCTTCTAACTGAGCTGGCCTTCGTTGCTCTTCTGTTCTCTCTCCTGGGTTCTAGGCTGAAATGACCCCTGCTTGCTTCTGGCCCCTCTGCCAAACGGTAGCTCTGGCATCTAGAACCTTAGGCAGCAGTCTTTACCTATGATCTCCCCAAGAACTGAATGAGTGTGCTCCCTGCACTAACTAGTGATCCTGGCCTTTTCAGAGAACCTTTACTTTGACAGTGAGAGTCTCACCTGGGTAGCCATCATCAATAACAGTAGGGAGGTAAATAGAAAGCTGGGATTTAATAGGCTTCAGTTATCCAATGATTGACTTCTCCAAAGCATAAGGCAGAGAGTGAGAGAATACTACCCATCCAGCCATGTGAATTTTCCCCAAGTGTGCATTGCTCCTGATGGATGGGCAGGAAGCAAGTGGAGCAATATTTAGGAAAGTCCAAGGACTACTTATAAGTGACCTGTGTCTTTGTCAATATGGATTGGAGGTATAGTTGATAGCCATCCATTCTCAAGGGTTTTGCCAATCACCAGTCTTTTCAGTCATGCTCATAAGCCTACAGCATCATCACCATCATGAAGGTATACCTTTAAAAAAAATGAAAACACCATGTGATAGAGTGGAGAAATTGATAGATTAGCACTAAGCAGACCTGGGTTTGGCTCCCATAGGGGCTACTGACTAACTTATGACCTTGAGAGCAAACTACTAAAGTTTCTTCATCCGTAAAATGAAGGTGTTGGAGCAGATGACCTCTAAGGGCCTCCCAGTTCTGACATTCCATGATCAATGGTGATGATTGTAACTCTTGCTCTATGGAGTATTCATGTCTACAAAGCATTTCCCCCACAGCCACCCAATAAGGATGTGCCCTTTGCACAGCCCTTTTTGAGCTCGGGAAGGAAACAGCAGATATCACCCCCACACCCCACACCCCAGGGTGCAGGGAGCTTGCATTCTGATTGGGGAAAGAAGACTCAGGCACACAAAATCCAAACAGAATGGGTGACCCACCATTTCTCAGAATATATCAAGAGAGTCTTAAGATATAGAGAAAACTATTTGGCCTCCAAGGTCCCTTCCAGCTCTAAGATTTCATGATTCACTGACTCTCTGACCTGGAATAAACCTGGAAGATCATCTAGTCCAACACTCTCATCTTATAAACCCAAGACCCAAGCAGAGATTTGTCCAAGATCACGTGGCTTAGCAAATGGCAGAGCTGAAATTTGGACCCATCTCCTCTGACTCCAGATCCAGCTTGCTTTCCTCCAACGAGAGCTTTTCTCTTACCGCTAGGAAGAAGGTGGAGTAAATATCATTGTGCCCATTCTTCTCAGGAAGAAACAGAGGATTCAAGAGGTCGAGGGACTTATTTACCTTCATGAAACTTGTTGGAACCAGGATTTGAAACCAAGTTTCCCGATCCAATCCAGGGCTCTCTCCATCCTCCATGTTTTCAAATATTGAGATCCAAGGCTGTCAGAATAGAAAAGGACCAAAAAAGTCTTCTAACGTAACCCTTTCACTTTAGGGGTGACATGATGGCTGTCTTCAAACAATTGAAGGGCTGTCACATAGCATAGGGATCATGTGACTCAGCTGCCAAGAGCAGGACAAGGTGCCAGAGGTAATTGCTGCCAAGTGCTCAATGTCAGCAAAAACTTCCTAATGCAGCTCCCCTCAGGGGTTCCCATCCTCCCCCACTAATTTGCAATAACACTACAGGGTGGGTCTCCAAGCAGGTGACTATTACTCTTAGGTACAAAGATACTCTGTAGGGGTCTTCTCCTAAAGCTATAGTTTATGAGCCCTCACTGAGGCACTTATATTTCATTATCACTCAGTTGATACAATGAGTTAAAGCAAAGGCATTTACTCAGAATGCAGATTAACCATAGCCCCAAAACGGTGCTACATAAACCTGGATAGTCCCCCACATTTAAAAACACATAGGATCTGTGGGAAGAGTAAGCTCACATGCAGAATTTGCTGGTGGAAAGGCATGTAGAGAACAGACATGGCCAAGGAAATTCATACCTGTGGACTTGCCACAGCCCAGATGTCTTTCTATTCTTATGGTGTCTTTATACTGCTTCTTGCTGGGCATTGGATCTCCTCTGTATTGCTCTACTGGGTTTCATGGACTTCTTTCTTTCATTCAACTTTCAAATTCCAGGGCTAATTCTCTCTTGAATCTATAGCTGGCTCTCTTCTCTGCTGCCAGGAGTCATACTATTTGAAACTATATTCCTTTCTCTCTCTCTCTCTCTCTCTCTCTCTCTCTCTCTCTCTCTCTCTCTCTCTCTCTCTCCCCCCCCCCTTCCTTTCCTTCCTCTCCCTCTCCCTCTCCCCTCTCTTCCCATCTGGATGTGATATTTCCTACTAGGAGATTAATACCACCATAAGTCATTATTGTGTACAGGGTGTTCAAGAAGGACTAGCACCTCTGATGTGCTGTCCATCTTATTCACCCAGCTTTCACCTGTGGATCCAAGAAGCTGTAGCATGCAGAGTGGCCACACTCCAGTAAAAACCATCTTGGCAGATGGGCTAAACCAGATTGAGGGTAACTGATGGGCCTCAAACCTGTCAGTGAGTTAGGGGAATATTTACCCCAACCATGTTATGATTTCCCCAGGGGGAATGGATGGATGAGAACAATTTGTTCCAATGGCCATGAACACAGATGAAGCAGGTGTTTTAGAGTGCTTAGAACTTGGTCAGACATCAAAGATGCCAAGGGTAGCTACTACATCCTGGGCCATTGTTAATTACCCTGATTTTTGTCTTGCCCCTGGACTTTGATGACTCTGAAAGAGTGAAGCTGATGACTGTGCAACTCTGCTTCAAATCCAATCCATGTGAGAGTCAAGACATCACCCCATGATATCATTGTTCCTCTTCGAAATGAATGAGAAACAACAAAACAGCATGGAAAGACATAGTGGATGGAGAAATAAGGAAAGAGAAATTTCCCTTTTCTTCATACTGCCCTCTAATCAAGGGGCAGTGAGGGTGGCCACCCTTCAACTAACCAATGGCAATCTGCCCCTCTAATTATATCAACTTTCTGTTGAAATGCTCTCTGCCTTCTAATACAAGGTTCCTTAGCAGATAATCTTCCAAGGTCCCATTCAATTTCAGATCCTATGATTCTCATCCCTTCTTTTCATACTTTTGATTTTAAAAAACCTAAGCACAGGCTCTCTTGAGTCTTTGTTTGGACTGATAAATCTCATTAGTTTGGGGATAGCTCTGGGTTGAAGTGAATTCCCTTCATTAATGCAAATCAGACACCTTCTTGGTAATATCTAAACTTAGAGGGTTTCCTGGAGCCTGTGAGAGATGAAGGAACTTGCCCTGGGTCACACAGATAGGATGGACTACCTTAGGAGACACTGGCTTCCTCCTTACTCAAATGAGGGTTGATGAATCACTTGTCAGGACACTATAGACCAGTGGTTCTCAACCTTCCTAATACCACTATCCTTAATACTCGTATGTGGGCATATTTGCATGTGGGCGGACCCACCTGGAGACAGATAGAGGAGCAGCGTCTCGGGTCCTAAGACCATCAGAAATATGTGTTTTCTGATGGTCTTAGGTGACCCCGTTCGACCCTCAAAGGGGTCACGACCCATGGTTTGAGAACCGCTACAATAGAAGGTTTGCTTACCTAGGTATGTGTTAGACTAGAAGACCCTGAGGTCACTCCAAACTCTCAGATGCTGGAGTGGTGAACTAGAAGGGCTTATAGTAGCACCAACATGAGACTGAACCTCAGGTCCCTAAGAATCCTTATTCTTCCATTTACTATCTGTCCAAAGTAAACCTTGTCAAAACAAAATGAGCAATATTTTACAAGTAGTAATTAGTTGTTGGGACAGCTGGTGGCATAGTAGAGTCCCAGACCTAGAGTCGGAAAGGTTCATCTTCCTGAGTTCAAATCTGGGCTCAGACACTTCCTAGCTGTGTGACTCTGAGCAAGTCACTTAACCCTGTTTGCCTCAGTTTCTTCATCTGTAAAATAAGCTGGAGAAGGAAATGACAAACTACTTCAGTATCTCTGCCAAGAAAACCCCAAATGGGGTCATGACTGAAAACAACTGAACAAAATTAGTTGTTGCTTCTTGTTTATTTATTTTTAATATATTTCATAAGCAAAAAATAATCATAAGCAAAACCATGCAGCAGGGCTTAGCGCACAGTAGGCACTCATTGAATTGAAGTAAATTATGTTAGAAAGAAGCACAGATATCTAACTGAACCTCAGAAAGGGGAATATAGCTGTTTTGCAGACTAGGGAAAGTGTTCTTAGATAGGAAGTGGAAATGATGAACAAATTTAATTTTAAAGAGTAAATTGCCTTCCATCAGGCACTCTGGCCCTCTCCATCGTTCCCCCAGTCCCTCACCAGAATCAATCTCCCGGATAAGGAATTTGCATCTTTCTATAAACATGCCTATTCCACAGGAGAAGGGAGTAATTGAAAAAGGTGTAATTGATTTCTGTGAGGACCTAACATTCTGCAACTTAACAAGGCCTAACAACTAACCCTAAAGAAAGAAGGGATCTTTGGAGGAAACAGCCCAGACTATCAGGCAGCAACAATGAAGTGAGTCCCCCTAGGAATCCACTAAGTGTTCTCCAAATGCATGTTACTTGTGCAGCGCAGCATGAGAAGGAAAAAAAAAGCACATTTTTATCAAAGACTGACTACATGGCAACCTGAGAGTCAGAGGAAGGGATAAAGGTCAGGACTTAGAGTGGCCTAGTGACCCTGAGTAGGTCATACCCTCTCCACCCTCAATGAGTGGCTGATCTGTATCAGCAGAAAGATTTCCCTCACCTGTGAAATCCCAAATCCAGAGAAAACATGCAAAAAACCACACACTAGCTTGGGACTAGACCAAGTGGTCGCCATCTATCTCTGGTTTGCTAAGCCATAGAGTTAGATCTGGGAATGACTTAAAAGCCATCTGAGCCAATCCCTCCTTTTATAGATATTGAAACTGAGATTCAGAGAAGGGCAGTTATTTGCCCAAGGTCACATGGATCATGAAAGTCAGAGGCAAGGATTCAAGCTAAAATCTCTGACACCAACCCCAGTATATTCTTTCCATGGCATTGGCACCATTCAAGACACAAATGGTTAAAATGGTCAGGATAGCAATCAGTCTCCCTATTTGATATAAACCTCAAAATGGATTTTAAAAAAAACAACCCTCAGTTCTTGGCCTATTGGATTTCCATCATTAAGGCAGAAAAGACATAAATAGTCTTTGTGAAAAGTAGCCAAAGCATTAACATCTTGAGAGCAATGGGCCCCTCACCTGCCAACCTCGTCCCTCCATTTGATCCCCTTCCTGGGCATCTGAAAGTCTGGGATGTTTCCTCCCTTATCTTATCTGGTAGAATAGTTAATGATATGATTTTTCATTAAGTTTCTCCAGGCTCCTTTGAAATCTTTATTGAACTTGATGGATTAGGATAAAGCAAGATCTTGGATGGAGCTTGTTCTAGCCAAGAAATCTGAAATGAAGGAATATGACCTGTCCTTAGCTTACCCAGATGGATCCACGATGATGACATCTAAGCCTGCTTGAGAAATACAACTCCAAGTGGTTGCTTTCCCAGAAGTGGTGCAAGATTTATTTTTCAAATTAGAATCACTGAGTTTTGATAATAAGAGCTGACAGGTATACAGCCCTCTAAAGTTTTCAGAGCTCTTTATAGATATGATTTTATTTAATATGTATAACAGTCCTGTGGGGAAGGGGCTGCAAGCATTACTACACCTGTTTTATAGTGAGAGAACCAAGGTTCAATGGCATTAAGAAAAAAGCCTATAAATGGCTCATAGACTCAGTGACTTCCAAGATCCCTTTCTGTTCAAAATCTATGATACTACGATCCCTGCTTGGAGTTGGTACTAATGGCATCATTAGACCTATTCTTACAGATGAGGAAGGCCAAGAAAGGTTAAGTGGCCTGCCCATGGTCACACAACCAGCAATTGGCAGGCCTTGGTAATTGGACCACAAGTTTCCTGCCACTGGTTCCCATAAGTCATCTGCTGTGCCACTGCCCAAATAATCATGACAGAGGTCCATGCTTAAATGCAAGGTCACCCAGATCAGATTTGTCTTTGCTTTTGTTCAGTCATTTCAATCATGTCTGACTCTCCATAACCCCATTTGGGGTTTTCTTAGAAAAGATGCTGGAATGGCTTGCTATTTACTTCTCCAGCTCATTTTTACAGATGAGGAAACTGAGACAAACAGGGCTAAGTGACTTGTCCAGGGTCACACAGCTAGAGTCTAAGGCCAGATTTGAACACAGGTCTCCTGACTCTAGGCCCAACGTTCTATCCATTGCATAACCCAGTTACCCCCCCATATCTGATATTTCCATGCATTTAGACATATATATGTTTATGTACATATAAGCATACACATATGCATAGTGTACAGTACATATACATGTGTGTTACATGCTATATGTGCCAATATGTGTATCTATATATTTTCTATATTTACTATATATACTATATAATGGATACTATATATACTATATGTGTAAAATATATTTTATATAGCATATTTATTATATATTATATGTATATTACATATATAATTCTATATAAGTTATAGACTCTATAATATATAGTATACATATAGAATATGTGTACTATTCTACTACTATAGATACATACAGAACAGAGACAGAGATAGGAACACACACACACACACACACACACACACACACACACACACACACACACACCCATGCATGCAGAAACAGGAAAAGAGACAGAGATAGAGACAGAGAGAGAATATATAGTGACTGTTTTTCAAAATTCAGCCAGCATTATAAACAGGGAACAACTATTTACAAATTCCTTCATTGGGACCTGTTTGTAGCTTTATCCTAGAGACAGCCTTGGCTTCTCTGAAACCCCAGCACCATCTCAAACTACTGCTCTCTGGGAATACTGACAAAGACGCACCGGCAGAAAATACAAGAGCGAGTGATTCACACGTCCCTCCGCCACTTAGACACATTCTCTCTTATTTGCTGCCAGTAATGATTGTTTAAAAAGAGAGAGAGACCTCAATTAAAAGAGATAATTATAACTGACATTAGAGGTGTAAACAAGATGAATTTGGTAAGAGTTGTTCACTGTTTGAAAACATTAGCTCACATTTGGTCTTTATCTTCAATAAGGACTTTCAGAGAAGATACTTGGCAGGTGGGAAAGAAATGACCCCCACATGGGGAGATCCTTATAACTACAAAATCAGAGGTCCAGTCAAAACCAGCAAGCTAGGAGAGGGAGAGACACTCACATAGGTAGACTGTATGACTGACATCGACAATAAAAAAAAACTATTGGGCAATGTTGGTCAAGGTCCATGAATACCACTGATCCAGTACAGAAAATCAAAATGTCATAGAATCCTAGGACTGAAAGACAGTAAGTCAATAAGGATGTATAAGGCACTTGCTATGTGCCAAGCCCTGAGAAGACAATTATAAGCAGAAAGAATGACAGTTAGTGCCCTTGAGGAACTGGGATCCCATCTATGGGTATGACAGCCCATAGAAGGAAACTGAAGTCAGGGAAGGAGGGGAGGGATTTCCAAGGTGAGATGCCTAAAGACAGAATACGGTTCCAAGGTAAGAAGCCCAAGGGGGAAGGGTGAATTTTCAGGGTAAGGAGGCTGCTATGGAACATGGAGAAATTCCAGAGTCAGAAGTTAAATCCTGAGAAGGAAGACCTGACTGAAATGGGCTCTTCGAAAATGTACTGGAGTTAGAGTCAGAAGAGCTGAGTTCCAATCCTGACTCTGCTACTACCAGTGGGGCCTTGGGTGAGTCATTTTCTTCTCTTTGTAGAATCCTTATGAAGTTTCCATTATGTGAGATTTGAAGGGTGATGCTTTTTAGAGTCCACAGTCAGATCTTCTCAGCACATTCCTTGAAGCTTGCTTTTTTCTGGTGATTATTGCATCCATTTGGATGTACTGGCTCCTACTGATCCAGTCTCTGTGACAACATAGGTCAAGCTGGGGAGGAAGGAAAGAGGGAAGGAGAGAGGCAGAGAGGGAAAGGAAAGAGGGAGGGAGGGAGGAGAGAGAGGGAGAGAGAGAGGGGGAGAGAGAGAGAGAGAGAGAGAGAGAGAGAGAGTGACATACTGACATACCCAGGATGGCTGCTAGCACAGGTTCTTAGATCTGCTTTACTAGGAAAGATAGCTGTTTAAGGGGTAGACTCTTTTTTTTCTTTACATTACTAGTTCAGGGTAAAAGTCAGCATCCTGAATGTCAGAGAAAATACAAGCAGAGAAATAAAGACCAAAAGACAGACCTCTGGCTGCTTGAACCAACTACACACTTTACACGCATCCCTAGATCAACAGAACCTTTACATCTGAGCAGCTGGGGAAGCTCTGAACATACCTCAACCAGGAAATCACAAGATCATTCTCTTAAGGGAGCTCCAAAGTGAAATACTAACTCAGAGTATATATCCACTTCTTAGAGTCAGAAGGCATCACAGCCCTCAAAACTCAGTGCCTAATTAGAAATTAGCAAAAGGTGTGAAAGCCTTCCTACAAGCAAATCTCCCCTAAGCAAGCTCGGCCTTAGGCAAGTCCCCCTAGTGGGCTCTAGGTAAGGCATATTAATGGGTGGGGAAGATTTTATCCAATTAACAAGAGAGCAACTGGAAGGGACTTTAGAGTTTGTCAAGCTCCACCTTTGTAGGGTAATGAAGTCTGGACATAGTGATATCATTGCTGTTGTTAAAACTATGAAAAACCAATCTAAGCATCCCTGTAATTATTTTTTTTAGGTACTGCGAAGTTCTGAGCCAGGTGACCAGTTGCCTGGGCTACTAGGCTATAAGGAAAGCCCTGCTCCTCTTCCTCCTCAGCTGAAGACAAGGAGTTGCCGGTCACAAACTTGAACTCTGACTTCCACATTCCATGACAGTAGGAGCCCAATTGATAGCTCACACTTTACGAGTGGCATGAATTCACTGTAATGTAACTGTAGAGGCACCTATATTCAAACTGGATTTCAGTAACTTTACAAAGTGCTTTAACATGTGAATTATGGGAACTAAGCTCACATTTTACTGATAGGGAAACTGAGGCTCACAGAAAAGTGACTTGCTCAAGGGTACAGAATCATTGGATTTCAAACTGGAAATCAGAGAACATCTAATCCAAACCTCCATTTTACAAGTATTGGGGAAGAATGTAACATAACTAATAAGCAGGAAATCCAGGATTCAAACCAAAGTCTTTGGACTTCAAATTTAGGGACCTCTTGTTACACCACACCCGTCTCCAATCATTTAGCAACTATCAGCAAATTCATCAGTCTTGTTTATACCTCCACTGTCAAATATAACCTTTTCTTGGAACTGAGGTATCCTTATTATCACCCCCAAAGAAAAGCTCTCAATGACTATTTGTCAGTTGGTTAGATTGTAAGGACATTTTTTATTCTTTGATTTCTGAGATTTTTGAGTTGCTAATGCCAAATTTGAGTCCATGAAAGGGGAGAGGATGTGGTAAGTAGAAGGAATATTAGAATCTGAGTGAAGATTTTATTTGTGGTTCTGTCTGATTTCTTTTTTCTCTTTTTTCTTTCTTTCCTTCTTTCCTTCCTTCCTTCTTTCTTTTTTTCTCCTTTTCTTTCTTTCCTTCTTTCCTTCCTTCTTTCATACAAATAATTTGATAAGTGTGGTTAACTCCTACTGTGGAAACTTCCTCCACTGATACATATTAGCTATTATTCTGTAACCTACTGTCCTAGGAAGAAGCCTGGGGCCCTAAGAGGTTATCTATGATACCTCCTTTACAGATTTGTTGGGAATTATAATGAGCTAACAGATGCATTAAGCTCTCTAAATCTACAGTGCTCCACGAATGTCAATTATCACTACTATAATTGTTATGATCATTGTTCTTGTTATTTCCTTCTCTCCTGCTCCCTTCCCCCAACTCCCACTTGAGCTATTCAGATCCTGCTGAGTGGGATCCTTCATGATCACTTCAGGTGTGCCCGCTCTGGCCCACACCTCAAATTACAGTTGGGAACCAGGGAGGGGAGGGAGGAGGCAATCAGCCTTCAGGAGTTCAAACTCCATAAGTTTCGATCCTAGTCTCCATGATCCAGACATCTGACCACACCATAAAGCTAATGCAATCCAATTTGAATGTAGAAGCCTCTAAAGCTACAGTACAGCAACTTCACAACACTCATAAAGCGCAAGTCGCTAAATGAACCACAACCTTGTGGAATGTGGAGGCCAGAAAGCGGAGTTGTGACTGGTGACTCCCGTCTCCAGGCTGTCAATACAACTCAGCAGCCAGGCAATGAGCCACCAGATTCAGAACTTTTCAACACTTGAAAAAATGGAATTATGGAGAAACTTACATTGGTTTTCCATGGTCAGTAACAGCAATGATATCTCCATATCAAGGCTAATCACACATTCCTATCCTTCATACACTCTTTTTGAGGTTAAGCCAGCCTAAACTGGCCACACTCACTATTCCGTCTCCCAACTCCTTGTCTTTGTCCAGACTGTCCCCTATACCTGGAGCGCTCTTCCTTCTCTCATCTGTCTCTTAATGGTAGCCCCCAAATACATAGTGCTTTACTTATGCCATCTCTTATTTGATACTCAAAACAACATTGTGAGGTAGAGACTATTATTACCCCCATTTTATAGATGAGGAAAATGAGACTGAGAGTCGTTTGCCCACAGTCACACAGCTAGTAAGTGTTGGAGGTAGGATTTGCACTCAGGTTGCTTTCATTCCAGGTCCAGCAGCTACTTCTTGAAGTCTGCAGCTCCCTTCGCGGGTTAACCCAAGTGCTACCTCATCTCAGAGGTCTCAGTGCCCTGCCTGGCAAAATTCTTGGTATACGTTCTGTATCTATACAAATTGACAATGCTTGTTCTCATAGAATATAAGTGGCAGGAACTCTTTTTTGGGGGGGGTCTATCTCCTGCCATGGGTACACAGTGGACAATTAATTTATGCTTGTTGAATTTGAAGTGAAAAAAATGCTGACAAGGACTCTGGATTTGGAATAATTGGAGCTTTGGACTTGGAAGGGGACTTAGAAGTCAGCTGGTCTAATCACTTCATTTTATGAATGGGGAAATTAAGGCCCAGGGTCGTGTACAGAATAAATAGCAGACTTGAGGTTCAAATCTGAGCCCTCTACCTACAAATCCAAGGCTCTTTCCTTTATCCCTCATTGGTGCTGCCATTTATTGGCTCATGACAAATAAAGACAAATCACTTTATCCCTGTAAGAATTATTTTCCTTATCTCTAAAACCAGACTTCTATATGTAATGTCTGTCTCATAGGTTTTTATGTGGAAAGATTTCCTTAAACTTTAAAGCACTTGCAGAATATTATTTTCATTATCTTCATCATTACCATCCTCCTCCTCTTCACTTTTTACCTGTACCATGACTGGATCAAATCCAAATCATATTTCCCCAGACAGGTGTGATTTCTGAGCCATTACATAAGGGAAATGAACAAAATTCCCACTCCCTATAGCCTCCTGTTATCCCTAACCAATGAATGAAAACTAGGAAAGGAGAAAGAAGAACCATAGCCAACCCACCAGATGTTTGGTGTACAGAGCGTGGGCATGAGCCAGATGAAAACATCTGGACAACCAGTTGAAATTTTTTTTCAACCAGATGTTTTGGCATGTGGAGCATCAGCCACAAACCACATATTGCTGAGTGGTGTTTCACAGTCAGAACCTGGAGTATTTCCTTTGAATAACTGCAGTGGAAGAAGCAATAATACTGTGCAGTTGAACAATGCTGGAATAGGACTCAGAGGACCTGGTACAGAATCCAGCTCTCTTATTTGCTACCTGTGTGACCTAAAGCAAGACACTTCTATACTTATCTATAAAATAAGGGGGTTGGCTTTGATGACCCCTTTAGAGCTCCAAAACTTCTTTGTCTCCTACTCTCTCCATCTCTCGGTAATTTCACTTCGGTTCCCTCCCCTATTAGAAGGTCAGCTCCTTGAGGGCAGGGTCTGTCTTACTTTTCTATTTGTATTCCTAGTGCTTAGCACAGTTTTTACATGTAGTAAGTGGTTTATAATGCTTTATTCTTTGGTTTCATTTACTAGCATTCATTAAGTGCCTACTCAAAAGCCTGGGAATTTATTTCCTCAACTTGGACAGAGTTCTCACCCAATGAGGCTAGTGATAACTTGATTATAAACAGCATGACTCCAAACCTTTCCCACCAATGACCTTCTATTGTTTCTAGACAATGAATACAGACTGCCTCCCCACCACCTGGTCTTTTTAAAGATTGCCACACAAAAGCATAAGACCACAAGTTCAGGGGAAAAGAAACCTTAAAGGTCGTCTGACCTCCTCATTTTACAGATGAGTAAACTGAGGCCCAGGGAAGTTAAGTGACTCAGAGTTATCAAATCATAAATGCAGATATAAAAAGGATCTTAGAAGCCAAATAATCCAGCCCCATCATTTCACAAAAGAGGAGCCAAGGCTCAGGGAGAGTGTGACTAGCCCAACATCACACAGCTGGTGAGTTTCAGAGTTGTGATTCAAACCCAGATCCTCTGATTCCAAATTCAACACACTTCCTACGATACTGTGTTCCTAAATGAGTTGCTTAACTCAAGTAGACAGTGTGCTGCCTAAAAGTACATTTCCTTTCTTGAAATATTTTGATTCACAAGGAACTCTCTGGTTCTTCTTATGCAAAATCTCAATGTATAATGTATAGAATCTGAAAATGGATTAAATGACATTGAGAAAGAACATGAAATGTTTTCAGCCAGCGGGAGAAAGAGGGTTTTTTTTCTTTCCTTTTTTTTTTTTAATTCTCCACTCCCTGACAATGAAATCTGATTGTTTCATCTCAAAGCCTCTCCACTCCCCAACCCCCACACCCACCACTCCCAAATCTCCCCTGGCCCTCTTCTATCCAAAAAGTTAAATTGTAAAGGATGAACCAGACTCATTCCCTCCCCTACCACCTGGCATCCTTCTCCCAACCCATCCAGATCCGAAGAAAACAACAACAAGAGTAATAATAAGAAGAAATGTTAATACAACCTATTATTCAGTAATGAAATTGCAGGTCTCTTCCTTTTGCTGAAAGAGAACATGTCCCTTGGCAGTTATACGCACTATTCTCCCTCCCCAGTGGAACATGAAGACAGGTACAGCCAACTCACAGTATTTTAGGAACCCAAATGGGAGGTAGCAGTTTTGAAAAACGCAACAAATTTCCTTAATCCCACCTTGGCAAGGCTTTCAATGAGAGAAAGGAAAGGATGGGCAATGGAAGACACACAGATATTTCACAGCATCTCAGAGTTAGAAAGAATCTAAGTAACCATCTGATCTAACTCATTAAAAAAAAAAAAGACCCTCTCTCCCCAACAAGTGGTCATTCAGCACTTGCTTTAAGACTACCAGTGAGCAGAACCATGGGACAGCAAAAAGAGTCCAACTCTGGAGGCAGAGATTAGGATTGATTCTCTGCCTTGGAAACCTACTATCTGTGCGATCGGGGGAAATTCACTTCGTCTCTCAGAGCCTCAGTTTCCCTAGTCCAAAAATGAATGATCTAGACAGCCTCTAAGGTTTCTTCTAGCCCAAGACCTACAAGTCCACTTGGCTCCTTTTGGATAGCTGTCATTGTAAGTGAATTCTTCTTGCTTCAAGCCTGAGTTTGCTTCTTTATGATTTCATAGCAAGCATTTCTCTTTAAGGTTTGCAGAGCACTTTGTGAATGAGGATCATTTCATCCTCACAACATCCCTGGGAGATAGATGCTATTATTACCCATTTTATACTCATTAATTATTATTAATTAATTTTTATTATTATTATTTATTTTATTATTAATAAATATATTATATATATTTACCCATTATCTCATTTTACAGATGAGAAAACAGAGGCAGGCAGAAGTAAAGTGGCTTGCCTGAGATCACAGAGCTAGTGTCTGAATCCAGTTTTGAACTCAGTTCTTCCTGACTCCAGGTCTGGAGCTCCATTCACTGAGCCACTGAGGAGGTAGTTTTGCCTCTGACCTGCTTGCCTCAATAGACCCATTCTCCCTACAAAGGATTTGATCCCTTTTCTCCCCTCTGTTTCAGGAAATCATTGCTGACTATGCTGAGAGGAAGCAGTAGCCTCCTTCATTCTTCTGAATTCTTCTGATTTCTGAATTTCCTCCCCACCCCAAAGGAGAGACTTGAAAGCCCATGCCTGGCAGATGGAAAGAGAGGTCATAAAGGCTTCCCCTCTATCAATTCTTCAGTGGTCAATCTTCTTTGATTCAACGCTCACTGAGGAGTTAAGTGGGGGTGAGGGGAGACTACAAAGAGAGACTACCCAGAAGCCTTTGGTTGCTTGTGTCATCTATCAAAGGGTCCTTGAAATGGACAGGGTATATGCTCCATTCTCTTCATGCTCCGCGTGTGAGGTTCCATCCCAACCCACCTGCTACAGGTGTTTACGATGCAACAGACACGGAGTCAGGAAGACCTGAGTCAGAATCCTGCTTCAGACACTTCTAGTTGTGCTACCCTGGCAAGCCACTTAGTGCTTCTCGACCTGTGTCCTCATCTATAAGGTTAGGATGATAATAGCACTCTACCTCCCAGGGCTGAGAAGATCAAATTATATATATAAAGCACACTGTAAACCTAAGTCATTGTATAAATGCTGATTATTATTATTATTATTATCAATCATTCTATACATACAGGGAGACTTCCATAGAGACACAAATGTAGCAGTACTATACAATCATGAAATTTGAGCTTGTGAGATCCTACAAATGAAGAAACTGAGTCAGAAAAATGTTAAGTGATTTGCCGAAGTTCCTGCAGAATCAGGATTTGAACCCAGGTCCTCTGCCCAGTCTGGTGTGTCCACTAGCAGAAATGGGAGCAGGAGTTGTCCCTTTCCATCCATTCTCTTCCTCCATTAAATAATCCCAAACAGTTACTTACATATGTCTATTCTGCCTGCGTTCCATTTAGTGAATGGATGGGGCTTTTAGGGGAAGAGGAAATGATGAGGCAAGAATCAAGATGGGTCAATTTGAAATTTCAATATGTCTTGAATTGTCCCAAAGCAGTGACAGAGAACTCCAAGACAATTATTGTCAGGAAAGATCTTCTGTTCAACAGGTGGCTGATTATCTGGTATCGCTAAAGAGCAGAGGAAGTGCATCAGAAAACAAACATCCAAAGCAAAATTTACCTCATTTCTCTTGACAAGTAGGTAGACACCTAAATCTCAGATAAAGAATGGAGGGAATTGCTTTAGAGAAAATACTCATTGAATCAGACGTATAGAGGAAAACACAGAAGAAAGGGCAAAGAAATTCAAACCCCCCCCCATCCCACCACATCTTAATCACTGACACGGGGTGGGTCTCTCAGCTCCCAGGCCTCTTAGCTGTAGGCCCTTCATCTGGAGTCTTCCCTCTTATACCCCTGAATCACAACCGCCAAGGAGGAAGAAGGAACAGAGCAGCTTGGGGAGCAGTTGAAATTTCCAATCAATTAAATCAACATTTATTAAGCAAGCACCCTCTATGTGACAGGCATACTCTAAGCAATGGGTCATAAAAAGAGGCCAAGGACAGTTCCTGCCCTCAAGGAGTTCACAGTCTAATAGGAAAGACGACATGGCAACAAATATACCCAAAGCCAGCTCCATACAGGATGAACAAGAGATAATGGGGGCAGAGCCAAGATGGGGGCATGGAAGCAACAAGGTTCCACAGCTCCCACATAGCCACCTCAAATACCCATAAAATAGGATTCTAAACAAATTTCAGGGCTCCAAAACTCACAAAATTACACCTCCCGCTGAAGGCAGCTCAGCAGGAAGGGCTCATCACAGCATGCTGGGAGTGGAAACCTGCCCAGCCTGAAACCATGGCTTGGCCCTGAGGTGGCCAGGACAAGCCAGAGCTGAAGCCTTCAGGAGAGTGGATCAGTGGCAGCTGTGGCAGTTTCCAGAATTATCAAGCCATAAGAAACAAGAACTAAGTGAAAGGTCAGTGGAACTCAGCTAAATTGGGGGGAGAAAAGCAGTCTGGCCAAACTGCCTCCAGGGCAAGGAAGCAGCAGAAGCAGCTGCCCTGCAACTGCCTCCATGTGGCTGCTTCAGAGTTCCCAACCTGCAGACTGCAGGGGGGCCAAGCGATCACTCAGAGGCCAAGTGCTCTTGCATTGAGTGGCCTAGATCTGGATCGTGGTCTTGGGTGTGGTCCTGGGGTGCATTTTCAGTGACCCAAAGCTGGTGGGGGCTGCAAAAAAAATGGCAGCCTCCTAATTGCTCCAGCAACTGTGAAAACCCCAGAAATCTGGGACAGAGCTTTCCCCTCTGGAAGCAGAGTTCCACAGAGCTAAAAAAAATCAAGTAATTTACTGGCAACATAAGTAGGCAAAGAAAGCAAAGTAAGAACAGCAACAGAACTCTAGAATCCTTCTTGGGCAACAAAAAAGATCAAAGCATGGAACAGGAGGAAGACAACACAGTCAGAACTCCCTCACCAAAAGCTTCCAAGAAACATGAAGACTGCCTGCAAGCCATAGGTAGGTCAGCTTTAGAAGGACTTTGAAAACCAAATAAGAGAAGTGGAGGAAAAATTGGGAAGAGAAATGAGAATGATGCAAGAAAATAATGAAAAGAGAATCAACAACCTGACTGAAGAAAATAACACCTTGAAAATAGATTAACTCAAATGGCAAAAGAGGCCCAAAAAGCCAGTGAGAAGAATGCCTTAAAAAGTTGAATTTGCCAGATGGAAAAAGAATCTCAAAAGCTTTCTGAAGAGAATAATGCCTTCAGAATGAGAGTGGAGCAAATGGAAGAAAATGACTTTAGGAGAAATCAAGATACTATTAAACAGATGCAAACAAATGAAAAAATAG
>CM053589.1:190365150-190393232 GCA_028646515.1 Pseudochirops corinnae | reverse complement strand
GAGGATTAGAATGAGAGGAGACAGGGAGAGACAGAATGGGGTTAATCATCTCATATAGAAGAGGCTCGAGATAATTGTTACAATGGAGTGGAAGAACAAGAAGGCAAAAGGGAAAGGGTCAACCTTACTCTCATTGAATTTGGCTTAGGGAAGGAATGATATAAACTCTAAACTGGGTATCTTGCCACACAGGAGAGTAGGGGGGATGGGGATGAGAGGTAGGATGACTGAGGGGAGGGCAGGGTGGGGGGGGAGAGTTGCTGGAGGTTCGCACTTCTGTAAAGGGACAGGGACAGGGTAGAGAATAGAACAAAGCGGGGCAGGATAGGAAGAAGGGACATATAATCAGTGTCTCTCAATATGCCCACTGTGGAGATGTTCTGCATAATTACATATGTACAGCCTGTAAATAATTGCTTGTCCTTCCAGTGGGGGTGGTGACGAGAGAGGGAGGGAAAGAATCTAGAATGTAAAGTTTTATAATCAAATGTTAAAAATATATTATTATTATTATTATTATTACTATTATTAACTACATCCAACTGGGAATTAAGATACACAGGCACTGTGGTAGGGAGATCCATCCTGCCCTACCAGAAAGTCAGAGGGGCAAGGGGGAGGACATAGGAGAGAGCAGACTGGGGGAGGGGTTATACAGTGGGATGGCTATTTTGAGGTGTTGGGTAGGAGAAAGATGGGGAGAAAATTTGTAACTCAAAATCTCTTGGAAATGAATGATGTAAATAAGAAAATAAATAAATTAATTTATTTTTTTAAATAAATAAAAGAAACAAGAGATAATGGACAGAGGAAAGCACTGGAATGAGCAATCCACCATTTGTCAAGGACCTGCTATTCACCAGGAATTGGGAATAGAGACAAAAATTAAACAATCCCTATACCCAAGGAATCATGGAATTTCATAGTTAAAGGGGACCTTATTTAGTCTAACCTATACCTGAAACATCCCTCCAAAGTGCTCCTCCAGCTTCCCTTTGAAGACCTTCAATGAAATATTGTTTCACGAATCCACTTTGGGTTAGCACAATTTGTAAAAAATGTCTGCTGACATCAACCCCAAATTTGCCTCCTTGCAAGTGGATGGAGAGAGCCAGATCTGGAGTCAGGAAGATCTGAGTTCAAATCCAGCCTCAGACACATACAAGCTGTGTGATCCTGGGCAAGGCACTTCATCCTGTTTGTCTCAGTTTCCTCATCTGTGAAATGAGCTGGAGAAAAAAATGGCAAACCACTCCAGTATCTCTGCCATGAAAACATTCATAAAGAGTCAGACATGACTGAACAATAACTAATCAAATTTTCTCCTACCATTCCTTATACAGCCCTCTGGGGCCAAGCCAAATAAGTACACTGTCTTCCAAGGGCAGATTATATCCTACTAAGGTCCATCCTTTTCAAAATACACCCACAGTACCTTCTGTCACACACAACAAAAATGCTAAAAAAAAAAAAAAAAAAAAGAAAGGAAAGGGGGGAGAATAAATCGATCAAGTCACCCAGGTATAAATGCACACATTTCAAATAGTTGACCCAATATAAGAAGCCTTCCCATGGCCGGTGAAATTCTTGATCCTGTATCATATATGGCCTAAAATAAAGCTATGCTGTGTAGTCCCAGCCAAGATTTAGAATTTCCAGGGTGTACATAGAAGACTATATTCAGGGTAGAATTCTTCCTCCCTGTTGACTGCAGAGAGTTTCTTTGCCTTTTCTGGGGTCTGATTAATGTCCTGGGTGGGGGAAGAGGGGACATAATGTAAGCGAGGTGTCTTTGTGGTTACAAAATCAATTAGTGAAAGTTGGAATTGCTCTCTTAAACCAACTGAAATAAATTGTTAATGAGAAATTTACCTTCACTATATTTGAGGGTTGTCTTATTATCCTGAAGTCAACATGACTGAAGGTGAAAATGTTTATTAAAGCTCACATTGTTTACATAGGAGATGACAGAGTTAAGGTGGGCAAAATGAGACAGTTGGCTCCAGGCCCCCAAAGCCCAGGGGCTTCTCTGTTCAAATTCTTACTCCATCACTGAGATAGTGAATGCCTCTTTGTCACATTGCCTTCACAGAATTGGGAGAACTAGAGTCACAAAATTTACAAACCATTTAACCTCTCCAGGTCTCAATTTCTTCATCTGTGAAATGGATCTTCAAAGTTCCCTTTTAGATCTACATCTATGATCCTAATAATAGAATTGTAAGGGACCACAGGATTGAAGGAGTAGAGCCAAGAGGGGCTTCAGAGACCATCCAGTTCAAACACCACCACCCCCTTCCCTTTTTACAGATGGGAAACTGAGTCCTAGAGGTAATCTTCATTTTACAAATGAAGAAACTGAGGTAAATGGAGGTCAACTGACTAGTGCTGGGTCACACAGCTAGCAAAAATCTAAGGCAGGATTTGAACTCAGATCTTCCTGACTCCAAGTCCAGTGCTCTATCTGCTTTGCCACCAAGTTTGAAGACAACTAACATTTCCTACTTAAGACTTATCTTCTCCAATTTAAACATCCCTGATCCTTCAACCTAATCTTCATATTGAATGGTCTCCAGCCAGTCAATCAACTAGTATTTATCAAGGACCTGCAATGTGCCAGGGACTGTGCTAAGTGCTGAACCTTTGACCATTCAAACCTTTGGAATGGGTTCATTCCATTCTGTCCTTGTCCTTCCTGAAAATACGTCACCAGAAACTGACCATAACATGTCACAAGGAAAATAGCAAGTACTGATCTGCATTAGGAGAGGATGTTCTAGATGGCCAATATTCTAGATGGTAGTCAATGTTCTAGATGGTGGCCAATGTTCTAGATTGGTGGTCAGTGTTCTAGATGGTGGTCGATGTTCTAGATGATGGTCGATGTTCTAGATCGCCAAACAGTCTGGTTATCTAGATTGATGTGAAATTGTGCAAGGCTCAATACTTCTTCCTGAAATTCCTTTGCATTTATTTATCTTTTTAACCACTAGCTTCCCAACAGAATGTAAGCTCTTGGAGGGTAGATTGCCAATGAGGATACGTTACGCATTTGCTACTTATCCCTCACTGTATCTCCAGCATTGGTCTGGCAAGTAGTGGGAGCTCCAGAAATGTTAGCTGAATTGAATTAAATTTATCATCACTGTCTCCTCTCAAAAAGAAGAAAAAAGTCAGAGGTAGCGGGGGTGGGGGGGAGGGAGACAAGGAGAGTAAACACTCCTGGCCTCCCTAACGGGCTCCGTACTAAACTAAATGATAACTCTGTACGCTGAGAAGCCGACGGTGCCTTGTGCTTCCCTGGGTTCAGCCCAGCTCCCCCTTCCTCTGACTTTGCCCTAATCCCCAGCTGTCAGCACTGGTTAAAAAGGAGGCAGGCTATTCAGACTATTTCTGACTTCTCTAGAAGAGAGATCCTTTGATCTTAGAGACAGACCAAACTGCCCTTTTGGGCAGCCCAGGCTCATTTATTTGGAATTCTTGCACATTCCTCTTCTGTCCATTTGCTTCCTCAGACAACTCGATATTCAATAGAGGGGTGACTTGCCTGCATTTGAAGGCAACATTGAATGACTTGGACCCTAATAAATGTTTTCTGGTCTACAGAGAAAATGGGAGGCAGCAGGAAAGCATTGAGGGGCCTGCTGCTGGTTGGCCATGACAAAGAGGGTTCAATGCTTCTTTTGAACATGAGGCACAATCAGGAAGGCTAGGCCTGGACCAAAGCATCTCTTTCCCTCCCCCAAGGTGAATTCACTCCTTTTGGTTTTCTGCCTGGATTTTGGGTCATTCCCAAAGAAGTGAAAAAAAGTCTGTCCAGAGTTGCTCCAGCTGTTGATGTCCAGGACAAAGAAGGCTGGGCCTGCTCCTTCCCACAGGCTATCTTTACATATGACATGTCCCCAAATTCTTAGCCTTTAATAACAAAACTACACTGAGACTTTGGAGATGCTCTGTGTATGGAATGCTATCCATAAAGGAATTGACCCATCCTTTGACTAAACTGGACTTTGGTCATGATCCCCTCCTTCCTCCCTACCATGGACTTAATGATCTGTGTACATGAGATCAAAGATAAAGAACTGGAAGAGACATCACAGGCTATCTAGTCCAAACCTCTCATTTCTCAGATGAGGAAACTGAGGCCTGAAGATGCGCAGTGACTTGCCCAAGCTTTTCCCTTTTGTTCTGTTTCCTCTTTCACAACATGAATAATGTGGAAATATGTTTTACGTTATTGCACACATACAACCTATATCAGATTGCTTGCCATCTTGGGGAGGGTGAATGAGAGGGAGGGAGGAAGAAAAAAATTTCAAACTCAAAATCTTATGAAAACTGAATGTTGAAAACTATATTTACATGTAATTGGAAAAATTAAGATACTATTTACTAAAGATAAAAAATTTTAAAATGAGTGACTTGTCCAAAGTCATACAGATAGTAATCATTTGAAGCAAGATTGAAACTCCAGACCTTTGACAAAAGAACCCTTATTCTTTCTGCAGTTCCACAATACCCCCCCCCATACTCTCTTCCCTTCCCATTAAAAAAAAACATTTCTTAACTTGGGGGTCCATGAATTTTAAAAAAATATATCTTGATAGGTATTTCAACATAATTAGTTTCCTCTTTAATGGTCTGAAATTTGTTTTGTGAATTTAAGACCATGATTCTGAGAGAGGCCCACAGGCTTCATAAGAGTCCAGAAAAAGGTTAAGACCCTAGCATTACAGGCTAGTGTTGACTGGCACATGTTGATAATGGCAAGTATAGATTTACTCTTGCTATTTATAAAGAGTGAATAGATGAGGGGTGTCAAGAGATGACCCTTCTAATTCAGGCAAAAGAAAATGAGAGACGGAATGACAAGTGACAAGGGCCCTATACCATACTATATACCTGGGTCCCAAATCAACTCACATCCCAAAGCTTTACATGTTGTATAGCATACAAAGTACTACTGACTACTCCTTATCAATGAGCCTCATACGGGTTCATGTGAAACCTCCTTTCTAATTACATGAAGGCATTATATATCCACCTGATTCCTGGCCATATATGCCTGGCCCCTGTTCAGTGATGCTCTCTTTCTGTCATTTCTTTATATGTGGGCTGACAGATCTATGTCTGAGCCTGTGGCTGGCCCATGCTGAGTGATGCTATTTCCAGCTCCTACTTAGAGAGGTTCTTTAGGACTAAAAACTGGAAGGGGGCAACCAACAGGGTTTAACCATTGGGCTGTGTCTAAAAAGATCTGCCTTCTCAGGTGAGGGCAGATTTTCTCAGCTTCTAAAAGTTTACCAACATTCAAACTAAGAAAAACAGAGCAAAGGCTAGAATGCCACCCCAAGAGTACTAGACCATTCCTCTGCCGACCTCTGGGTCTCCTCTGATTCTACATGACCCTGGGATTTTCTGTAGCTTTGCTGGCTCTCCTCCTCCTAGATCAAATGACACCCTGCTCTCCTGCAGTGGACTACCAAGGGCTCCATCTCCAGTCATGTGCATGACATTTGGCCAAAAATTCAGAGGATCTGAATTCAAACCTCAGCCTAGCATTGACTACTCTTTGATTTTACCTCCCTGTGTCTTGATTTCCTGTAATGGAAATGGGGATTTGAAGATCTTCCATGCCCTTATAATGGCAGCAAAGAAGTACTTAGCACCTTGTTTCAGTTATTTAATTATTTAGCACCTTGTTTCAGTTCATGATTATATCAAGTCTTTTGTTAAAAAACAGAACTTGTGAATCCCACAGTGGGAGGAACTTGCTGATGCAACAGGAATGGGTGGGGCAAGGAAGAGTTAATGATCATATATAAGGAGAGGTCCAGAATAGAGAGAGAAGAATTGGGAGAGGAATTGAGAACAGAATTTGTGGTGGCAGAACTGAGAAGGGAGCTCTTATGGTAGAGAAGGAGAAAACTTGTGGTATCCTGGCACTCTGTGTTTGTCTGTTCTATCTATATTGATGTTTGTTTGTGATACTTTCTACAGAAGCCCTGGGACCTTCCTGGAAGCCCTGAAAGAGGATTTTCTGGTTGTCTGTTCACAGAAGTCCTGGAGGAAGGTTTTGGAGGTCCTGGGACAACACTGATGATGTGTGTTGAGTTCTCAGACCTTGTTGGTGGGTCTGTATTGATTTCACAGGCAGATAGTGAATTGATGATGGTGCTGGCAATGTGCATGAATGTTGCTTTGGCTCTGTTAAGCTTTGTCTTCCCAGAAACAGGAACTGTGAAGGACTTGAGGTGGAGTTTCAATATGGAAGGGGAACTGCTCAAGAGACTGGATGAGGAGCTGGACAGGGAGCTGAGAGCTGTCTGCCTTTGAATCCAGGTGACAGTTTTATAGATTCATGTAGGATCTGGAACCATGGAAGAGGAACCATGGAATCTGAGAGCCATCCTCAAGTCTCCTTGGGTATCTAATGCAAACTGAGAAGATCATGATTTACGTGGCCTAGGGGTGGGAGGACTTTGTACTCTGTATCCTCTACCTCTTCAGGATGATGAATTAAGGATGACTGGAAACTAATCTCTAAGAAGAAAGAAGGCTTTTTGACTGAGAGATTAAGACAATGTAACCTAGGGGTGGAGAACTTTGACCTTTGTACTCTGTGCCCATTAAGGAGGCAAGCCTCCTTAAGGATGATTGAGTTAAGTTCTTACTGAATGATATCTTTTGCTTAAAACTATTCGACCACTTTGGTGAAAACTATGTGGCTATTTTAGTGATAAGTTGTTATGTCATAACATTGTGAATGTTGTACTTTGATTTTTGTGAATGTTTTGCCTTAATTTGCTGCTGAATAAATAGAGAGTTCACTATACTATGTAATTAGAACCTTGAAGCTATTCACAGCACCAGTCCTCTGGAAAACTGCTTGTGCTTGGCTTTACATTTCCTCATCTGTAAAACAGAGGAGGTTGAACAAAATGACTTCTAAGTTCCCCTCTATCTCTAAAACTATGATTCAATAACAATTCCTGGACTGCTAACACAGCATCTCAAGGGAATTAGAAACCTTGGCCCAATTCATAGGAAATGTAACTTGTAATCAGACAGATTAATGTCCATCTCATGACATGCCCAGTAGGAAGAGAGAATGGCCTTCATCCATCCCTGCTTCACTTCATTCAGGAGATGCTTTCTGAAATGTATAGTCATAGAGTGAGTATAACTTAAACTTTCTTGGAGGATTCCATTTTGGTTTCTAAATGCAGGTGACTGGAGTTATAATAACCTTATGAAATAAGGTTTGCTAGGCACTTTACAAATATTGTCTTATTTTGTCTTCATAACAATCCAAGGAGGAAGATATTGTCATCATTATTATACCTATTTTACTGATGAGGCCACTGAGGCAGACAGCAGTCATTTGACTTGTCCAAGGCTACACAACAAGCAGCTGAGACAGGATTTGAACCCATGTTTTTTTGTCTCTAGGTCTAGTACTACATTGCCACCCAGACGTCATGGTTGGGAAAAGATTCCCTCATTTCTGTGCCTATGCACAAGCCTATAGTGTTTTTCCCTCCTCTTCTTCATGTGTTGGACACTCTAACCCTGGTCAGTGCCCAACTCAGGTGCCACTTTCAGGGAGCCTTTTCTGACCCCTTGTTTCCATTATTAGGAGACCCAGACACTCAACATGATTTTCACTTCCAATGTATTTTGTACTTACTTAATTTTGTACATGTTTCTCACAACAAAATGTAAGCTCCTTGAGGGCAAAAACTATTGTATTTACTTTTACTTTATGTCCCTGATACTTAGCACAGTGTTAGCAGGTGCTAGGCACTTAATACAAATGTGTAGAATCTAATTTAATGACTCTGGTTTCACCTCAAACCCATTAGACCAAAGTTGTCTAAAAAGAAAAATGACAAATGCTGGAAACTGTGGGACAAGAGCTTAAATAAAATATAATAAAACACTAATACACTGTTGATGGAGTTGGGAACTGATCCCACCATTCTGGAGAGCAAATTTGGAACTCTTCCCCAAAAGCTATTGAACTGTGCATACCCTTTGACCTATTGAAACCAGTACTAGGTCTATACCTCCAAAGAGATCAAAAAAAGAGGAAAAGGACCCACATGTACAAAAATATCTGTAACAGTTCTTTCCATTGTGGCAAAGAATTGGAAACAAAGGGGGGACTTTAATGAGGAAATGGTCAAACAAGTTGTGATACATGAATATGATGAATACTATTGTGCTATAAGAAATGATGAAGCTCTGGTTTCAGAGAAACCTTGGAAGATTTGTATGAACTGATGCAGAATGAATTGAGAGCAGAGCCTGGAGAAAAATTTATACAATAACAACAATATTTTTGAAAGACTTGAGAACTCTAATCAATACAATGATCAACTATGGTGCCTGAGAATTCATAACAAGGCATGCCACCCACATCCTAAAGGAGAGGAGCCTAAGAGTGAATACAAAAACTTTTTTTGACATGCCTAGTGAGGAAATTTGTTTTACTTGACTATACGTGTAAAAATAAAAATTAAACATAATCTAATCAAATTGACTTTCATTGACTGACCTTGAGACATTTCCTGGAAGGTTTCTTTCTGTTACCAACTTGTCTTCTTATCCTTTCTTATATGTTTCAATTCTAACAACTGAGTGTGACCTGGATCAACTAGGTCAGTAGAAAAGGACTTTTTCAAGGTCCAGGTTTGATCCAAGGAAGGGGTCTCACAGCTAGTTTGACCAATTCTGTTACTAGCCAAGACATTCACCAGAGACCTCTTCTCAGTTCAAGCCCCCAAATTCTCATTTGATCCATTGTGAATCTCGCCTGCACCAGATAGGAGCTTGTTCTCCTCCACAGAATGAGGACTCAGTGATGGCTGGCCAACTCCTGGCAGCTTGACAGTTCTTAGGGGCAGTGTGACAATGCCTGGTGTTGTGGCTAGGCCTGGAATCTGCCACTATTGATACTCTTCTCTAGCTTGAATCCAACTTGAGGATCTGCTCTCCAAGAGGAAATAGAAAGGTGAGTTCTATGAATATGCCAAATTCTATACAGTTTCTAGTATCCTGAAAAGGCAACAGTTATAGTCCTGAACCAATCAGCTTTTCCCACTTCAATCCTATTCTTAAACAAAACACTAGAAAGTTTCACTCAAGGGATAAATATTAAAGGTTTCTCCAATGGAGTGTCTCCAATGATCATATGGGGTTATATTATACATCAGGCAATTAGGCCAATCAAGGTTAGGATAGTCATTAGATCAGACAACTTCTCCTTTGGGGTGGAGGTCTGATCTGGACCAGGTCAGAGATGCAAGCTCATGCATCCACCAGGCTTGCTCTGATACTTGCCAGCTATGTGCCTTTGGACGAGTCACTTAATCCCATGATGCCACAGGGAATCCTCTAAGTCTACAAATTGCAGAGCAGTGACCAATCTGCAGTTGGCTTCTTTCAAGCCTCCACTCCAGTCTCACCTTCCTTGTTGCCAGTGATTGCTGGTGCCTTCACTGATGCCTGCCTTCCCTCTCCCATCTATTTATTCTGCATATGTCTTGTATGTACCTGGCTATTTGCCTCTTTTCTCCCTCTATTAGAATGTAGCTTCTTGAGGACATCTGCTTTTCCTTGTATCCATAGAACTTAACACAGCACCTGGAATTCAAATACTTAGTAAATAATTTTTGATTGATAAAATAGTGGAGGGAATTTTAGTGCTGGGAATTTCCTACACCAGTGAAACCACAAGTCAGGGACAAAATATTCCAGGTACTGAGAAGACAAGTACAAAATGAAAGAGATCCGCCCTCAAGGAATTTACAATCAACTGGAGCAATTCCAAGAAATGGCGGGGCAGAGGTCAGCAAGTGGGGTAAACTGAGGCAAGAAACAAGATATCTATTGAATTATGCTAGAGAGTCCTATGATGGCCAATCTTGTGGACCTTTACAGTACTAAAGTGACCTGCAGCCCTATCTCTTTCAATTTAAAAAAACAACTTGTTAATGGACAGTTTGGTTCATTTCTGCCTAATTGCAGTTTTCATGTAAGGCAGTCTCTGCCTTCCACAACCTTGCATTTTCATGCCTCCTCTCACTTGATGCTGTATCAGCAAGACCTACTTCTCACTGGCTTCGTCTTTTTCAGGCTGAATTCCAAAATCAAATTACATGAAAATCTACAGTACAATTTCTTTGTACATTCGGTGAGGCCAATCTGCAGTCAAGAGGAATAGCAGTAAAGAAATGCAAAGGGCCACCACAAGAAGGGAGTGAAGGGGATGGAATTTTCAATAGCAAACAGAAGTTATTCATTGGAAAGTTGAGAATTACACATGCTTTGAGTATCGATTCAGTAAATTCAACAAATAGTGGGTGATCATCCACTCTGTGTAAGACACTGTATGCACTAGAAGGTAAGGAGGCAAAAACAAAAGTGAAAAGCTGTCCTTGCGTTCAGGGAGCTGACACTCTACTACAGAATGTACTCAACTTTAACCAAACCAGACAAAAGTAGTTCTTCCACACACTCCCACAGAAAGAAAAAAAAAACACTTAGAATCTAGAGATCCTAGAGATCACCTAGTTCAATAACCTCACTTGACAGAAAAGGAAACTGAGGCCAGGAAAGTGAAGTGGCTTGGCCAAACGTAGACAAGTAGCAGAGGTGGGATTTAAGATCATGTCTTCTTGACAAACCCAAGGCTCTTTCCACTACATTGGTGCATAAGTAACTTTAGAGCCAATTTTCTCATTTTGATTCTTTGGAAAAGTGGGCTTTGAACCTCTATGTCCAAAAAGACCATTGTCATAATGCTGTCAAAGATGTGTACAGATGGATTATGAAAAATCAAAGAACAGGAGAGACAGTGTGGCTTAGTGGATAGAGAGGTGACCTTAGGGTCAGGAAGTCCTGGGTCCTTACCTCTCACACATATGGACTGTGTGACCCTGAGCTAGTCATTTACCCTCTTTTCATCCTAGACAACTCTCTAAGGCTACAAGGTGCAGAAAAGGTGACATCACATTGGTGTGCCATCCATGATGTATCTATGGGCAGTCAGAGATAAGGATCACACAGGATGAGAAAGACTACACTGTTGGTTGGAACAGCCATATTGATTCAGTCACGAATCCATTGACATGCTAGGTATGTTTTAGAGTATTTTAGCATCCTCATACAATCAAGGGGTATAGTACTTTTGCATTTATTTTACAAGTATTGAAAAATATTACTACTTCAACCAAAGACAACCATTTATAGTTCTTGATTCACAGAATCACAGATTTAGAGTTGAAAAAGATCTTAGAGGTGATTGGCTCCAACCTTCCATTTTACAGATGAGGAATCCAAGGCTTGGAGAGATGACTTGTCCATGGTTACAGGTTCAAGAGCAGCATCTGATCCCAGGTCTTCCTGATTTCTAATCCAGCAGGCTATCCACTATGCTACACTATCTTTCTCTTTAATTTTTAATCATTGCTATGATTTGTGTCATACTAATAAGTCTTTGATCAAGAAGGCAAGACTAATTATAGCATTGTTCCTTTGAAAAAAACTGTAATCCAATTTATTTTGATCCACTTATGATGAGGTTTTTAAGATTGCACTGTTGAAAAATAGAGATGCCCTCTATTCTCTGAAGCCACAGCTGTGAAATCCTACCTCCTCCCTCCTTTATTAACAGAAGCTCCATTCTTAGAGTGCAGGGAAGAAATTGACGATCATATTGATTGCCATAAACAAACTCAATAGGGAGCTTCATTTAGCAGTTAACTGATGTGCCCACTGGGAAATTGACATTTCCCATCCTTCCTCCACACTTGACAAGAGGACCCAGAAGCTTGCTACATCACCTCTATCACTTAGAATTCCAAATTTTCTTCAAGGTCCAAGACAGTGTCACCTCCCATGTGAAGCCTTTCCTGGTCCTGCTGGCAGTAACATCCTCTCCCTTTTCATCGAATGACCAGGTCTTTAATTATCTTCATGTTATATGTTGTATACCCTCAGTAGAACGTGAGCACTTTGAGGGCAGGGATAAGATTGAGTTTTTGGATTTGGGATTTGGGGGTTTTTGTCTTTATCTCTTGAGCATATTGGCACATATCAAGTGCTTAACAAAATTTTGTTGGATTAGATTGGATTGGACCAGACTAGACTGGATTGGTGAGGGGAGCTCAAGCCCTCACAGAACTTCATAAAGGACTATGCCTTTGGGGTCCAGAGTAGCACATCAGCTTCTTCTACAGAAACCTTCCATGGGAAGGGAGCAGTGACCACCAGAGAGCACTTGAGAAGGCCCACATGCACATGTATCTGGCTGAAAAACTCTGCTATGAGGCTACTGTTATTCATCCATCCATTGGTTTAACAAATGTGGATTTAGAGTTAGGGAGACCCAGTTTTGAATTCTGCCTCTAAAACTTACATGCTATAGAGCCACAGGTAATCACCAACATTCTCTGACCCTGTTCCCAAATCTATAAAACAGGCATGATACCAGTCACAGGTCCTGCCTCAGACATCATATAATGTATTTAAACTGCTAGCTATGCATTCACTCATCAAGGACTCTGATACCTGCTGAAGACACAAAACCAAAAATAAAATAATCTCTGCCCCCAAAAACTAGTAGAAGGAGGTGATATATAAAAATAAACACAGAATAAACAGTAAATACAAAAATATATTTAAAATGAATATGAAATTATTTGGGCGAGGAGAAGCATGGGGGAATTGGGAAAGGTCTCCTGTTCACCAAGGATGTGGCACTGGAAGGGACCTCGGGGTTCTAAGATACCCAGGTGAAGGAGGGAGGGCATGCCAGGCAAGGGGCACACAGCCTTTGCAAAGGCAACAGGGCAGGAGGTGGAATGTTATACCCAGAGAAGAGGAAGTAGACCAGGTTAGCTCTTAAACCTATTCAATTGATGATTCAGTGATGACAATCTCTGGCCCCCAGCATCTATCTGCAAGGCTGAATGTCAGTGACCTGATGAAGATCAGCTTGCTTCCTTTTGTCTCATGCTAACAGGGCAGAGCGATGGCTTCTGACCAGCTCTCACGCAAATGGGGCCAGGAAACTGGGCTAGAGAGTCAGTGGCTGAATGCAACTTCATCTCCATTCCTGGGCAAGGTGCCTGAGTACAATACCTGCTCCTTAGTGACCTCCCCCTGCTCAGATCGCTTGCCTCCATCTGGCTTTGTTCCAGTAGCTGAAACTGCTGGATAAGGGACCTTATAAGAAGTGAGTCACGACTCTGTGTGAGCTTATTGCCTGCACACACACACACCACACACACAAATACACATACACATACACACAAAACACACACATACACACACCAACACACATACACAACACACACCAACACACATACACAACACAAACACACATACACACAACACACACACACAGATTGTAAGACTTAAATGGAGATCACAGAGATCATCTATTTCATCCCTCCCATTTTGCAGATGAGGAAACTGAGATCCATAAAGGTGGAGTGACTTGCCCAAGGCTACACAGGCAGTAAGTAGCAGGCCCTCTGTCCACTCCCCACTAGGTCAAGTCATCTGTCCAGCTGGTAGCTCCAAGGACCAAAGATTCCAGCAGAGGGAGTCCCACAGTATGGAAGAACTCCATGAGGCACCCTCCCCCTCAGATGAAACAATCAAGATGTTGAAAGAATGTGGGTAAGAACTAAGACTTGGAAGTTAGAAAAAAAATCTCGTGGCAGAAGGCATTTGAGGGCAGAGACAATGGAGCGGAGTCTGTGCCAAAGCCTGGGGGGAACTCGGGTATTTAAAAAGGCAAAGAAGAAAAGGCTAGATCCCTTGAAACTTAAAAGCCAGAAGGGCAGAGGAGGGGGAGAGGGCTGACCTTAGAGTCAGCAAGACCTGGGTCCAGATCTTGGCTCAGTCACTCAGTAAAGTACTTGCATGAGCTGGAGCCAATCCCTTAGACCCTCTGAGACTTGGTTTCTTCATCTGTAAAATAAAGGGTTGGACTAGGCGATCTCCGAAATCTCTCCCAGTTCTCAATCTCATGATCTTGGTGTGTTGGTGTGTATGTGTGTGCACGTGTGCCTGTGCCCAGAGTAATGACTCACTCCTTGGGGGATTGGAAGGCACAGGCTCTACAGTCCCTTCGAGCTCTATCTAGATCTAATTGAAACTCCTCTCCACACCCATTCACTTTTCAAGTGAAGAAACTCAGACCCAGGAATGTTCCATGACATGGCTACAATTTACATGCAGTAAATTTCTCAAGCAGAATTTGAACCCAGGCCCTCCTGACTCCAAGGCCCGTGCCCTATTCCCCATGCCAGAGGCTTCCACCCAACTCTAGATCTATCAAGTTCTGAGGGTCTTCAACCCGCTCCCCCCAAAAATCCTGTGAATAGTTTAGGGGAGGTTGGGGGAAGGGAAGGGCAATCTTTCCAGTTAGAAACACGAAACAGCATGATAGTGGCAGAGGAGGATTTGAATCAATCAGAACACGGTGCGAGAAAGCGAGCTGGTAGACTCTGTCGTCCTCTGCATTAATATTCAGTGTGTTTAAATTGCAGCCCAGACTCAAAGCCAGGAATAATCGGTTTGTCTTGGAGAATTCCAGTCTTATAAACACAGGGACATGAAGACTGGTCCAAAGTAAATATTGTCATGGCTGAAGAGGGACTAGAAAAGCTTCTGATGGAGCCAAATTTACTGCATGTGGGGGAGATGTTTCCCATTTTATAACAAACGTTGTGTACCCAAATGTTTACGGACCGTGTCAGAGAAAAATAATGCTCATTCTTTGGCAAACTGATTTGGAAGACAGAGCTCTTGCAGGAATTAATGATAGCAGCGATAATAACATCAATTATGGGCCTTGTTATTTCTTGAAACAAGGAAAACTCTCCCTGCCAAACCCAGGCACTCCCACAACCAGGAGAAGATGGGACCTAACAGGCCCAAGGAGATGGATGGCCCAACAGGGGAACAGCTGGGACCTGGGACAGAGTGTTCAACTTAGGGGCAGGAAGGCATGAGTTCAAATCCCAGCCCGGACACACACTAGCCATGTGGCCCTAGGCAAGTCACTTAAACTCTCTGTGCTTGTTTCTCTTCCTATACAATGGGTATCATCATAATAGCACCCGCTTCCCTGGGTTGTTTTAGGGCTCAAATGAAAAGTGCTTGATAGCCATGAAAGTGCTATGTAAATGTGAGCTTAGACAAGTGAGTTTACCTTCCCCAGCCTCAGTTTCCTCATCTGGAAAATGTGGAGGTTGAACTAAATGACCTCTGGAATTCTATTTAGCTCTAAATCAATAAGGTTATTGTCACAGCAAATAGGACAGTGAAATCTTTCCTCTCATTCCAAAGGCCAAGGACTAGAAGGAGAGAGAAATGGAGCCTGAGGCCCCTTCAAACATGGGACCCTGGAAGCTAATCTTTTGGGCAGTATTTATTCAAACCCATAGGTCATGAGCCCCCACCAGTGTACAGCTGAGTCTCTGGTCAGTTGGTCCTAAGGCCTTCACTTAAACAATAACCAGTCTTCTCTTTATTCACACCACCCCCACACTAACACATTCAAGTTCACACCTTCCTTTCCCCAGGAAGATGTTGAGGTGGGATAACCTGAAACTCCAAATAAACAGAAGTCCATTATTATTGTTTAGTGGGAGGGAGAAAGGGCTCTGGGCACCATGGCAACCCAAACTTCAAAGCATTTAGAAAATACAAGTTGAATTTCATCTGGAAACATCCCAATTACCCAATTAAAGTAAGCTACAGAGTCTTTCAGAATAATCTCTGATCACAAATGAGGGACTAGCTCAAGACCAAGCCATTCCTTTCAGATTAACTCAGAAAATGGAAGGGGATGTGTGTGGTGTGTGTGTGTGTGTGTGTGTGTGTGTGTGTGTGTGTTTTAGAGGGGAGAATAAAATGGCATTGATTTGGCATCAGGCTCTAAGTACTCTGTAAAAATGGCACAGTAGTCCAAGAGAGTCATAATATTCTGACTTAATTCTTTCCATTTAACAAAAACAGAAACAGAAGCTGTCCCTTGGGATGACGAAGTCACTCAAGCCCTGTCCCCTGGCAATCCTCTGCCACTGGCACCGACCCCACCCCAGAAGAAAATGATGCTATCTTTTGATCGGTTGGTGCTTTAAAAATACTCATAAATGGAATCAGTGTATTCTAATTCAGGTATGGGTTTGAGTTGATGGCCATCAAGAGACTCTGAGCTTCCATGATTCCTTCTCCCCTCTTCCACCTTCCCTCCTTCTATACTGACCAGTCTTTTCTTTGTGTCCCTTTTCCCTCCTTCAAGCATGCCCTTAGCTTCATTTTAATATAATTAAGATTGGTGAGGAGATAGGCATTGGTCAAACCTATACCCTCTATGGATCCCCCTAAGACCCTAAGCTTTGCTAAGCACCATGAAGCTAACAGATCAAAATTAAATTCATACAATTTAGAGTTCAAAGAGACCTCACAGGTCATCTAGTTCAGTGCCCTGATTTTAAAGATGGACAAACTAAGCCTCAGAAAAACCAAATGGCCTATTCAAGGTTGCACAAGTACTAAGCAATAAAGGTTGGTCTTGAACCCCAGATTTTCCATTCCAAAGTCAATGCTTTTCCTTCTCTGCCATATTGAGATTACATAGGGCTACACAGCCAGGTGAGAACCCTGGTCTTCCACAGAGACCCGAGGTTTTGATGCTCTGTGTGCTCACCTCCACCTCCCAGGAGTTCCCTGCCAAATTAGAAAGTCTTTGAATGTGGACCCAATGATAGACAACCTACATGTTGTCTAAGGGCCAGCCTCCCCATTTCCTGAGACCTTCACATCAACGTTGGCCACAGTTTAACCACAGCAATTCTCAAAGACAATGTAACCTCAGTACCTAGCACTCTGCTTGGCATTTAATAAATACTTGTGGATTATTTAATCTTAACAGGGGTGGGGAACCTGCAGCATCAAGACTACATGTGGCCCTCTAGGTCCTCAAGTGCAGCCCTTTCTTTGACTAAATCCAAATTTCACACAAAAAATCCTTTTATTAAGGGGATTTGTTCTGTGAATCCTTTTATTAAGACGATTGGTACTATGAAGCTTGGATTTGGTCAAAGGGCCACACTTGAGGACCTAGAGGGCCACATGTGGTCTCAAGGCCACGGGTTCCCCACCCCTGTAAGACATAGAGTAGTTCTGCTCTGCGTTGATGCTTGGATAATCAAAGTATACTCTAGGTAGGCAATCTCCAAATCTCCAATCTACACATATGGCAAAGTCCCTGCCCTCATGGGACTTCCATTCTACTTGCTTAATTAAATTCCTGGTGTATGGTGGCTAAAAATTTTCATAATCTATTGACCAAGTTTCTGATGCTAAGGCCCTGCAAACTTTGCTAAGTTTGGCAATGGACAATAGGGGCATAGGCCATCAATAGAACAAAGCCTGAAAGCTTTCCAACTGAGTGGGGATTTCCAAGATTCATTCTTCTAACATACTCTTATTACCCTCCAATAAATGCTACACCACAGTGGAACAGCAGAGTTGGACTATGGTGGATGAAGGTGCAATGTAAATGAATCATTGTTATCCTCCATGAGAGACAGATGCCTCCTAGGGACCTGGAGGCCATGGGTTCTCACAGTCTGTGCCAACAGAGCAAAAGCTCTAACTCATTCTACCACATGGGGAAAGCTTTGTGAACAGACCCAATGATGGACAATGTGTCTATTTTCCCAAGACCAGCCAAACAATTAAAAAAACTATGACAATTACCAATGTTTACAAAGCACATTAAGGTTGACACAGCACTTGACACACATAGATATATCTCATGTGATCCTATTATAAGCCTGTAAGGGAGGTACTATGAGTATTCCCATTCTTCAGAAGAAGAAACTGAGGTAAAATTACTTGCCCAGCCTCACATGGTTAGTAAAGGCTGGATTCAAACCAAAGTCTCCTTGACAATCCAAGACTCTCCATGGAGAGACTCGTCACCAGCCTGAGCACAAGATGAGGAATTTGGGGACTAGAACAATTCTGAAAGGCCATCAACTAATTACAAGTGGGGCTGGAAAGAGCGGCCACTGATGAAATCACCTATCCTCTACTGTATTTCAAGAGGGAATATCATCATATTCCTGTTCCAAGTAAGAAAGGGGAAAGAAGACAGGAATGTTGAAACAGTTCCAACTCAGCTATGTCTACATAACAAAAGCTTATTTCTAGTGTTTGTGTGATTCTAAGAAAATGGCCTGGGCTGGGCTGAAATCAAAAAGGAGATGCCAAAAGATATTAAGGAAGAAATGAACTTGAAATTTTGAAGCTGTCAAACTATTCTGAACTCTCCCAGTAAAAGATCTGGGCAGCATCAAGGCAAATGGTTTCCAATAAAATCTCTATTGGTTGCTAGAAATCTCCAGTCATCCCTGAAATGACTGGCTACATGAATACATGACCTGCCTACCTGCCTGGGTGACAAAGAGCTCAACCCTTCTGCCCCTATTGTCCCCTTTCAGGGGGATCTAATATGGCATGATTTTCTGAGCAGTGTACATGTATGTACATATATTTCTACTGCATGATGCTCAAGTGTCCATTTCATGCATAAGTGTTTTCTCTAGGTGTCCATTGTTATCAGAGTCATGACTGGGGCAATAGATAAGGGAGGTACCTTGGGGGAAGACCTCAGATACTAGGATGTCCCATTCAGGGAGAGATCCTAAGAAAGGGCAGAAAGGGAGAGGAGATGATGCCTCCAGGGAACTATGGGAGCTGCTGTTGGGGAAATAGTGGTTGGAAGCTGAATGAAGTTGTTTAAGGAAGAACTTACCTGCAACCACTGATGAGAGAGGGAATGAGTGACCTTGGGCAAGTCATTTAACCCCAATTGCCCTCCCCTTTCCCCTCTAAAAAAAGAGAGAGGGAATGAGTTTCTTTCAAAGTTCACTCAAAAAATCACCTCCTCTATGAGGCCCTCCCTGATCCTCCCTCCACTGTCTTTGATTTAATTTGTGTAGATGTTATATACTTACTTATCTGTCTACATGTCATCCCTCCCTACAGAATGGAACCAGTACAATCCAATGGAAAGACCCCCATTCAAATCTTAGCTCAGCCACTTACCTTGAGACCCTGGGTAAGTGACGTCGCCATATCTCACTTTCTTCATTTGTAAAAGGGTTGGTCTAAAACATAACTAAGGTCCCTTCTGGCTCTAGACCTATGGTCAAATTAATAATCCTATGCCTTGAGGGCAGTCACCATTTTATTTTTCTTTTTGCATTACTAATTCCTGGGCTCTAGAAGGAACTTAATTAATGATGACTGATTGATTGGTTGGTTGATTGATTAGGGGAAGTGCAGTCATCTGGTCACTTTCTATTTTAAGTGATTATTCCTGCTAACTGGGTGTTAATCTTAGTCGTTTCCACCTTCTGAAGAAATATGATTTCTATCTATCTGTCCTCTAAGTTTGGGTACCCTGGGGAAAAGCCCCTATTGCCTTACCCTAGTTACTGCTTTGATTTTCTTTTCTTTTAAAAAAATATATATATTGAATCAATAGTCTAAAAATATTCAGCTCATTCAATTTGGGGAAACCCAGAATGACCTCTTGAGGTAGACTGAATATTGTCATTCACATGAACCAAAGTCAATGGAACTGGGAGCCTCTCAAAGACAAAGACACTGGGCACAAATCCTGAAGCCTCGCATGATGCACCATATTTGGACTGGATTGTGTATCCAGGTTGAAGGAAAAGTGGGGGCACCAAACACACTCCTCTACAGAGCCTCTAACCTTAACTTAGCATGTGTTCTATCCTGTGCCCTACACTGCCCCCCATGCACAGACACTTACATCCACAGCCCCCCCACACACACACACACACATACACTCCATCCCCACTGTATGTATATCCTTTTCTCTCCAACATGGAATTACAATATGAATCTAATGTACATTCTCCCTTCTCCCATATACAAACTCTACACACTCTTCATTGTATGCTTTCTAAGCCCTACAACAAACATACACAAACAATCTATCTGCACACTCCACCCATATATGGATGGTGAAAAAAGGTGTAAGTGACCCAAAAGGCAACATAAAACCAATGACAGGATGTACAACGAACATGGACTTCCTTCAGAATTCAGATTCAATATCACAAAGCCAGAATGTCTTTCTCATTTCCCTCCAGTTGTTAGAAATCTCCTCTCAAAGGTCGCTATCCATCTACTCTGTATGTAGGCAGCTAGATGGTGAGCACCATGCCTAGAGTTGGGAAGATCTGAGTTTAAATCCAGCCTCAGACACTTACTAGCTATGTGATCCTCGGCAAGTCACTTAATTCTGTTTGCCTCACTTTCCTCATCTGTAAAATGAGCTAGAACAGGATATGGCAAACCACTCCAATATCTTTTCCAAGAAAACCTTATAGACCAGCAGTTTTCAAACTGTGGGTTATGCTCAATTTGCAAAAATGAAAATACATCCTGCATATCAGATATTTACATTACGATTCATAACAGTAGCAAAATTACAGTTATGAAGTAGCAACAAAAATAATTTTATGGTTGGGGGTCACCACAACCCGAGGAACTGTATTAAAGGGTCACGGCATTAGGAAGGTTGAGAACCACTGCCATAGACAAAAGTCCATGAGGTCATGAAGTGTCAAACACGACTAAGCAACAACTCTATGTATTTTCCATGTACCCATTTATATCTGTCTCCCCATTAAAATGTAAGCTCTATGTAACTTGGAACTATGCCCAAAAGTCTATAAAATTGTGCCTACCCTTTGATCCAGCAATACCAATCCCAAAGACATCTAAAAAGGCGGTGGGGAGGACCTATTTGTAAAAAATATTTATAGCAGCTCTTTTTGTGGTAGCTAAGAATTGGAAATCGAAGGGATGTCCATCCACTGGTGAACGGCTAAACAAGCTGTGTTTTATGATTGTGATGGAATACTATTTTGCTATAAGAAAGGACAAGCACCGAATTGCCCTCCAAAAAGCAAAAAGAAAAAAAAAAGAAATGACCAGCAGGATGATTTCAGAAAAACCTGGGAAGAATTATATGAACTGATACAAAGTGAAATGAGCAGAAACAGGAGAACGTTGTACACAGTTACAGCAATGTTGTTCATTGAAGAGCCCTGAATAACTTAGATATGCTCAGCAGCAGAATGATCCAGGACAATTCCAAAGGATGAATGCCGAGGTGTCCTATCCACCTCCAGAGAAAGAACTGATACTGTTTACAGGTCATTTCCCTTTCTTTTCCAGTTTCTTCATCAGTAAAAAGTTTAGGGAGGTTAAATGATCTCTAAGGCCCCTTGCAGCTTTAAGTCTATAATCCTGTGAGTCTACACTTTAAACTAGATTATTTTAAAATAAGAAATCTTAAAACAAGAGAAAAATGCTTTTCAGACATTAGGCCTGACTTGATGTTTAAGACACAGGAAGCCGTTTCACATTGAAGGCGAAAGGATGGCATTTTTGGACACAGTCCATGGAGGGAATTTGTCTTGTTTGATTCTATATATTTATTATGGGAGTCTTATATTTCTTTTTTCTTAATTGTTCAGTGGGGAGGTAGGAGAGAGTGAGAGGAAGAAAAAATAAATGCCTGTGAATTGAAAACAATTTAAAAATTCAATTTTAAAGTAAAGAAGACTAAGGCATGGATATAGATTATCCATGATCATATTTGCATTTAAAACAGAAGGGAACCTTTTTTAAAACAAGATCAGTCCAGCTCCCATCCCACCGCCAACCAATCAACCACCATTTATTAATAATGTTTGTTATGTAACTGACACTGCGCAAGCAATAAGGATAAAACACCAAAAATTAAACAATCTCTTCCCTCAGAGAGCTTCCATTCCAATGAGGGAGACCACAGACACACATATAAATATTCTAAAGTTTATAGGAGAATGTAGCCAGTGTGCTGCTAAAATTTTTAAATGAATAATACATATACACACATACACATACATACATTTGTACATACATTCATACATACATATTTACAAGTACAAAAAGAAAAAAATCACTTTATGACACAGTTAAAAAGTGGCAACCCCCCCAAAAAAAATTTAAATGATAATCAAATGTGTGACCCAGCAAGAGTAGACTTCTTTCAACCAAACAGCATGACTGGGGGTTCGGGGGAGGGATTCCTTTTCCTGCAGCCTTAATTCATTTCTTAAGCAGAGAACAAAAAAAAAAAAATGATGATTAAGACTCGTAATGGAAATTTTTTAGAGCAAAATTAGGAGGCGAATAAATACCATATGTTGCCCAAGACGTGAATCTTAAGAAAACACTGGGAAGATGAGGACAGGGATCTTGATTTTCATGCTTTTGGTGATTGACTCTTGATCAATGAATAAGCCCCAGGAACAGTAATGGGCATTATAGCCACATGCAATTAGGAGGCAAGGTAACTTGCTTTATATCAGAGCCAGGAAGATGTTGACAGTAGATTTCCAAGGAGGAGGGAGAGAGGAAGGAGATTTTTCCTCTTCCTTCAGACAGGAAGAGCCGAAATGGTTCCTGGGTAAAAGAATGCCCTTGTGCCTTTAAAAATATATTCAGATAAGAAAACAGTCAGATCTTAATAGTTGAGAATCTGTGGGACTAAGTCTGAAGCCTTGATGGTTCAGAGTCACTGTGACATTCCCCCAACAAATGGACGGTCCATTTTGGCAGCTGTGGCAGAGATGCTACAGAACAGTCTCTAATGGACTTCATTATCTCTATTGCTTTGTTCCAGCTGCAGTACAAAATGGATTCAGCCGAACAGTATCAGGCCTAATAAAATGACCTATTAAATATAAACTCAGGGCTCACCAGGGGCTCAACCACCATTCCAGGCACAAATTACAAGGGGAAGTTAAGTACAATTTATCCAACAACATGCTTCAATTAGAAGTGAGTCCAAATGTGCTGGCAGACGCCAAATGGTGTGCACCAGGATAAACTTGGCTCATAAATTTCTTGAGAGCCTCAGAGGGGAGGCAGTCCCAACTGGGAGGCCAGTTCCCCATCTGTGAAGCCACGCCAAGTGGAGGCCGGTGATGTCACTAGAAAGCCGATTTCAGTTTAGGGTGAGGAAGCCGCCGGGAGAAGAGATTTGTGGTGAGGCCTAGGGTTGGCCAAGGAGGAAGTTAGTAACCGGGATAGAGAACAAGCTGGAATTACCGAGGTAGGACAGGAGGGTTATGGAACACTGTGGAATAATGTCAAACTTTTTTGATATATTGGTTCATTTTGCTGTACTGTTTTTTTAAGTCTTTGTTATAAAGAAAGGCACTGTGGAAATGGGATGGGGAAGGATGCTTTCAGAAATACAGATGATGTAAAAAAAAATCACTATTTTATAAAAGAAAGATGAAGTCACGATTGAAGGAAGGCTTTTGAGATGTCAATGATGAGAATAAGAATTATATAATACAAAGTTACAAAATGTTAATAGATATTACCTCATTTCAGTCTCAAAAATAATCCTATGAAGTGGGTACACTGCAGATACAAATGACACCATTTCACAGATGAGGAAACCAAAGTTCAGGGGATGTTGAGTCCGCCAGGTGGTACCAGAGAGTCAGAGTCAGGATGTGAACTCAGGTCTTCTGACCCCCAAGGCCAAAGCTCTTTCCAGCCCATCAGACAAGATTTAACAGTCCAAGGCATAATGATATAACAGAATAAATTGTTTCAATGACAAGTTTGAAAAACTTGAGAAATTTAAATACTAGATTTGCCTAGAAAATAATGAACTTTTAGTTTAAAAGGTTAATTGCTGAAATTGCAGCATGTAGCAACAGCGAGTTTTACATATGAAACAGCCAAGTATATTTGGGGCTGTGCTGTCTGACTGGTAGAAGTGGGGATGATGTTATTCTGGCACGACAAGTCCTTTGTGGCCCCCTTCCTAATGATTCTTGGCTCTCCGTGGTCCCATGTTTTTTGATGGGAGTCATCATGAAACAGTAGTCAGGATTTCATGGAAGACTCATTCCAGAGTGTTCTGAGCACTGGACTGGGAGGTAGAGAAGACAGTGTATGTTAATGAAAAGAATCCCCCAGATTTGGAGTCAGGGAGCCCAGGTCAAAGCCAAATTTGGTCACTTGCTACCTGTGCCTCCTTGGGAAAGTAGTTTTTCTTCTCTGGGCTTCAGTTTATCCATCTGTGAAATGAGAAGGATGGGCTAAGTGATCTTTAGAGCCACAACTAGGGTGAGGCAACTGGGAATTTGTCTCAGGATGCTAAAATTTAGCAGGTATTGATGGAACTTGTACTCCTTTGACAGGTAAAAACAATTGACCATATCATGCAACGAGCAAGAAATAGTTAATGTAGGAAGCTCTTGACCTGTCTGACCTGACCCCTGCCTGCTCTCTCATCTTCTAGTTCCAGCCTCCCTGGCAGAGGCTTCCTCCATGTCCTAGGGTCTGAGCCTGACTAGGGGCCTCCCAGGTCCAAAGTCTCTCCCAGAGATCTGGGTTGTGGAACTGGAAGGGACTCCTAGAGTCACCTCGTCTACTCCTTTCATTTAGCGTGTGGGGAACTAGGGTCTAGAGAGGTGAGTCAGAGATCTAGGATCCAAGCTGGGCCCTTGGGCTTTTAATCCAGTGAGCATCCCATGACTTCAGGATTTGCCCCAGATTGCCTAGCTAGCCAGGGCTGGAGACAAGATTTGAACCAGGACCTTCTTTTCTTGTTTTTGGTTTGGTTTTGTTTTCAGTGATTCGGGTTTGTTTGGTTTGATTTGGTTTGTTTGGGGGCTTTTTGGCTTGTTTTGTAAATAGTATTTGAGGTTTTTTTCAATTATATGTAAAGATAGTTTTCGACATTCATTTTTTATGAGAGAGTGAGTTTCAATTTTTCTCTCCTTCCTTCCCTCCTATCTCCCCTCCCCAAGCCATTTGATATAGGTGATACACATGCAATCATGTAAATGTATTTCCACATCAGTCACGTGAAAGAAGAATCAGAATGAAAGGGAAAAGCCACACACACAAAAAGTGAAAACAGCATGCTTCAATCCACATTCACGTACCATGTTTCTTTCTCAGAACCAGGCTCTTTTTGACTTCAATTCATAGATAACGGATCTGGAGCTGAAAGGGCATTAAGGTCTCCTAGTCTAACACTACATTTTGCAGATGAGGAAACAGGCAGAGAGAAGTTAACAAGGTCACATAGTTAGCAAGTGGAAGAGCAGGATTTGAACCCGAGCTTCTAATTACAGATCAGTGCTTACCCCACTCACTGCTACCCAAAATATTCCCCCACCCTGTCACATTGCCTTTCTAGCCACTCATCCATTCACCACCATCTCCTCAAAATCCCCTTGCTCATGACATCAGTCTCATGGTCAACTGGCCACCCCATCTCCTGTCCCTCATCTCCCTCCTATGGTCCCTGTGCTCCAACCCACTAGACCACCCCATGTCCTTCCTCTGCAGCCTGAAGGAGTTCATTCTTTATAATGAGGGTTTTGCAAGACGGCGCAGTGGTTTTGAAAAGAATCCCATGTCCTCATTAGGGTCAATCTCTTATGGTCCTTCTATTTTGAAATCCTTAACTCCATCCTCCCTCCTCTGGTTCATGTACCCCTCTGCCAGCTGTTGTGGATCATTGAGTGAGGCCAAATGGCTTGTCAAGGGGAGTCACTGCTTTCCCCATCTGACCAGCTCTGAGCTTGAACTCCTGAAGCCTGGGCACTGAGAAACATTCAGCTTACCTACACTGAAGTCTTATTCAAAGTCCATCTCCTTTGAGCTGTCAGTTCCCAGGACCCTGAGTCCTCCTATCAAGTTACATAAGGCCCATCTCATTAGAGCAGTTTTGGTGATGAGTGGGTGCTCCTGCCTCCCCCCTGCTTGTCCCCACAGACACTCTCAGTATCATCCCTGTGATCTGACATCACTTGGCATCATCTTGCTATGGGCCCCACAAGCAGCTTGGGTCTCATTTCCAGCACTTGATCTTGCCGGTAAATCACAAATTTTTAGAAGTAAAACTTTTTCTGAAGAAATACCCAAGGATGAGGTCTTTGTGGCTAAAAAGCTAGACAAAGTCCTGGGGGAAAGTGTCAAGGTCAGATTCCTACAATGAAGAGTCAAAAAAGATCATGGAGAACGCCTACTCTGACCCTCTCCCAACCCCCAGTCATGTTATAGGGAGGGAAACTGAGGCCCGTGTGTAAAATAACTTAGCCAAGATCACACAAGGAGCACAGTGGCAGAGTCATGCTCTGAGCCCATATCAGAGGATGGAGCTTCAGAGACTTCAAGTTTGAAGGGACATGAGATGTCACGTAATCCAACCCTCTAGTTCTGCAGATAATGAAATGGAGGCCTAGGAAATGTAAGTAAGTGGTCCGCCTCTCTGATACAGTGATACGGGCTTACTTACTGTTACTTGGACGTGACACCTCCTCACCCACTTATGCCATTTTCACCAACTTTTCCCCTTGCCTAGAATTCTCCCCTTTCTCACTTCTACCTCCTGGATCTTCCAGTTTCATTCAAGTCCCAGCTATAATCCCACCTTTGCAAGGAACCTTTTCAATCCCTTTTAATGCTGGTGCCTTCCCTCTCTGGACTAGCTCCAATTTGTCCTTCATGTAGCTTGTCTATACAGAGTTGTTCGCATGTTGTCTCCCTATTAGAGTATTGACGGCAAAGTTTGTTTTTGACTTGGTGTCCCAAGTGCTCAACACCAGAGCCTGAAACATAATGAGTGCTTAACAAAGGCTTGTTTGCTGCCTAACTCTCTGGGTCTCGTTTTCCTTGTCTGTAAAATGGGGATAATAAGAGTACTGACTTCCCAGGGTTGTCCTGAGGATGAAGTAAAGTGCTTTACAAGCCTCAAAGTACTTGTTAGCTATCACCATCATCATCATCACCATCATCATCATCATCACCGTCATCACCATCAGCAGCAGCAGCAGCAGCATCACCATCATCATCACCATCATCATCATCATCACCATCATCATCACCATCATCATCATCATCACCTTCATCATCATCACCATCATCATCATTACCATCATCACCACCATCATCACCATCACCACCATCATCACCATCATCATCACCATCACCATCATCACCATCATCACCATCATCACCATCACCATCATCACCACCATCACCATCATCACCATCATCACCATCATCATCATCACAACCCTCTTATGATGATGGTGATGATGATGATGGTGATGGTGATGATAATGAATATGATGCTGATGGTGATGATGGTGGTGGTGGTGGTGATATGATGATGATGATGATGATGGCGATGATGAAAACAAGAATAATGACAGTGGTCAACATTGAGACAGCACTTTACAGCTGACAAATCATTGTCTGTGTTGTCTCATGTGATCCTCACAACCATCCTGGGAGGTCAGTGTTATGTTTATCCTCAGAACATATGCATTGATGATGGTAATTCCGAGGCAGCAGGGTGACTTAGTAGATAATGCTGGGCTTGGAGTCTAAAGGATTTGAGGTTGAATCTTGTGATTTTAGTGGCATAGGAGAGTTCCAGTATGGAATCTCCCTTTACCAATGCAGTTAGCTAACTGATCTTTTTGTCTTAGATAATTATAATAATATTAATACTAATAGAAATGATAGCCATGATAATAATAGCTAGTATTCATTTGGTGTTTTAAGGTTTGTAAAATCATTTCTTTTTTTTAACTTTTGTTTATTTTTAGTTTATATCATTCGTTTCCATGAGATTTTGAATTACAAATTTTCTCCCCATCTTTCCCCTACCCACCACCCCAAAACAGTGATCCCACTGTATACCCCCTCCCCCAATATGCTCTCTCCTATATCCTCCCCCCTCACCCCTCTGACTTTCCAGTAGGGCAAGATGGATCTCCCTACCCCAGTGCATGTGTATCTTATTTCCCAGTTGCATGTAAATAATAATAATAATAATATATGTATATGTATATACATATATATTTTTAACATTTGATTTTAGAACTTTAAGTTCTAGATTCTTTCCCTTC
>CM053589.1:190290093-190364650 GCA_028646515.1 Pseudochirops corinnae | reverse complement strand
TATACATATATATTTTTAACATTTGATTTTAGAACTTTAAGTTCTAGATTCTTTCCCTTCCTCCCTCATCACCCACCCCCATGGGAAAGAAAAGCAATTCAATACAGGCTGTACATGTGTAGTTACACAGAACATCTCCACAATGGCCATATTGTGAAAGACTGACTATATTTCCCTCCTTCCTATTCTGCCCCCCATTTGTTCTATTCTCTACTTTGTCCCTGTCCCTTTACAGAAGTATGTGCTTCTAATAACCCTCCCCTGCAAATTGCCCACCCCTCCATCCTCCCCCCTTTCATCCCCTTTCCCCCTACTCTCCTGTAGGCCAAGGTACCCAATTTAGAGTGTGTCATTCCTTCCTTAAGCCAAATTCAATGAGAGAAAGGTTAACCCATTCCCTTTTGCCTTTCTGTTCTTCCCCTCCATTGTAACAATTATCCCTAGCCTCTTCTATATGAGAGGATTAATCCCATTCTGTTTCTCCCTGTGTCTTCTCATTCTAATCCTCTCCCACTTCTCAATTTCACCTTTTAAAATATTAACCCATCCTATTCAATTGATCCTGTGCCCTCTGTCTATGTACACATATATACACACACTCACATATGTATTCTTATGCATGTAAAATCATTTCTATAGGTTATCTTGGTTTATCCTCACAACAACCCTGTGAAGGAGGTGCTATTATTACCCTCATTATACAGATGAGGAAACTGAGACTGAGAAGTCATGTGACTTGCCAAGATTGCTCAGCCAGGAAGAGTCCAAAGCAGGATTTGAACACAAGTCTTCCTGACTCCAAGTCCAGCACTCCATCCACCCACTATGCTAGCAAGCTGCCTCACAGTGTTGGCTGGGGATGTTGAGAGGGTAAGTAACTTTCTCAAGGTCACATAAACAGGACATAGCAGACTCAGGATTTGAACTCTCCATCTGCTTACCTGATGCTTCTCCATCCCCATCTTACTGGTGAGCAAACTGATGGCCAGAAAGGTACAGTGACTAGTCCATGGCCACATCTAGCAAGGGGCAAAACTGGCATTGGAACCCAAGGGTTCTGCCTCCCAGACCCAGGTAGCTTCCAGCTAAGGGAATCATACTCTAACTAGAACTTTGACGGATGGCAGCCAGCAGAGAGAGACAGTAATTTTGTGAGACATGCGGCCAGCCTCGAACCCCAACAATCGAACCACATAGACAAGAATGCAAGGCTGACCTGTTTACAAGGAATAAAGGCACTTTCAACATGCAGTGATTGTCAGGGGTCTTTTATGTAGTCTCAGGCTTGCTTTGGCCTGAGACCAGTGTCTGGCTGAGCAATGGGACCCCAGCGTGCTTAGGCACATACTACTAGGCTGCCTTTGCTGCAGGTGCCCCACATGGGTTATCCAGCTTTGCTGTCTGGTGCCCTGACCTTGTCTTACCCAATCCCAATCCCTCTGCCTAGACCTCTTATCCCTAGAACCTCCTGACCTGGACTTCTGACTTCTGCCTGCTTCTGACCTTCAATAAAGACACTACAGCAGTGCCAATGGTCAAGGTCCACCTTTGCTGCTTACTGTCTACGTGACCTGGGGCCAAAAGCACCCAACCTCCATGGCCTGTACCTGTATTGGGCCTCCAATTGCACTGATGACCATCCATTTCTAGGCCTAATTCCAGGCCACATCAGTTTTCACATCTATACCCTATCTGATTGTCCTTGTGATACTACCTATCTCCTGGTCTTGGTTTCATGTGTTGATTACAAAACCAACTGGTCACATACATCCTGATGCTAACCAGCTGTACCTTCAGACCCCTTCTGCCTAGCTAGGCCCCAAGTACTGGCTGGTTCTGTCTAGACATGGGGACACTGATAGGTGTTTCTTACACAACCAACACACACACACACACACACACACACACACACACACATACATGCTCTAGAAATTGAAAAAACCTGTTACCATGGGAATCTTGCTGCTTAATTCTCCAAGCCTATGCCACAAACACTCCACCAAGACAGTACATTAATCCAGAAGACTTGTAGAATTTTTCCCCCATATTATTAATTCAGTTATTATGTTCGTAATAAACAGTTACCTGAATTGCAAGCCACTGAATGATATTCTGCATTTGCAGGACCCACAATCCTCTCGCATATTCAGCATGAATGTAAAGTGCTGTTTACCCATGGAACATCTGAGATTGTTTATGAGGGCCTTGGATCAGGTCAACTCTTAGTGTTTTCAGTAAATAAAGCAGACCCCGAGACAGAGGTGTATACACATTAGCTTAGCGCCTCCTGCTTCCCTCCATAGATTTGATTTTATCTTAGGTACCATCCATAAACAAAACTTCATGCCCAGCTGCAGGAGATGGTGAATGTGCCTGCCTCTATTTATCTGGGGAATGAAAGCACAGTAGGGTTTTAATTACCCTGAGCAGGGAGAGATCAATTTTAAAAACAAACATATTAGGAAATCCAAGAGCACATTTACTGCTAAAGGATGAGATTTTTCCAAATACAGAACTCTGGAGAATACTTGTCTACCTCTTAAGAATGGCAGTGGGCCTCTTTTCCCCCCAAAGCACCACCAGCACCATCCAATCAACAAAGCTCAATGTCTTTAGTGGTGCTTCATTTACCACCCAACCAACATCATTGGTGAGGGACTCAACCCAGGCTGGTTTAAGAGCATTATTCTGAGAGGTGCATGCTGTATTAGATAAAGAACCAACCTCAAAGTCAAGAACACCAGTCTTCAAGTCCTATTTTTAACCCCTACCACCTGTGTGACCCTGGGCACATAACAGCCAGTGCTGTAGGAAATTCTCTAAAGTTGGAAAGTGCAGAGAGAGTGCCAACCTGCAATAGGAGATCCCTCCTCCCCTAGGAGTTTCCTACACCAATGAAATCATGACAGCAGTCCCTATCCCTAGACATCATTGAGACATTCCTGGACTTGCCCTCAAAATTCAAGTGCTTGTTGTCAACCATTCAGCTATCATTAGACAGTTGACGATCCTTGTTTTGGACCCTGAAGATCATCCATAATAGATGATGTCAGAGAGAAGGAGTCAGAGGAAAGATGAACACAGTTGAGCTAATTGACTACTAACTGATTGCTGAACCAAGTTATAGAAAACAGAGCAAGAATGGTGTAAGAGGAAGAGGGAAACAATACAATGAGGAATTTGAATGACTGGGAAGAGGGATCTCTGATAATAGATCTGTGATTTCCTTGGTAAAAGGAAACTCTCAAATAAAGACACTCCACCAGGCCAGGTTAAAGCCTTCTCTGCAAGTCATAGTCTGAGAGAGATGCCTAGAGAATTGACAGATTAAGTGATTTACCAGCATCATATAGCCAATATCATGGACCAGGATTGGGACTTGAACCCAAAACCTTCCTCCTTGGAGGCTGGCTCTTCATCCACTACTGCCTCTTATGTCTAATGGGGCTCTTTCTTCATCCACTACTGCCTCTTATGTCTAATGGGGCTCAAGGAAAAGAAAGTCTATATCTACCCTAGATCTTCAAGGATGAACTAGACATGACTCAACAAGCAGAATTGGACTTTCTTAATTTAGGTTTTCTATTAAAATTAATTCTCAATTCAATCAATCAAAGAATGACTCTGTATGTGTGAGACAGACAGACAGAAACAGAGAGAGAGAGAATATTCCCAGGAGAATGTCCTTGTGCCCTCAAGGTCAAGCACATTCTTCATTCTTCCACTCTACCATCTGCTGTTATTCCATCCTCTTAACAAGTCCTCTAGACATCACGCCCAGCAAGAGCGAAAGCCCGTAGGTCCTTTGGTTATGCTCCTCCTGAAACCACAAGCTTCCTCTTTACCAGGTTGTTTTCTGCCCTCCCCCCTTTCCACCTATTGTCCTGAGTACAGTTGTTAGGTATTTTGTCCAACCTTCCTCCTTCAAGAGGACCAATGACATCAGGAGGGTGACATCTTGACTTGCAAATGAATTGGATTTAAGTGAGGTAGGTCTGTATAAAGTCATCAGTCTCACTTTCTCCTCCGAAGTCATCAGAGTCCAGTGGCAAAACATAGGTCAGGATGACTGGTGATGGTCCTGGATGCAGGGAGAGACCTTGGTTCTTTTCCTGAGTACAGTAATCAAATCAGTCATTCCATTACCTCTGTGCCAGTGAGCTGTCTCATGGCTCCTCTCCCCATTCATATGACTCACCTCCCAAGTCACCACTTTGGCTGTGATTGTGTCTGCCATTAGACTGTGGGCTCTTCAAGAGCAGGGACTGTCTAGATTTTCCATTGGTGTCCCATCTCTAAGCATAATGCATGGCAATCAATCAATCAATCGAGAAGCATTAGTTAAATGCTTACTACATGCCAGGCATTGTGCTGAGCAGATAATACACAGAAGAGATGCTTAATAAATGTGTTTCATTCATAATATCCACAGTATGTGCTTAATAAGAGTTTGCTGAACTGGATTGAATTGAATTGGTGATTCCTCAGTTTCTCATTGCATTGATTTGGGTTGGAATGTTTTTAGGTACCATGAGTTCTTAGCACCCCTTCCCTCCTGAAATTCCTTCGGGAGAAACCATTTTGTATATTTTCTGTACATGGAGCTCCCTGGTCTCATTCTCTTCCCATCCTTCTACCCTTCCATTGGAGACCCCAGAGTTTGTGCTTCTAACTTTATTTTTTCCCAAGGAGAAGGAAATGAGCTATGAATCCTTTGAGTCATGTACTGACTGTCTCAGAGAAAAGAGGGGAAAAAATAGTTGATGAGTGCTTTCAGCCTAAAGATTTCAATGACTGCTTCTGAGGGCAGAGAATGTTTCCCCCAAGGCAATCGAGATTTTAAGTGTGTTTGTCTCAGCTTTCAACAGCTGTAGGAAGTAATGTCAACTCAGTCTCCAGAAGCATGCATTCATTCAGGCACACATTTATTAAGCCCTTACTGTGTGCTAACTACTAAAAGAGATACAAGGATTAGATGAAACAGGGTCCCTGCCACCATGGGACTTAGAGTCTAGTTCAGGAGTCAGACACTATCCCTGATAGCCATAACATACCACAGTACACTCCCTGCTCTGAGATGACTTCCCCAAGTTGCCCTGCACAGGCAAATTAGGTCCATAGAGAGTAACTGAACATTTATTTCCCCAAGATTCTAGAAGTTACCCTGAAGTCTTATGGTTTCCAATATTACAACCCCTAGGACCTCCATCCAGGGGACTCTAATTTTGATTAACCAGTTGATATCTCCTTTAAAGTCGACCCACCAGTTGATATCAATTAACTTTTGCATGAGAATGTTCACTATGAATGAATATAGCAAGTAGGGGGAGGAGGAAGAAGGAGGTTGGGTTACATGTACATAGTGTCTCAGATGAGGTCGCCTCTTGCTTCTGGGAGCAATGTGCTGATGTGGAATGGAAGTTCCTTGGAGAGACTGGGTGACATGTGTGAACATTCTGTAACCCATCCCAGTCGGTAAACCCTGTGTGGTAAACAAGGCTCTTTGGCTTCCAAGATGTTCAGAAAGGCCATTTTCTCTTTGTCCACTGGCGACTCTTTCATTCTGGTTTCAGTGAGAGACAATGCTGTTTGGGGAGGGAGCATGGAGACTTCTTCCCTCTGAGCCCCCATAGTGGGAGGGGATTCAGAACCCATAAAAGAAGATTCTTTCTCTTGTATATTGATGCCTCTGACCTTGTGAGTTTGAAAGGGCAAGAGGTCATCTGGCATCACACTATTCCAGAATTTGGGTTTGAGAGCCATTGTAGCACTGATACCTCAAGTTGAAAGACATGACCTTTGAGAGTGACTTTGGGGACCCCCAGCCCAGTGGTTACTAAGAAGAGGACTTATCCAACCGAGATACTATCTTTGGATGTAAAGTTGGTAGAAATGATCCTATACAGGAACTGAACTAAGTTTTAAGCCAACTGCCCCAAGCCCCTAGCAACTGAGGTGGTATAGGAGGGATTGCGTCCCTATGGTGTTGAGGGCAGGGGAGTCTGTATTTTGTTCTTGCAATAACTTTAAAGTAAATATCCTTTAGTAAAAGCCAACATGGATATAAGGAACATGTGTGCCTGAGGGGTATGACTTGACCCTGACAGTAGCTTCTCCATTCACGGAAAGCTCCTTGTCACAACCCAGCAGCAACCTCTCAATCATTCAGGACTGGAAACAGGCTTCTGAAAATTTCAGATTGTATGGAAAGCTGAAGGGAACTTTGTGCATCCTCTCAGGACCAAGCCCACTCCCCAGTTGTTGTCCAGTTGTTATTCAATCATATCTATCTCTTCCTGACCCTATTTGGGGTTCTCTTGGCAAAGATACTGGAGTGGTTTGCCTTCTCCTTCTCCAGCTCATTTGACAGATGGGAAAACTGAGGCAAGCATGATAAAGTGACTTGCCCAGGGTCACACACAGCTAGTGTCTGAAGCTGAATTTGAACTCAGAAAGATGAGTATTCTTCTTGACTTCCAACATAGCACTCTCTGCTCTGCACCACCTAGCTGCCTAGTCCCCTTATTACAATGTAATATCACATAATGAGTACATTAGAGAAGAGGGAGGAAAAAGTGTTATACAAAGTATAAGCAAGAAGACAATTACCCACAAGAAAATCAAGGAAGGTTTCCTTAAAGAAATGGAATTTACATCTGACTTTCTAAAAAATCCATGGAGGTTTAGCAGGTGAAGAAGCAAGAAAGGAACATCATTCTTAGAATATTCTCACAGAAATCTGGAGTTCTGGACACTAGTGGAGGAAAACCTCCCAATCCATTCATTTGCACTTTGAAGGATCTAGATAGCCACAATGTGCCTAATAAACTGTCTGAGGTTTAAGCATCTCCTGTACTGTCTAAGCTGCATTGACAACTGCTGAAATAGGTCTGTCTCACTGGCAATCTACTTGGTTCAATGTGAAATACTAAGTTCATGGTTACCACAACCAAGGAAGAACAGCCGAGCAATGGGAGAAAGAAGGCAGCAGCTTCTGTGGTAGCCCTAAGGAGGGCACCAGCCTTCCCAGTTTCAAGGCTGCCTTCAAGGCGTCGGAGATCTGTTTGGGGAATTGACCCTTCTAGTGTGTCTGCAGAAGTTACAAAAAGAGGGAGAAGGAGAATGAAGAGGAAAAGAAGAAAAAAGAAGAAGGAAGAGGAAGAGGAGGAGAAGGAGATGAAGGAGGAGGAGGAAAGAGAAAAAGAGGGAAGAGAGAGCCTGGAGAGAGAAGGAGAGAAAGATAAAAGAATGAAAGGAAAGAAAGAAGAGAGAAAGAAACATATAAAAGGGATTTTCATTCTGATTAAAGCAGAAAAATTAAAAGAGCAGTTAAAAGAGAAGAGTTTATAGAGACTCATGGGCAACAATCCATGACATTTTGCATTGTGAACAAATCCCTCTTCCACCATAAACTTTTATTATTGGTACACTGTGGTATTTGCAGCTCCCTGTTGGCAGGGATGGCTTGAATGTTGCCGCAAAGGAGGAGGGTCTCCCGAGCTGCTTCAGTACTGATTGACTTTGCCCAGATTTGCTCCTTCCTGGTTGGCAGAGCCCCCTGTCATCTTTTAGCTTCTATTCTCTTCCTGCTCCAGTGTCTCTTCTTTCTGACAAAATCTCACTGTGCGAAACCTCTTCATGGGGGTTAAGACCCACCCCGTCTCCCTTGCTGGCCCAAACTCTCTTCCTTTTTTTGTCCTTCCACTGGAACAAGTCTACTCAGAGCCCCTGGACTGCCCTTGTACACTGGAAGTGTGGTCTTCCTCTTCTTTGTTAGCCAGTGAACACCTTGCTTCATCTGGGTTTAATGACTTGGCTTTATAAAGCACCCTGACCTCATCCCCCCACATACATATACTTGTATACGTGTACATTATATAGATCCACTCTGTAGAAAAAGCAACCTCTCCCCACTCGGGTCCTTCCATGCTATTGATAAGTCAACCTTTCTGCCAAGTATGGAGGCTCTAGGAGCATCTCATTTTGTTCTAATCCTGAACATGAACCACCAGACCAAGTCAACAAACATTAGTTAATTAACTTAGTTAATTGTGCACTCATTTATTGTACGTAATTATTTATTAATTCGTTCCCTTGTTTATGTCAGGCCTGGCCCAGAACACACCAACAGACTTCTTTATAATTTTGTCATCATTTCTCCTCCCTTTTCTTTGCTGTTGAGAAAACTGGTATTTAAGATACAACACAACACAATACAATGTAATACACATTTATTAAGCACCTGCTATTTACCAAGCATTTTACTAAGTACTGGAAGAAGCAAGTGTTCTGTTTGTTCAAGTTGAACAAATACATAGCAATCCCCTGCTACACTCAAGACCTTGGGCTACAAGCAGAAGTGCAAATGTCCAACTGTATCAGACAGATGATGACCTCTAAGGCCCCTTCCGACTAGCAATCTGAGATCCTGTCTGAGGTTTCCATGCATGTTTCCCATCTGCCTAGCTCTATCAGCCAAGACATCTGAAGAGCTATTGGACTACTTTCAGAAAAAGGCAACCCCCCACTTTCCTTTGTCTTGGACAGGCCCCACGGATGTGTACATTCATGGTACATTTTAGGAAGGTTCCACTGGGTAGTGTCCAGACAGAACCAACAAGGATGTCAATCACGCTATATAAGAATCCAACACAGCAGTCATTCTGGGTTATAAGCAGGACAGACCATAGGGAAGCCATATGTCAGGCTATGTAGGTCCTCCCTTCTAAAAGTAAGGCCAAGTTAACAAAGCCTTGCTCAGGGGCATCCACCATTTTGTCACTTCCTACTACTGTGTAACCAAAGCTACCACAAATATATGTAATTCTAGGATCAAGTCAAAATCTGGGTCAAAAATTGAGTGTTAAAGGGAGCAGAGCCAAAATGATGGTAGAAACAGCACTTTCACACTGCTCAGCAAGTGCTCAGCAAGAAGCAGCGGAGGCACAGTGGCTGCAGCTGCTGTCACCTGGCTGCTTCAGAGCTCCTGGCCTGCAGATTGTAGGGGGCCAAGCAACCATTCAGAGGTAATCACTCTTGCTTTGACCTACTTCCTTCGCCTCCAATACATGTAAAAAAAATTATTCTAAACAAACTTTAGGGCTACGGAACCCACAAAGTGGCAGAGAGAAACAAAGTGCCTGCTGAAGGAAGCCTGGCAGGCTGGCAGGAAGGGTCCATCACAGCATGCTGGGAGCCAAGTGCAGTCCCCCATGAGCCTGGGCAGCCCAGACCAGCCACAACTGGAGCAGCCTTCATGAGAATAAATCACCAGCAGCTGTAACAGTTTCCAGACTTCTCAATCCATAAATGCCAAAGACAAAGTAAAAGGTCAATATGGAATGTTTTTGGTCCAGGTGGAAATAGAAGAGTGTGATCACCTGCTACCCCCGCAGCAAGAAGCAGCGGAGGCACGGTGGCAGCAGCTGCAGAGCTCCTGGCCTGCAGATTGTAGGGGGCCAAGCGACCACTCAGAGGGTAATCACTCTTGCTTTGACCTGCTTGGATCTGGATCACAGTCTTGGATGGTGGTCCTGGGGTGTGTGACCAGTGAGCCAGAGTGTGTGGGGGCTATAGAGAGGGCACCCATCTATTAGCTCTGGCAGCTGCAAAAGCCCCAGGGATTTGGGACACAGCTCTCTACAGTCTGGAAGCAGAGTTCTACCATGGCAAAGAGCTCAAAAGTCAATAAATTTGCTGCCAATATGAGCAACCAGAGGAAGCACAAACATACCATAGAATCCTTTTTTGGGAACAAAAAGGATCAAAGCATGGAGCAGGAAGAAGACATCAAAGCCAGAACTCCTGCATCAAAAGCCTCCAAGAAAAATATGAATTGATTACAGGCCATGGAGGAGCTCAAGAAGGATTTTTAAAATCAAGTAAGAGAAGTGGAGGAAAAATTGGGAACAGAAATGAGAATGATGCAAGAATATCATGAAAAGTGAGTCAACAGGCTGCTAAAGGAGACCCAAAAATACACTGAAGAAAATAACACCTTAAAAAATAGACTAACTCAAATGGCAATAGAGGCCCAAAAAGCCAATGAGGAGAAGAACGCTTTAAAAAGCCAAATTTGCCAGATGGAAAAGGAATTTCAAAAACACACTGAAGAAAATAACTCCTTCAAAATTAGATTGGAGCAATTGGAAGCTAATGACTTTATGAGAAATCAAGATACTATAAAACAGATCCAAACAATTGAAAAAATAGAAGGCAATGTGAAAAACCTCACTGGAAAAACCATTAACCTGGAAAATAGATCCAGGAGAGATCATTTAAAAATTATTGGACATACTGAAAGCCATGATCAAAAAAAGAGTGCAGACATTATCTTGCAAGAAATTATCAAGCAAAATTGCCCTGATATTCTAGAACCAGAGGGCAAAATAGAAATGGAAAGAATTCACGAATCACTTCTTGAAAAAAATCCCCAAAAGAAAACGTCTAGGAATATTATAGCCAAATTCCAGAGTTCCCAGGTCAAGGAGAAAATACTGCAAGCAGTCAGGAAGACAGTTTGAGTATTGTGGAACACAATCAGAATAACACAAGACCTAGCAGCTTCTACATTAAGGGATTGAAGGGCTTGGAATATGATATTCCGGAGATCAAAGGAGCTAGGATTAAAACCAAGAATCACTCACCCAGCAAAACTGAGTATAATGTTACAGGGAAAATATGGTCATTCAATAAAATAGAGGACTTTCAAGCATTCTTGATGAAAAAACCTGAGCTGAACAAAAAATTTGACTCTCAAATACAAGAAGCAAGAGAAGCATGAGAAGGTAAACAGGAAAAAGAAATAATAAGGAACTTATTAAAGTTGAACTATTTACATTCCTACATGAAAAAATGATCATTGTAACTCATAAGATTTTTCTCAGTATGAAAATAGCTGAAGGGAATACACACACACACACACACACATACACATACATACATATATGTATGTATAGGAGGATGTATGTGTATATAAATGCATGTGTGAGTATGGGCATTTGTATGTTCATGTATACATAGATAGAGGGCACAGGATGAGTTGAATATGAAGGGATGATATCTAAAAAACAAAATTAAGAGGTGAGAAAGGAATTTATTGGGAGAAGAAGAAAGGGAGAGATAGATTAGGATAAATTATCTAATATAAAAGAAGAAAGAAAAAACTGTTACAAGGGAGGGGAAGTGCAGGAAGGTGAAAGGGAATGGGACAACCCTATTTTCATTGAATTTGGCCTAAGGAGGGAATAACATCCACACTCAATTGGGTACCTTACCCTACAGGAAAATAGAGGGTTAGGGGATAAGAGGGGGGATGATAGAAGGGAGAGCAGATTGGGGGAGAGGGTAATTAGAAGAAAACATTTTTGAAAAGGGAGAGGATCAAAGGAAAAAATAGAATAAATGGGTGCAGGATAGGATGGAGGGAAATATAGATAGTATTTCATAATATAACTACTATGGACATGATTTGGGTAACTACACATGTATAATCTATATTGAAATGCTTATCTTCTCAGTGGGGGTGGGTGAGGAGGGAAGAAGGGAACAAATATGGAGCCCAATGTTTTAAAAACAAATGTTTAAAAGATTGCTTTTTACACATGCAACTGGGAAACAAAATATACAGGTACTGGGGTATAGAAACCCATCTTGACCTACTAGAAAGTTAAGGGGCTGAAGGGGGAGGATACAAGTGAGAACAGATTGGGGGAAGGGGTATTCGGTAGGCTTGCTATTTCGGTAGGGGAAAGACTGGGAGAAAAATTGTAACTCAAAATCCTGTGGAAATGAATATTGAAAACTAAAAATAAAAAAAAATTTTAATTGAATGTTAAACACCAAGACACATAAAGGAATATGAGCAGATCATAGTATAATAGAATTTTGATCTGGAAGGGTCATGACAGAAGATTGAAGCCAATCCCTTCATTTTTCAGCTGGAGATACTGAGGTATAAACCTGTTGTGACTTGCTCAAAGTCACATAAGTATGAAGCAGCTGAACCACGTTTCAAATTCACATCTTAGAGACCACCCCCTTTGGAAGGAACTTCTTTTCCTCAATATATTAGCAAGACCACTGTGCCCATGTTCTATGCTCACAGAATCACAGCATCATAAAACCTCAGTGCTACAAGGGATCTCAGGGGCACCCAGTCCAACTCAAAGATAGCTCATCTTAATTTTAGACCACACTAATCCTTAGAAAGTTTTCTTTTTCTTCCTTTTCTTATGGGGTTCTCAAATGAATCTATGATCTCACTGAACTAGGACTTGCCTCCAGTAACATGAGTCTTAAATCATCCATGGCTGCCCATCCCATACAACTCTTTTCCATGTCTTCCAAAAAATTCACCATAGAAATTTTAGCCAACACAAAGGTTGGACAAAGGTATTGCTTGTTTTCTTCCAGTATCACAAGGTTACCAATGGGAGCACCAGACCCAGATCCACCTCTTTACAACATTCTACCCATTGTTCTTATTTCTGCTTTCTGGGGCCAAGCAGATCATGTCTATTTCCATTTCCAAGTGATAGTCCTTTAAATACATGAAGACAATGATAACCCAACCTTGCTGTTCAGTTGTTTTTCAGTCACATCCAACACTCCATAACCCCAGTTGGGGTATTCTTGGCAAAGATAGTGAAATGGTTTGCCATTTCCTTCTCTAGTTCCATTGACAGATGAGGAAACTGAGACAAACATGGTTAAATGACTTGCCCAAAGTCACACAGCTACTAAATGTCTGAGACCAGATTTGAATGCAGGAAGGAGTCTTCCTGACTCCAGGCTCAGTGCTTTATCTACTGTGCCACTTAGCTGTCCTGATAATCCCACCACCACTACCACCACCTGACATTCTTCTCTTCTCCAGGTTAAGTATCCTTGGTAACATCAACTGACCCTTATACAGCAATAAAACTATGCCTTGACTGCCTTCTGTGACAGCCTCCAACTTATCAATGTCCTTCTTAAAATGTAGTGACTAGAGCTAAGCACAAAACTCCAGGTGTGGTCAGATTGGGGCAAAATACATAGTACTATTACACTGTTAGTTCTAAATATTGTATCTCTTAATGTAACCTAGATAACCCAAGCCTCCTTAACTGGGGTATATTGTGTTTCCAATCCACTAAAACCCATATGTGTGTGGATGTATATACATATCTATACATACACAAACATATACATATAGATAGATGATAGACAGATTACTAATCCTCACATATTATACACCTGAAATGGATTTTTAAACACAAATACAAGACTTAGCCCTTATCCCTATTAAATTTCATCAAATTAGCTTTCATGGTGGCTAAGAGGTAGTATAATATAGCAGAGGGAACACTGAACTTGAAGTCGGAAGAGCTGCATTTATAGCCCATCCTTCGATAGTGCCAGTGTGACCCAGGGCAGGCCACTTGAACTCTCTAAGCCCCTGTTCCTCTTTTGTAAAATGAGAGTGTGTGATCTGATAACTTTCATGTTCTTCCCAACTTTAAATCTATGACCCAGGGACCTCACCTGACTCTGTCATTCACTGGATTAGCTTCCCGCTCTTCCCTTTCCAGCTTTTGTCATCTCTAGTTCAAGACATGCTTTTAGCCAAAATGAGATATGAAGGAGCCCAGCACCAAGGACAGATCCTTAGGGTCCTCTACTAGAGCAATTTCATGTCAACATTGATGATTCTTTGGACCAAGTCATTCAACCAGTCTCAAGTCCACCTATCATCTAGCCCTCTATCTCTCCACCTAACATGAGGAATGTTAGAGAATACTTTGGGGACATAGAAATAAGATAAGACACCTGTCTATCCATGATATTTGTCTGATCTAGTAGACCCAAAACCCTGTCCAAAAAAGCAAGTGAGGCTAAACTCTTCCCACTGAAGCTACACTCACTGTTTGGGATCACAGTTTCCTCTTCTAGAGGGTCACTAACCATCTCTTTAATAATCCCTTTGGGAACTTTGCCAAGGACTGAAGTCAGGCTCACTGGTCTAGAGTTTAAAGGCTCCATTCTCTTCTCTTCTTTTGAAAATCAGGTCGGCATTTTCCCTCCTCCAAACCTCTTGGAGGCCTCCTCCTCTCCCTTTGTCCAGAGGCCAGTTAGGAGGCTTCTTGAGCCGCTGAGCTTGATCTTGGGATTATAATCCAGCAAAGAAATCCAGTACACAGTCAATAAGTATTGTTTAAATTCTCAATATGTTAGACTGATATCTAAGACTCAGCACATCCAAAATTGAACTCATTTTTTTTTTATCTCTAAGCCCTTCCCACTTTTTAACTTTCCTATTACTGTATTAAGGAACTCCATCCTCCCCATACGAAGGCTTGCAACCAACATGTTATCCTCAGTTCCTCTCTCCTCTCACTGCCCCACCCCCCACTATATCCAAGTTTTCCAGGCCTATTTCGTCTTTGCACCATCTCTTGAATACATTTCCTTTTGTGCTCTGACGTGGCCACCCACTCTGGTCTAGAACCTCATCATCTCACACCTTTACTGTAATAGCTGTAGGTGGATCTGCCTGCTTCAAACACTTCCACATTCCAGTCCATCTTCCATTCAGCCACCAAAGTGATGTTCCTAAAGGGCAGTTCTGACCATGTCACTCACTAAACTCCAGTGGTTCCCTATCACCTCCAGAATCTTATATAAAATCCTGTTAGGTGTTCAAAGCCCTTCATAATCTAGCCCCCCTATCTTTCCTGTCTTCCTACACCTTATTCCCTAACATATACTCCTTAAACCAGTGGCACTGGTATCCTGGCTGTTTCACACACAGACACTCCACCTCTCAGCTCCATGCATTTTCTCTGGCTGTCCCCTATGCCTGTAATACTCTCCCTCCTCACTAACTAATATGTGCCAGGCATTGTAAAAAGCACTAGGGATACAAAGAAAAGCAAAAGTGACTCCCTGTTCTCCAGGAGGACACAGTCTAATGAGGGAGCTGTTGGTCAATAAGCATTTAGTAAGCACCTCCTGTATTCCAGCCACTGTGCTAACATGAAAACAACTACAAACAAGATACAAACTGAACAAACTGAAGATCATTAGTGTTGGGGAGTGGGGTAGACACAGCATTGAGAAAGAGCAGCAAGGCTTCTGGTAGAAGACAAGGTTTTTAGCTGGGGCTTGAAGGAAGCCAGAGAATTCCAGGTAGAGAAAAAAGTCATTGAAAATCCCCAGAGTAGATGGCCATCAATTGGGGAATGGCTGAATAAGTTGTGGTATATGAATGTAATGGAATACTATTGTTCCATAAGAAATGATGAGCAGGTGGACTTCAGAAAAACCTGGAAAGACTTATATGAATTGATGCTGAGTGAAGTGAGCAGAACTAGGAGAACATTGTATATAGTAACAGCAACAATGTACAATGACTAACTTTGTTAGACTTAGCTGTTCTCAGCAATGCAAGGTTCTAAGACGTCTCCAAAAGACTCATGATGGAAAATTCCATCCACAGCCACAAAAAATAGGGAATCTGAATGCAGATGGAAGCAGACTATTTGCTCTCTTTTTGTTTGCTTCTTCTTTCTTGTGGTTCCTCCCATTGGTTCTAATTCTTCTTTACAACATGACTAATGTGAAAATATGTTTAATTTGAATGTATATGTAGAGCCTATATCAGATTGCATGCTATCTTGGAGAGGAGGGAGAGATGGGAAAGAGAAAATTTATTTTTTTAAAATTAATTTATTTATTTTTAGTTTTCAACATTCATTTCCACAAAATTTTGAGTTACAATTTTCTCCCCATCTTTCCCCTACCCCCACCCCAAAATAGCAAGTCTACTGAATAACCCTTCCCCCAATCTGTTCTCTCTTATATCCTCCCCCATCACATCCCCTAATTTTCTCATAGAGCAACATGGCTTTCTATATCCTAGTGCCTGGATATCTTATTTTCCAGTTGCATGTAGAAAACAAATATTTTTTAAACACTTGTTTTTAAAACTTTGAGTTCCAGATTTTTTCTCTTCTTCCCTCCTTACCCGCCCCCACTGGGAAGATAAGCAATTCAATATAGGTTGTACATGTGTAATTACCCAAAACATTTCCATAATTGTTATATTGTGAAAGACCAACTATACTTCCCTCCATCCTATCCTGCCCCTACTTATTCTATTTTCTCCTTTGACCCTATCAAAATGTTTACTTCTAACTACCCTCTCCTCCAATCCACCCTCTCTTCTATCACCCCCCTCTTATCCCCTACCCTGCTATTCTCCTGTAGAGTAAGATACCCAATTGAGTGTGTATGTTATTCAAGAGGGAGAAAATTTAGACCTTGAAATCTTATGGAAGTGAATGCTGAAAACTAAAAATTAATTAATTAAAATTTTTAAAAAGATACCCAGAGTCAAGAGATAAAGTACACAACTCCCAAGTGGGCAAATTCCACATTGTTTTGTAGGGAGGAGGGACTTCATGTCAAAAACCATCTCACTTTAGGGAGACCACGAGGGAACTAGAAGTTATGGTATGGGCTTATGGGCTAGAGAAGTTCCCAGGAGCCAATCTGTGGCTAGGCAATTTTAATTAAAGATTAAATTAACTATAAAGCTCAGCCACCACTCAATTTAAGCTTAGTAGACTATTGACATTCCATTACCTGCAACCTTATTCTTGTTACTTAAAAACAATATTTTGGGTTCCTGGTTGCTTTTGTGGAACAGCCTTTTTTCCCTCTTTAATTTTTATTGCTTGCTACAAGGATGGCTATCTAGGTAGGAGAAGAGGAAGACTGTATCTGGAAATGAAGATGATGTCAAAAAGATACTAATAATTTTTAAACTGCTCATCTTTCTATGCCATCTTAATTAGTGCAAATTAAATTAGGTTGGTTGATTGATAGTGATGGTGATAACTGACATTTATATGGCATTTTGAGATTTGCGACATGCTTTAACATTTATAAAGCTCTTCAACACAAATGGTTGACATTTATTATTCATATACATCATCTCATTTGAACCTCACAAAAACTCAGGAGTGAGACAGTACAGGTATTATCCCCATTTTGCAGATGAGGAACCAGAAGCACAGAGAGATTAAGTGATTTTTCCCATGGCCACGCAGCTAGTAATTGTCAGAGACAGAATTCGAATGAAGGTCTTGATGCCAAGTCACTTCTCTCCAAAACATTAGGATGTCTCTTAATACAGATTGTGGAAGATGAATAGTATAAGTACTGTGATCCCTATTTATAGCTTAAGAAACTGGGGCTCAGTGAGGTGTGTGGTACAGTACCATGGAAAAATCACTAGCTTTGGAGTCAGAAGACTGAGGTCAAACCCTGCTTCATCACTTACTACCTGTATGACCTTGGACAAGTAACTTGATTCCTCTAGATCTGTTTCCTCACATGTAAAATCAGGAGATTGGACTACATGACTTCAAAGAACCATTCCAGCTCTAATGCAATTAACAAAGTGACAAAATTAGGAAATGTTAAAGTTAGAACCCAAACTAAGATCTTCTTCAATTAGAACTCTTTCCATTATCTCTGCATTACTATTCTTTTCTTTTGTGAATAAATTCTAGAAAGTCCATCCTTTTGATCTGGACACTGTGGCATAGAAAGACTAGGAGGAATGCCCACTAGAATCAATCCAGAGGATGTGGGGGCAGGCAGCATTAGAAGAAGGGAGAATACAATAAGGTGTTAGTTGCTACAAATCTCTATATTAGGAGACAGTTTCACAAACCAAAGAGGTGAAGGAGCTTTGTTGTCTAAAGCCAAGGTTAAGAGTGAATGAGTTGTAAGAACTAGTAAAGGAGAAATCCATAAGGTCACATATATGTGTCCAGAGGCTTTACTAAGGCAGGACATCTGGGCTTTGTTCCAGGGCACTGAAATTTAGAGGACTCAAAAATTCACAACTGAGTTCAGGACCTAGTTAGTGAAAATGGTCAGTTGAAAGAGGAAGCTAGCAAACATGACAGCAACTAATCTCCCTCCTACTCTTATACTAAGAAATTTATATTGATTATTTCTCATATTATTTTCTCATCATGACTTATAAAGTTGTCCTTTGTGCTACTCCAAGCTGATTGCCCCCAGCACCAAAATTGTTACCTCTGTGAGGGTCACCAGATTATTTAAAAGAATAAGTTGGAAGCCCCAGAAAGCTGACAGAAATCAGCACAGCCAACGTCCCAGGGTCAGAACTGTTACAAAGGTGGAGTGTTTCAATTACTGCTCCAGGTAAATATGATGATCAGGAGGTGTTGTGAATTTCCATTCCTCCCACCTGGACCCCCCCTTAGAAGTCCTAATTAGAGTCATATTCCAGAACCTGGTCCAGGTGAGCTCCTTTAAGAGCCAAAAGGAGAAGATCCATATAGATGCCAACCTGGGGCTTCCCAAGGAGTATGCTCAAACCATTCCAGCTCTGACATCCTGTGCCTTTTGGTCATACTAGCTCCAGATTAGTGTCAGATCCCAGTGTCCCCTCCTTGGACTTGTCTTTGGGGCTTAAGAAAGCTCCCTTCTCCTTTTGCAGAATTTGAGCTAATTCCTCCACAAAAGTCTCATGACACAGAATAGAATGTAATCTCCTTGAGGTCGGGGACTGCATCACTTTTATCTTTGTATCCTTGGCACCTAGCCTAGCACCAACCACATAATAGGCACTTCAGAAATGATTATAGTCAGTCTGCATCATCTTCTTGGTCATCAGTTTCATTCTTTGTACAGGTTTCAGAATGGAGCTGAAAGGATCTGAGAGCCTGAAATGATATTTTTTGATTGGCAGATTGGTTTGTTGATGTTGATGGTAAAAACTGACATTTATATAGCAATCTGAGCTTTGTAAAGTGCTTTAAATAGATGACCTCACTTGACCCAAAAGCAACCCTAAGACGTAGGTGAGGAAATGAGGTCCTCTGCTAAGTACTTTCTGTTACCTCCTTTGGGCTTTAATGGCAGTGTGACACAAGAGAATGAGTCTGACTTTGGAGAACAAGTCTGGGTTCACATCCCAGTACTGCCACTTGTCATCTGTGTGACCTTAGACAAGCTCTCTATGCGTCAGCTTCCTCATATGTAAAATAAGGGATTTGTATGAAATCATGTCAAAAGTTCCTTTTAGCTCTTAATCTGTGCCCCTATGACCACTGACAGGCCTTGCTTCTCCATTTAGTTCTCAAATGCCATGCTCCCTTGGGAATAGCTCTCTTAACATAAGTGTGTCAAGAAGACTAGATTTGGAACCCAAGGATCTGGATTCAAATCTCCATTCTTCTATTTGCTACCTGTGTGACCCTGGGCCACACTAAGAAAAATAATGACCAAAGGGAGGGTCAAGGTCAGTAATGAATTGTACATTCAGGGGCATAGGAAAACTCCTACCATGGGACAATATTCTCTCTATCACCAGCAGGACTCGGTATTTCTAAGAGCCAGTGAAGCACAATATAGAAAAGAGGGCCAAGTCATGAGATCTACCAGGAAATAACAGAAACTCTTTAGAAGAGAAAACCCAAAATAGATACTTTAAAATTTTAATTCCATGAGGAATACAGAAATAAAGGACTAAAAAGAAGTATAAACATTATGAATCTAAGAATAACATTCTAGAATAGGCAGGAATGGAAAATAGATGATGAAGAGAAGAGGGAAAAAAATCCTTTTTAGAAAAATGCACAAAAAATTCAATATAAAAGTTAACAAAGAAAAAAGTTGAATGGGAGGAGAGAAAAAGCGAATCCTACTTGACTCCTTAACTAATTAGGAAAAATGAAGGATAAAATTAAATAACTAGATAAAAACAAGAAATAAGAAGCAACAAATAAGCAAAACTGTAAAATTAGTCAGTTAAAAAAACGTATTAACTGTCTACTGTGAGCAAGGTACAATGCTAAGTACTGGGATATATATACAGTAATAATAATAATAATAAGACAGTCCCTGCCTTCATGAAGCTTGCAATTTAATAGGAGAAGACAACACACAAAAGTAGGAAAAGGGATTTAAAAAAAGATGGGGGACAAGTTGTCAGGTTGAGGAGAAAAGTGTCAGTGGGAATATAGTTGCCTTAAAGTAGCTTAAGCTAAAGTCATTGAAGAGACATAACATATTTAAAGAAGAAGGGGGGGGGGGTCTAATTTGGGAGAAAGTATTATTGTGGGCAAAAGGAAGAAAATATCCATTTATATTTCATGACCTTAAGTGGAAATGGATTAAACCATCCAAAAAAATGAAAAAGAATGAGATACTGGATAAGAAAACAAAACTCCACAATCTGCTGCTCACAAGAAACTCATTTTAAAAACAAAGACACACAGAGAATAAAAAGAAAGGACTGGAATAAAACTTACGATGTGTCAGATGAATCCAAAAAAGCAGGAGTTGTAATCATGCCGTAAGTCAAAGAAAAAAATTTCAGAACATAAAAAGAGGTAAGCAAGCAAAGTACATTATGCTGAAAAGAACCACAGATAACAAACCAATATTAATATTAAACGTATATGCTCCAAATACCTTGGAATCTAAATTTATAAAGGAAACATTAAATGAGCTACAAGAAGACAAAGACAGTAACATACAACAGCAACAACACATTCCAAGGTCACTCTCTGTTTTGGATTAATCTAATAGAAAGATAAACAAAAGGGAGAATATAAAATGAATCAAATTGATGAAGAAACTAGAACTAAAATATTTATGGTATATTTTAAATGATGCTACTAAAGAATATACACGTTCCTCAGCACCACATGGAGCTCTGACCAAAAAAAAATGACTATGTATTACAACACAGAGATATGGCAAACAAATATTAAAAGGCAGAAATTATAACTCTTTTACAGATCATAATTACACTTTTTTCTTAAAAAGTAATCAGCTCAGGAACCACAAACAAAAGAAACAGACACAAATGGAGACTTAATGAAGTCCTAAATAATGAGTGCATGAAAGAACTAATCATTAAAACCACTAATAATTTTGTAAAAAAAAAAAAAATTTTATATATATATATAAATATATATATATAAAATAGGGGTGGCTAAGTGGTGCAGTGAATAGAGCACTGGCCCTGGAGTCAGGAGGACCTGAGTTCAAATCCGACCTCAGACACGTAACACAAAACTAACCGTGTGACCTTGGGCAAGTCTCTTAACCCCAACTACCCTGCCTCCTCACTCCAAAAAGCAAAATAAAATAAAATTATAATGACAAAACCACATACCAAAATTTCTAGGATGTAGCTAAAGCTCACACACCTACAAACATACATTAGCAAATTGATAAGGAGATGATTAACAAACTAGATGTGCATTTTAAAAATTAGAAAGAAAATAAATTTAAAAGACCTAAAATAAGTGCAAAAGAGGAAATATTAAAAATAGAAAAAAATAGATAAATTGGAAATTTAAAAAGCAAAGAAATGATAAATAAAATGAAAAGATGGTTCTTTGAAAAATTAATAAAATTAGAGACAGCTAGGTGGCGCAATGAATAGAGCACTGGCCCTGGAGTCAGGAGGACTGGAGTTCAAATTCGGCCTCAGACACTTAACACTAACTAGCCATGTGACCTTGGGCAAGTAACTTAATCCCAATTGCCCTGCATTCCCCCCTCCAAAAAGCAATAAAATAATAATAATAATAATAATAATAATAATAATAAAAATTGATGAAACTATAGTAAATTCAATTAAAAAGTAGAGGAAAGAAAATAAAATAAAAATTATAGCAAATGAGCATATAGCAAAATCAGAAGAAATAAAAAGATGAGAGCCTATGCACAGTCATATACTAGCAGAACTGAGGAAACAAGACATGGAGAAATACCTTTAAAAATATACTGACAAAAAAATACACCGACAAAAGACCAAGTAGGAATCTTAAATAACTGGTTCTCAGAAAGGAAAAAAAAAAGTCGTAAAGGGGTAGGGGGGAGAAACTTCTGGTCCTGATAGATTTACAAAAGAATTTTATCAAACTCTTAAAGAACAATTAGTACTCATAGAAGAGAGATTATTTTCAAAAAAAAAAAAAGAAAAAGAAAGAACCTTATCAGAATCCTTTAATAAGACATATAATCCTAATACTTAAGCCAGGGAAGGATAAAGTACAGAAGGAGAATATAGACTGATTTCTTCAATGAATACTACTTCAAAATTTTACATAAATTCCTGACAGACTGAGAGTGATTTATCCAAAAAATCATTCATAATGACCAAGTTGTATTTATAGCAAAGATGTAAGGATAGCACTGAATTAAGAAAACAGTCAACATCATCATATTTTTAAAATAAGAAAAACATATAATTATCTCAACAGACACAGAAACAGCCTTTGACAAAGTACAACAGTTATGTATACTAAAAGCCCTGCAAAAGATAAACAGTTAGACCTTTTTAAAGATATCACAAAAAGTTTCTATCTAAAACCAAAAGCAAGCAGCAGATGCAATAAGGATACACGAGAACTTTACTTCAGTAAGCAGAGGAATAAAGCAAAGATGCTCGCTATCCCCACTATTTTTTTTTGTTGTTTTTTGGAGGGGGAAGGTAGGGCAATAGGGGTTAAGTGACTTGCCCAAGGTCACACAGCTAGTTTTGTGTTAAGTGTCTGAGGCCACATTTGAACTCAGGTCCTCCTGACTCCAGGGCTGGTGCTCTGTTCACTGCTCTGTCTAGCTGCCCAGTCCCCACTATTATTTAATACAGTTCTTTGCAAGCAATAGCAATTAGACAAAAGAAATAAAATAAAGGCATAATAGGTAAAGAGGAAATAAAACTATTTGCTGATGATATGATCATTTACCTGGAAAATCCTAAGGAAAAAACAAAAATACTCACTGAGATGATGAATAGCTTCAGCAAAGTTGCAGGTTATAAAATAAGCCCTCAGAAATGAACCATCTTTATATGTAATAATAATAAAATCTAAGTGGTAATAATAGAAAGGAAACTCCCATACTGAATAACTACAAAATGCATAAAGTATCTGGAGACCATTCTACCAATATGCACCCAAAAAAATTGTATAGATTAATTATAAAGTGATCTTTAAAGAAATAAAGAATCACTTGAATATTCAGTGCTCATTGTTGGCTGCATCAATATAATAGAAATTACAATAGAAGCAAGGTTAATTCACATTTTTAATGCTAGACCAATCAAATTATCAAAGGGATACTTTATAGAACAATAAAACAAAAGCTCTAGAATATCAAGGGAAATAATGAAAAGAAATAGGGACAAGGGGGGAATATCACTTCCAGACATCAAACTGTATTATAAAGCAGCAATCATCAAAACCATCTGGCATTGGTTAAAAAACATAGATGTAGATTAATGGTACAGACTAGACAAGGGAGAATCAGAAACAACGGATCTCAATGATTCAGTGTTTGATAAAGTAGAAAACAAATTACTTAGGAAAAAAATCCCTATTTAATTTTGAAAACTACTGGAAAAAGCTAGAAAGCAATCTAGCAGAAATTAGATTAGACCAACACCTTACACCATAAATGAATGCATGACCTAAATATTAAATATCACGCTGTAAAAATATGTAAAAGAGAAACAATGGGTTATATACTTCTCACAATTATGAGTAGATTTATTATTAACGAAACAATTATAAAACTAGGCAATTATAAAAGAAAAAAGCCGATAACGTTGATTACTTGAAACTGCAAAGTTTCTTCACAGTCAAAATGAATGCTTGTTGTCCTTTGTAACTGATTAGGGTCAAAATGAAAACACAATGTTGGGTTTGATGTAGTGCGTCTGATTGTGGCTGATCAAACCACAACAAGCTTAGAAGGTGCTACTTCAGGTTTAATACAAATAATCCATATGAACATTTGGGAAGGAAATGTCTAAATTTGTGCATCTCCCCTTTCTTTTGAGCTACTGCAATTCTGTTTTGCTCATAGAGCACAACAGCTACCTTTGATGTAGGCACACCACGCTGGACAGTTCGATGCCAGTGCCTCCCATATCTCCCAACCAATACCAAAGTTCTTCAGAGACATCTTTGGAGTGTCCTTCTATCACTTTTTCTGACCTCTGTATGAGTGCCTGCATTGCATAAGTATTCCATAAACTAGTCTTTTAGGCAAACACATGTTCAGCATTTGAACAACATGGCCAGCCCATCAAATCTGTGCTCTCTATAATGGGAGAACTCTGTGTATCAAATTTCTCTGATAAGGATTTGGTGTCCAAGGCATATAAATAATGGATCTAGATACAGATACAGATACAAACATAGATATGTATATAGATATAGATAATATATATAGATATAAAATACCAAAATACATTCTCTAATAGATAAATGAACAAACAATCCTCAAGAGAACTGCAAAATACAACCATGGGAAAGAATTTTCCAAATCACAACTACAAATAAAAATGCAAACCCAAACAATGCTGAGGTTTCATCTCACACCCTACTGATTGGCAAAGACAACAATGGCGGAAATAATTGGAGGAGTTGTGGAGAGACCCACTGGTGGCTTTTTTGGTGGAACTATGAATTGATAACACCTGTGGCAAAAAGCAAGTGGAATTATGCAAATGAAGTGACAAAAATTCATGTCCTTTCACCCAGAGAGTCCATTACTGAACTGATACTTCAAGGAAGCCATTGATGCAAGACAATCTCCATATTCACCAAAATATTTATAGTAGAACTTTTTATAGTAACAAAGAATTGAAACAAAGTAGACATCCATAGTAAAGGCAAAGTGATTGTTTCTTAACTTAAAGATTTCTTTATTTCCTTTACTTCCTCACTGGAAATTCTACTCATTTGTCCAACCCATTTGAAGGAATATTACTTTAAAAGAGCTAGCAATCAACCAGGATTGTCCAGAAGCTTGAAGAAGGCTCCAGTGGGTTGATACCGTATCAGTAAGGCAATTTCTTTGGGGACTGATGGGTCCCTGGGGACTCATAAGAAGAAACAGAATGGAGCTCTGTGACTTTCTTTGCACTGAAACACAAACCCCAAGAATCTGGCAAAATTTCAATGTGAAAACAAAACCCTTCATGAGTCATATGCCAAAGGAAAGCCCAAGGGCAGCTGAAAGCTTCTGCCACCTGGGCATAGCTGCCCATCCCCTAACCTATAGTCCTCTTCCCTAGGGATGCTGGGGAAGTCCGGAGGTCTTGGTGAACTTCCCATCTCAAATGGAACAGATAAACAACTAGCAGGTTTTCTTTGACCCAGAGAAGAAAACAACTGGGAAGGCCAGGCATGGGACTGGGGGAAGGTGGCTGAGCTCCCAGTTTGGGCATGATATTGTGGTAAGGACAGAGAGTGGACCAGCCAGGAGTGGGAGGATATCGGATCAGTTCCAACTTCTGTCACTAACTACCTCTGTGATCTTGTGCAGCTCTCCGACCCTCAGTGTCCTCAGCTGTAAAATCAATATGATAATATTTGCAGGAGAGGAGCAGCATGCCATAGCAGACAGATTGCTGGACTTGGAGTCCAGACTTGGGTCCAAGGCTCTCCTCTGCCACCTGCTTTATTTGTGACCCTGTACAAATCACTGAACTGCCCGGTGTTTCAAGCAATTCGTTAAGACTCATGGCCTGTCACCTCCTTATTTCCTAGCCACAACCTTAGAAAAACATGTACTCCAGGAAATAGCATCTCTCCTTGACAAAGTTGTACCATCACACCACTTAACCTTTCAAGGCCTCAGTTTCCCCATCTGTAAAATGAGGGGTTTGTTCAAGACAGAATTTTGAGGGCTCTTCAGAGGTCTATGATATCGTAATGCAGCCAATGACCCTGTGAATCCATCTTAAGGTATTAACAACTAATAACAATATGAAAAGTTCAACCGTATTAACATTTTAACAAACTCAAAGTCTTCATCCAAAGAAAAGAAGGTAGTTAAGACATAAGATCTCAAAGAAGAGACACAATGATGAAGTAGAAAAAAAGGGCTATTATTTGCAGCCAGGGGACCTGAGTTCAAATTCTACTTCTACCACTTAGTAGCTGTGTGACCTTGGTCCTTTCCCTCTCTGAGCTTCCAGATGGGTTTCCTCATTTCTAAAATGGCGGGGGTGGGGGATAGTGTCACAGGGGGAGCTCAGGCAGCTAGATGGCACAGTGGATGATAGCACACTGGGCTTGGAATCAGGAAGATTCATTTTCCTGAGTTCAAATCTGGCCTCAGATACTTCCTAGCTGTGTGACCCTGGGCAACTCACTTAACCCTGCTTGCTTCAGTTTCCTCACCTGTAAAATAAGCTGGAGAAGGAATGACAAACCACTCCACTATCTTTGCCAAGAAAACCCCAAAATGTCATTTGGACACAGGCAAAATGACTCAACACCAACAAGGGCTGGCTCAAAAAATCTATCAGCAAGTGAGTAGTAGAGGACAGAGGGTGTTGAGCCATTGCCATCATTTCTGAAAGCAGAACCTCTCAGAAAGCCCTTCCAAGGTTGACTTTCCCCAAGGGCATCAGGTCTTGATCCAAAGGACACTGGTTACTAACCCTCCCACCACCAGAGCAAACGAAAGGACATTGTTTAGACCCAAGCTTCCCACAGACAGGCTCCCCTTCCTTGGCCATCCCTGTTTTCCCCACACTTCGACATTCACTGGGGCTCCCAATTAAGACTAACATTTCCTCACTGGATTGACCAGATCAGAGTTGAGACAAAGCCAGCACCCAAAGTGATTTAATCATCCTCTGCGCCCAACTTCAGTTGCAGCTGCCCAGACCCTTTCTCACTTATATAAGCAGGCAGGGTCAAGGCTGGTCAAGCTAAACAGGGGCCAAAGGCCAAGGTGGCTTCAACTTTTCCTTCTTCAGTGGCCTTTGCTCAGAAGCCTTAGCTCAGCTAAGTGGAGACACCTGGTGTTTATTGTTGCAATTTCAAGACCAATAAGCAAGGAAAAGCTCAGCCCCAGAGTAAAAGCAACTGTCTTCATGGAACTCCCATGTCCACCAGGCAGATCCAAGTCAAAAAGAGCTGGCACCTCTCAGCCTTGGGAGAAGCACCCATCTTTTCCCATCGAGTCTCCAGGTTAGACAGGTTTTCCCCAAGCCCTCTCCCAGGCATGCTTTTGGGAAAATGCCTTTACAAGGTTCCTGAAACCCCTGAAGGAGCTTGAAGTAATGAAGCAAATAGTCTTCGTTTTGTCAGGTGCTCAATCAAAGTGTTAACTTTGCTATAATAACTGTTTTGTAATACTTAATAAGTAGCTAGCAGAGGCCCAGTTTCAGAAAGAAGGGGAAAAAAAAGAGCTAGACAAGGCCAAAGGAATATTAAAGTTTCACTACAGAAGAAATATGGCCCCTGCCAAGAACTGATTGGTCATAAAATGGACGACATGCGCGTCATCGATCACTGCCTTTCCTTTCAGGACTAAACTAAAAGGAACAACATCAGAGGTTTCAAGATAAGGTTACTAAACACAACAACAACAACTGGAAGCCTCCCAGATATTTCGCCAGAGCCCCCCAAAAGGGAAACGCCACTGCCACAAATCGCAAGACATCTGCGGCTGTGTTTTGCTCTAAGAAACCATGAAGTTTATGCTGGGCTCGGATTCTAGGGACCGCTTGGCTTTACATGCATTCCTAAATTACCATGTAATGTAAAACCTTGTTTTCAGCAGTGGGGCTCACTATTGGAAAGTCCCCTACAATCATCAGCATGATTACAGTATGGGGTGGGGGCTGGGGGGCAGCACAGAGCCTCTGGAGGGTTCCAAGTGGAATTGGCATCTATGGGCCAGCCTGCCTTGGACATACACAAACCCAGAGCCCTGGATTCTCCACATACCGAAGAGCCCGGTTGCCTCCTGGCCCCCAAGGCATTACAAGACACATAGGCCAGGTCTAAAAATATGTTCTTTTCCAGCAGGGACATGCCTACAATTAGTGGGCCAGGACTATCTCACAGAGATGTCATTGTCTTATCTCCTTACATCATCTGAATGGGATTTATTTTACTTTGTCAAAGTCCTATTAATGTAAATGTGGGCCTGATCCCAAGCCCAGTCCTCTCTCCCTCCCTCTCTCTCCTTCTCTTTCTCTTTTTTTATGCGAAGCAGGATTCAGCTGACTCTCTTAAAACAGCTTGCTGTCTATTAGACCCACAGTAATGTGCTTTTAGGGGTTCTTTCGGTCTTAGAAAGCTATATGGAGAGATGTGTGAGTGTGAGTGTGTGTGTGTGTGTGTGAGTGTGGGTATGAGTGTGCATATGAGTGTGTGTGAGTGCGTGTTGAGAGTGTGAGTTTGTGTGTGTGAGTGTGTGTGAGTGTGTGTTGAGAGTGTGTGTGTGTATTTTTCCCCCATAATTGCTAGGGTGGGGTTAAGTTATGATCTCTAAATGAATACTATCGCTTAGTACAAACACCTCTGAGATCTTTTATCTTTCCCCCAGTGTACAACGCTGAGTGTTCTTTGAAAAGGAGGTGGGGGAGGGGGGAGAGGGAGAGAAAGAAAGAAAGAAAACGCAAAGCGACTTTTCTAGATAAGTCATCAAAATGTTTCCAAAGAATTTTAACTGCCAGATTAATTATATCTCAAAAACAAAGATAGCTTGCTTACATTCCTCACGCAGAATTCCTGCCAGTGTCAGAGCCACTGGAAACAAATTAATAATTTCTTTTATGCAAGTCTGCAAAATATTTTGCTAGGCCTGGTTCTGAAAGGTAAAAGAGAGAGGAAGAAAAAGAAAGAGAGAAAGAGAGAGAGAGAAAAGAAGGAAGGAAGAAAGGAAGGAAGGAAGGAAGGAAGGAAGGAAGGAAGGAAGGAAGGAAGGAAGGAAGGAAGGAAGGAAAAAGGGAGGGAGGGAGGGAGGAAGGAAGGAAAGAAAGAAAGAGAGAGAGAGAAAGAAGAAAGAGAGAAAGAAAGAAGAAAGTAAGGAAGAGAAAGAGAGAGAAATTGCTCATTCTGGGAAGCTAATCTGTAAGAAGAGGATAAAAAACAGCCAATCTCCCCCCTACCCTTTAAAAAAATAATGTTACAGCCCTCCGTTAATGTATTCAGTTAATTAAGTATTTCTGTGGCAATTTTGAAATCTAGGGAATTCCCCCCACCCCTTAAATTCTATCTCCCCCACAGAGGATAAAATAATCTGTTTCCAGTCAGTCTGTTTATGTCAGCTGGGCTTTGAGTCTAGCCTCTAAAATGTTTTAATAAATTTATCAAGCCCCAAATATTACAAACATTTCATTTCCTTTGATTCAGACACACACACACACACACACACACACACACACACACACACACACGCACATACACACACACACACGCACACACCCCTACCAACCCTCTGCCTTCATTTCGAATTCTTGATGGTATGAATCACCCTCAGTAATATTTGCTTTAACTTTCAGTGTGGTTCTCCAAACAACCTTTATATGGCTGGACTTCAAAGCCAGGAGAAATAAAGGTTAGAAATGTGATAGGAGTAATCTATTATTGGGCATGAAACATTAAACCACTTTTAGCCATAAGCCTTAAAACTTGAATATTGTAGGGTGTTTTTTTTTTTTTAATTCCCTGCATGTTTACAGCATCGTTCCATGACTCCAGCCTGTAGCATGGGCCCAGTGTTTGGGGCAGAAATAGTTTCCATTGCATTATGCCCCACTCTCCGGTTTAATTTTTCCTAATATTTAATTTAGAAAAACTGTAATATTATAACAAGCTTCTCATATGTCAAGGCCAAAAGCTTCAGCTTGGTGTCCCTTGCAGGGAAAAATGAAATCTGCTAGCAGTGGTGCTGGCCTGAAAGTGAGGTTTCAGAGAAGGGAAGGGGGGAGAGGTGAGGAGAGAAGGGGCTGAAGGAGGAGGAGAAGAGGAAGGGGGAAAGGAAGAGAAGGAAGGAGTGTGGGAAGAGGGAGAAGGGGAGGGGGAGGGGAGGAGAGAGAGGAGAAGGGAAAGGAAAGGAAGAGGAGAGGGAGGAGGAGAGAGGAAGGAAAATAAGGAAGGGGAGAAGGAGGAGTGACAGAAGGGAAAGGAGGGAGGAAAGGAGAGAAAGAAAAAAGGAGGGAAGAAGGAAGGAAGGAAGGAAGGAAGGAAGGAAGGAAAAAGAGAGAGAAAGAAAGAAAAAGAAAGCAAACATCTCTTTCTCCAACTAGAAGGTAGGGGCTGGGGAGCAGGGACCACAGAGAAGGCGCCATTGCCATCAAAAGACAGAAAAGAAACTACAAGTGTGTCTAAGCAGAAAAGAGTGTTTGAAAACATTTCTTAGTTTCATCCTAACTAGAGCCTGAGCAGGAATGTTAATTGCTAAAACCTGTCTCCCAGTGCTTCCTTGGAGTAGGAGGGCTGCAGTGTGGGGAGATGCAGCTCCCGGGTTCCTTTTTCCCTCACCCCTGGATTTACAGATGGAGACGAATGCAAGCATTAGCGTTGGGAAATAAGTCAGAGATCAAACACAGATCTTCAGAGGAGCCAACCCTAACATTAAGTGGTGTTGGAGTGACACGTCCCAGGGACGAACCAAAACAGCGTTAGTAACATTGTGTTCTTGAATGAGGTTGGGCTCAAACGCAGCAGATTAAAAATAATCGCAGGTGCTCTCTCCGTTCCTGGTCAGCCAGCAGTGCTCAGGTGCTAAGAAGCAGCTTGCTAATTCTGACCTAGTCTACTCAGACTGTAAAGGTCAAACAAAATGATGAAGGAGAATGGGAGCTGAAAGAAGAAGGGACAGTCACTGTTGCTACCTGAAGCCTCGATGTCACCAGTCCCTCAGTCCTTAATAGGTAGAGGTACAGTAGAAAGCATGTGAACTTGGAGCCACAGGGCTTAAGGCTCTGCTAACAACCTATGTGACCCTAAGCAACTCACATCATCTCTCTGTGCCTCAGTTTCCTCATCTGTAAAATGGACCACAGTAGATGATCTCAGAGATTCTTTCCAATTCTAAATCTACAACCCTGAAGCCAAAGCTGGGATCAATCACTCTTCTAGGGAAATCAGGAACAACATTTTTTAACTGTTGAAATGATCTGAGCCATTAAAAATTGGGGGGGAGGGTGAAAGAATAATAATAAATTGTAAGTCCTATAAGCTCAAGGAAATTTCCTCAAGGCTAACATATCATGACGGCAGGAAGGAGGAAGGGAAGAAGCATTTATTAAACGCCTACTACATGCCACAGTACTAAATGCTTTACACATATCACATGTAATGGAGTTAAAAGAATACTGCATTTGAAATTGCTTGGACCTGAGATCCAATCCCAGCTTAACTGCTGTGGGATCTTGCACAAGTCTCTTCCCCTGGGTTCTGTAGCACTCTCTCATCCGTAAAAGGAAGGAGTTGGTTGAGAGGATCTCCAAGATCCCTTCTAGGCATCCATGACTTTCCCTTCTGCCTCCCCTCCCACATCCAGTCAGTTTCCATGTTGTCTATTTCACCGGTCAACTGCTCTTGCATCCGTTCTCATCCCTCTACCACACGAATGCAGGACACCATCCCTTCCCCGATCACTCCCCCATGGCTTCTGAGTCGGACTCCTGGCTTCCAGTGTCTCCTTATCCCCAACTGATCTTCCACTGAAAGAAGCCGAGTCTGACCAAGGCACTCCACTGCCCAGCAGACTTCAGGGACTCCCTCTGCTCAGACGATGATATGAAAACTTCTTAGCCAATCACAATTTAGCATTTATTAAGCACCTGCCACATGCCAGGCACCACACTAAATGCTGGGGATACGAGGGCAAAAACAAACAAACAAAAAAAAAAAACCCAGTCCTTGTTCTCAACTCATGGAGGAGAGAGTGTGCAAACTTGTAGGTAGACATAAGATCTATGCCCGATCATTTCGGGGTAAGCAGGAATAAAGGCAGCTGGTGGCACAGTGAATAGCGCTCTGCCCTTGAAATGAGGAAAGCTGTCTTCCTAAGTTCAGATCCGGCCTCAGATACTTCCTTAGCCATGTGACCCTGAGCAAGTCACTTCACCCTGTTTGCCTCAGTTTCCTCATCTGTAAAATGAGCTGGAGAAGGAAATGGCAAATCACTCCAGTATCTGCCAAGAAAACCCCAAATGAGGTCACAGGGAGTCAGTCACGATGGAAACAAGTGGGAATCAGCATTTTTAAATATCTAATATGTATCAAACACTATGCCTTACAGATACTATGGCAGATGATCTTCACAGCCACTGTATATGCTATCATAGCTCCATTTTACAGTCTCAGAAGGAAGATATCAAGATTGGAGAGAAGTGGGAAAAGCTTCCTACCACAACATAGCCTCCAACCAGTCTTCCTGGGTTGGGTTGGGTTGGGTTTTTCCACATTACACCCCTTCATGCACTCTCTGTTCTGACCAAACTGAGCTATTCGCTCTTATTGACATACAACATCACATTTCTTACGTCTCTGCCTTTGCATGGGCTGTCTGGAACCCCTGCCTAGAACATGGTCCCTTCTTACCTCCACTTCTGAGCCTCCCCAACTTCCTTCAAGGCTCAGTTCAGGTACACTTCCTCTCCTCTCCCTCCTCAGATTATCAATATGTTGTTGTTTGTTGGTATTCAGTTGTGCCTAACTCTTCGCGACCCCGTTTGGGGGTTTTCTTGACAGAGCTACTGGAGCAGTTTGCCATTTCCTTCTCTAGCTCATTTGACATATGAGGAACTGAGGCAAGCAGAGTTAAGTGACTTACCCAGGATCCCACAGCTGATACGTAGCTGAGGCTAGATTTGAACTCAGTAAGATTAGTCTTCCTGATTCCAAGCCCAGTATCCATTGTGCCACCTGGCAGCCAATCATGTATCTACTTATCGTTTTATATCTTATAAATATAAGTTCCTTGGGTCCAATAATTGATTTACTTTTTGTCATTTTATTTTGTCTTTGTATCAGTAACACCTGGTACTTTACACTCAGTAGATACTTAATAAATCCTCGATGGATGGAATTGAATAAGAGAGATAGAAATTCATTCCCAGGACTAGGAGGATGGGGAGGAGAGGAAAAGTCTTCCAATCAGGGGGAACTAGGTAAGTAAAAGTCCTTTAAAGGCAATTGAGTTTACTTTGGGGTTTTGCTCACCAAGGGAGAAAAAAAAATTAATGAAACAATTTTACATGGGACTTATCATCTCTAATAAGCACAATGTAAAGACTGGATTAGGTATGAGGAATGGAATCAAATTCCATGATTCTGAGGGATTTCTTGCCCGAGAAGAATACTGAGAAAAGCCCAGAAGGCAAGAGGCTTTGGTCCACCCAACTGTTACTCGGGACACTTGCTACATGTGTACCATGGGCACGTCACCTAACTTCCCTCAAGCCCAAGTTTGCTTCTCAGAAAATGAAGGAAGTTGACCAGCTGGCCCCTGGGGTCCTTCAAGATTGGTGATTGACCAAGTCTGACTTAGAAAACCTGAGCAAGGCTTCCAGATCTGCCACAGTGTGATCCTGGGCAAGTCAATTAGGTAGCCTAGTAACTGCTGCTTATATAGTAGCTGAAGATTTGCAAAGGCTTTTACCTTCATTATCTCATTTAATCCACACAACAGCCCTGTGAGATAAGAGGTACAGAAGATTTCAAATGAGCAGTGCTTTGCAAACCTTAAAGGACTTTGGAAATGCTAGTGATGATGATGGTGATGAGGGTGATGAAAAAGATGGTGATGATGATGGTGATGATGATGGTGATGGTGATGGTGATGGTGATGATGATGGCAATGAAGATAGTGGTGGTGGTGGTAGTGATGACAATGATGGTGATGATGCCCATTTTTATGGTGGGGAAAGGCTCAGAGGTGAAGTGACTTGCCCAGGGTCACAGACAGCATGATACACTCTGGATTTTGAGTAGAGCACCTCAGCTCAAAGCTTGATTCTGTCACCTATGTGATCTGAGGCAAATCTCTAAGTCTGTATCTTCATCCATAAATTGAGGAGAAAGTGAGATGAGAGGACCCTAAGGTCCATTCTAGTTCTAAATTTGTGATCCTGTGTCTGAAGTGAGATTCAAACCCAGGCTTTCCTAGCTCCAGATCCCTAATCCACCACGCCAGGGTGCCTAGTTTCCTCATTTGTAAAATGAGAGGGTTGGACTGATGATCTCAGAGGGATGCCCACCTAGCTCACTGAACTTCAGGGACTACATGATTCTGTGTCCTCCCTCTTCCTCTCCCCTCCCCCACCCCAGATTTCTGGTTATTGGCCAAGCTGGTTTAATAAGTTACTTGTTGGGAACATTATCCCTTCCCTCACCTGGAAGTGGACTCTCCCCGGAAGCAAAGGTGCACAGAAGTGGAACATTTGTAATCTAGGAAGCAATCTGCCCAAAGGGTCCTCTAGGGAGCTGCTAATTTGGCCAGGGTGGTGAAATATAATTGACATCCTTCATTTGGGGAAGACAGACTGCAGGGAAGGGGGTGGTTTCTGAGCAACGGGGCTCTGCACTTGGCTTGCCAAGGGGCTGCAGACTTCCAATTTACTCAACAAATTTGGTCAGCCTACAAAGTGTAAACATCAAACAGCGATTCCAACCATCCATTAAACATTAACCAACCAGAGGCTCAAAGACAGGGTCCTGAACATGAACAAGGGGGGAGCAGCAGTGAACCAATGGCTCGTCCTGTCTCTCCTGGAAGCTAGATTGCATTTCAAGGAATGCACACTGGTTTGACTCTCTAGTTTAGAAATGAAAGAAAAGCTATTGGGGTATCAAGATACATTTAACTCTTTAGATCTGTGAATTCACATTTAGAAACTACTGTATTTACCACAGCCAACTAGGTTTTGTAGTTCCGCCATTTCTTACAGCAAAGTAATATTCACCACAATCAGGTACCACAACGTAAGTCTGTCAAAGACATGGCTGCCCGGGGGAGCCAAATGCACTTATTTCTATTGAATATAAGTACTTGAGTGACTGCTACTGATTTCTCCAGGCCTCCATTGCCCACTTTGTCAATGACAGGAGGTAGATTAAATGATCAGAGACGTCAGCAAGAACTTGATTGTGCTCCCAATTAATGCACTTATGTTGGGTGTTAGTTATCCTTGCACTTTATCTTTCTACTAGACTGTTAGTGACATGAAGGTCGGGAATCCATCTTGTTTAAACTTTGTACCTCCCCTTAGTGTCTAATACAGCGGTAAATGTCTGCTTCAGCGTGTTATAATTTGTGGTTGCATCGGCCAAGGAATCCTGGACCCTCACACTGAAAAGTGACTTGGTGTAGTACATAGAGTGCTGGACTAGAAACCAAGAAGATCTTGGTTCAAATTCTGCCTCTGACACATGAGAACTGCATGATCCTAGGCAAGTCATTTAACATCACTCATTCCATTTCCTCATCTCTGAAATGGAGGTAGTATGAATACCTACCTTATTTATAGAGTTATCGTAGGCACCAATAAGATGACCATAAATCACTTTGCAGACCTTAAAGTAATAATAATCAGAGCTAGCATTTATACAACTCTTTTAAAACCTGCAAAGTGCTTTACAAACATTATTTCATTTTATCCCCACAGCAGCCCTGGAAGGTGGGAGCTACTGTTATCCCCATCTTACAGACGAAACTGAGGCAAAAAAGACAAAGTGATTTGCCCAATGTCATTGGGTCTGTGTATCAATTTCATCAAATGTCTCAATGAAAAGTAAAGTCCAATCTCCCATCTAGATATTTGGTCCACATCTAGACATGTACATGATGGTCTTATACCTTTATTATTTTTTTTTTAAATATAAATCATGTGTATGTTGGAGACTCAGGCTCAGAAAATGAGAGAGAGAGAGAGAGAGAGAGAGAGGGTGTGTGTGTGTGTGTGTGTGTGTGTGTGTGTGTGTGTGTGTGTGTGTGCTCATATACTTGTTCACATGGGGAGGTTGGGGGGAGTGTATCTTGGGCAGCCACAACCAAAAAAAAAAAACGATCGGGAACAAGTAGGCAGGAAGCCTTTTGAAAATTGCATTTTTTTAAATGACACTGTTCTTCACCTTTAAACAAAGGTTTCAAATCTAGGAAGCATAAAATATGTGGAAATTTGCCTATATATCAAAGCACATGCAATATCTGTACAAATACAATTACCAAATCCTTCTTAAAGAAGTAAAAAGCAATTTAAACAGGTAGAGGAAAAAATCAACGCTCATGGCTGGGTCTTGTCCATACAATAAAAATGACAATTCTTCCAAAGTTAACTTACAGACTTAGCCCTGGACTTATCAAACTACCAAAGGAACATTTTTACAGAGCTTGACAAGGTAATAACAAAATTCATCTGCAGGAACAAAAGATATGGAATGTCAAAGGAAATAATGAAAAGAATAGGAATGAAGGGGGAATAATACTTCCAGACCACAGGTGATATTACAAAGCAGAGTTTTTCCAAACTTTCTAGTACCGGTTCAAAAATAGAAAAGTAGATCAATGGAACCAATGAGACGTGGAAAAATCAGAAGTAATTAATTTCAATAACCAAGTGTTTGATAAACCCCAGAACATAATTTACCTAAGAAAAAGAAAACTCCCTACATGACAAAAATCGCTGGAAAATCCAGAAAACAGTCTGGCAGAAATTAGGTATAGACCAACATCTTACACAATAAATCCAAAATAGATATGTAGCCTGAACATTAAATATCATGCCATAAAAATATCAGAAGAGAAACAGATCATGTACTTTTCCTAGCTATGTGCCAGAGCTGAATTCTTGACCTAAGAAAAAATAGTCAATTTCAGAAGACCAATAACACAATTGCAATTACATGAAATTGACTGGGATTTTGCATTGGCAATACTGATATGACTAGGATAGAAAAGGAAGCAGTCAACTGGAAAAGGTATCTTTGCATCAAATATCTCTGATACCAACCTGAAATCTGATAAGGGGCCCCTGAACTTGTCTTCCTGAGTTGCCATATATTTTGGGGGTTAACATATCCAAGATGTATTGACAACTAACAAAAAGACATAGGAGTAAAAGTCATTCTCCAACAGATAGGCAGCCAAAGGATTATCAACAGCCAAGCTACCAAAGGAAGAATTGCAAACTATTAGCAACTAAATGGTTTCACTCCTGTCCAGCAAAATGCCAAAGACAGAAGATGAGAATAGTCAATACTGGGAGGGCTGTGGACATATGGACACAATAATGTACTGCCAGTGGATCTATGAATTTGTCCAACTATTTTGGAAAGCAATTTGGAAGGAAGTTTCTAAAATGTCCACATATTTAACTCAGAAATTACACTTCTAGACATATAACCTAAGAAGGTCAATGACAAAAAAAAAAATATCTCATATTCACCAAAATAGTTATTGGCAGCAAAGAACTATCAACAAAGTAGATGCCTATCTATTGGGAAATCACTAAACAAATTGTGTTACACAAATGCGAAGGCATAACTTCTATGTTATAAGAAATGATGAATACAAGAAATGTGGAGAAGCATGAAAAGACTTTTATGAACTGATACAAAATGAAGTAAGCAGACACAGGAGAACAGGCTAAACGATGACCTTTGTTGTAGTTGTTTGGTCATGTCTGACTCTTCATGACCCCATTTAGGGTCTTAGAAAAGATGCTGGAGTGATTTGGCATTTCCTTCTCAAGATCATCTGACAGTTGAGAGAACTGAGGCAAACAGGGCCAAGTGACTTGCCTGGGGTCACACAGCTAGTAAGTGTCTGAGGCTGGATTTGAACACAGGTCCTCCTTACTCCAGGACCAGCACTCTGTCCACTGTGCCACCTAGCTGCCCCACATCATCACTCCAACAATGTAAAGGGAAAGAAGATAATGAAAACTAAATTTGTGAAAATACCTCCCCCTGCCTCTTTGTAGAGGCGGGGCACCAAAAGTGTGAATCATTGCACAGTGTCAGCCTTTTTCAACATGTTGGTTAGTTTTGTTGTTGTTGTTGCTGTTTAATTTCCTAATTTAAAAGAAATATTTGTTATAAGGAATGGTCCTTTGGGAGGGGGAGAGGGAGCACGGTACAAAGGACATCTTTGAAGAAAAAGGACGACCAGTGGACAAACCATAAGCTCTACCAGTTTCCATTTGATATCAGGAGAACACAAGGTGTAAGCTTGTTGGGTGAACCCCTTGTAATGAGTTATGGAAAGTATGGAAAAGAGTCACACAGAATCGACTTCAACCTGATCCTTGGAGGGACTGAGTACCACAGGGGAAAGATTCAAGTTCCATTGTAGCATTGAGACTCACGGTAAAGAATTATGTGTTCTAAAGATCCTTAATGGTAAGAAAGGGGTGAGTGCCATCTTGAGGGTGCTCTTGGTCTACTAATACCAATACTTGCTTGGTCCTCCCCTCCAACCAACTTGTATGTGTTTATATATGTCTGTGCCTATATAGCTACACGTTGTCTTATCCATTAGAATGTCCTTGAGGGCAGATGGTTGGAAATACTTGTGTTTCTTGTTTATCTTTGTATCCTCAGTGCCTAACACAGTGTCTGGCAAATAGTAGGTGCCAAATGAATGGTTGGTAATTGATGATTTTATTGATTGAAAAACTCAATGTCCAGAACTGAAATATAAATGGATATTAATGCCCTGTTCCCATTCCTCTACCCCTCACCCACTAAAAAGGACGGGGGGGTGAGTATGATATTTTTAGTGACTAAGTGGAAAGATTTAGGTTTTAAATTCAATCTAAAGTTGATCTCTCCTGCAAAGTAAATGGAAACAACACTAATGCACTGAACCCTTTTCACCCTAATGAGTATCAATCACTGCCAGAAAAAAAAAAATGAGATCTCTGAGTATGGAACTCAAGAGTCCTGGGTAAGAGGAACCATGAGTATCCTTAGAAATGCTGGTGTAAAAGCATTAGAGAGTGAGTGCTAAGACCAGAGAGGAGAGTGCATGGAGAAAATAGAAACATATAAGAGATGAGATCAACTACAGAAAGTGTATCAACTTAACTCTCTCCTTCTATCCATTTCTCACTGTCCTTCTCCTCTTCTTTCCACATACTATTAATAAGAAACCTCTCCCCAGAGGGCATCATACTACCTATCTTCTGAATCAGGAGGGTCTCTGCCACGCAGATGATGTGGATATTTCAAAAATTAAAATTATGGATCTTTATAGAGATGTCTGGCATGGTATAGCCCAAACATCTGGATGACAGAATAGACTTTCCAATTTTCATTGGAACGTTCCATAGGCACAAAGACACAACAGGATACAAGGGGAAAGTCCTGGACCTGGAGTGAGAAGAATTCTTGGGTTTTAATATTGCTTCTGATATTTATTAGTTGCAGGTCACCTAACTGCTCTGAGCCTCAGTTTCCTCATCAGTAAAATGGGACTAAAAATACCTATAGTAGCTCCATCACAGAGTTGTTGCAGAATCTAATGAAATAATGTCAGGAAAGAACTTTTAAAATCCAAAAGTCCCATATAAATGTCAGTAAACGCCTTAGCATAATAATAACACGAGGGAGAGAGGCAGGGAAAGAGCAGAAGTAATGATCTTCCTGCAACTGGCCGACCTGGTAAAGAGCCTCTCTAACAGTAGGGAAGCAGGTACTCAGAAGAGACACATGAAGGAATGTGTCATTAAGCCAACACTCAGAGGCTTTCTGGACCCAAGGTAACTAAAGTTTCCATTCCCTCCCTCCCCTAGGCTTGTAGACTCCTTTTCTTCACTCCCTCACCACTGCAAGCACCCTCTCCCCCTAACTACCTTTTGTTGATTGACCTTGTATTTATTTAGTTTTTAGTTCTTTCATTTACACTTGTACACACACACATCTTGTCTCTCTCAGCAGAATATAAACTCCATGGGGGCAGGGGCTGTTTCCACCCCTCTTTCCTTCCTAGCACCTGGCACATAGTCAATGTTTGGTAATGCTTGTTGACTGCATTGGTTGACTTGTTGGGACCCAAAGCTTCTACTCTGCCAGTCCATCCTTCAAGCCCCCAGATCCACATGCCCATAAATGTGCCTGGGTACATACATACATATACATACATACATATATGCATACATACACACGTCTTACACTGAAGTCCTTCTTTGAGACCTCATTACAGTGACTCAAGGTTCCACCACTCTATGAATCCACTCAATCCAATGACTCTACACTAAGTGTTCAAGTCTAATCAACAAATATTTATTAAGCATATACTGTGTGCCAGGAATTGCACCAGGAAGTGTGAGGATAAAGACGAGAACAAAACCATTTCTTCCCTCAGGAAGCTTACATTCTATGAGTTGTACAATATTTACAGAGACAGAGAAATGTAAATTACATACAAAGTTAAGTAGAATAATCAGCTTTTCTGTCTTTTCAGTGGTGTTGATGAAAGTGGTGGGTCACTCCTTCCTTATCTTTTCTTCTCAAAATGTTCTCTCCTTCCAGACTCAGCTCAGGTATCCTTTTCTCTAAGAAACTTTTCCCATGCCCTCCTGCCTTCTACTTACTACTGCTATTCTCTTCCCCAAATTACCTTGTATTTCCATTTATGTGTATATATTATACTCCCATTCCCCAGTAAAATATAAGCTCCTCAAGGGCAGGGATTGTTTCTTTCATTGTCTTTAGAACCCCAGCAGCAGCATAGATTTTCTGTCCATATTTGGAGCTGAATAAATGTGTACCACCCCTACTTCTCCAGCTCATATTTGCATTGACCTACCAGGTCCCTAGAGGGTACTGCTGCTACTACTCTCCCCAGAATTCTAGGGGAAATCCTGAGGAACTGAGTTTCTAGTACTATCATTCAAGAGCCCCCATCAGTGTGCTTCCTATTAACATCGGCTTCAACTGGGTTTTAGAAAAGTATATTTGATAAGGTGGTACAGTAAAAATAATGTATATAAAACAGCTTCCCTAAGAATCTGGGGCATACTCTTCCAGCAGTACACACAGGTCCATAGAAAGGGGGTTGGAAGTTAAAATATACTGGTAGTGAGATACTTCTGTAAGAGGACACAGGCAGCTTGTCTTGAGCCAACTTCATTCTCTGGGGCTGAGGTCCACACCCATTGAAGTTTCTCCCTTACTTAGGGAACTATCTTGATGGATCCATGCCCACGTTCATCTTCAGAATTTACTCTGGATGCATTGTCTGCTACCACCACTCAGCTGACTCACTGCTGAAATTCTTCTACTGTTTAAAGACCACAGAGGCATGGTTGGCTTGTTTGTCTAGCCAATCAGTTGTTCCCTTCTTGACTCATTCAAAGATTTGCACTTATTTAAGTGATCATAGAACAGAATTTCTTAACCTAGGGTCCACCGATATGCTAGTAAATGTTTAACCACAGACTCTGGGGGGAGGGGGGAGGAAGTATATGTTTGTGACACTTTTAAAAGTTTGATCTGGATTATTAATATGTTCTTAAGTCTAGACAATCACCAAGGCCTGATATGTAGCATTTGCTGATTTCTGAGATATAAATGCTCATAGTGGAAATTTAATTATCAACTATCTTGAGCCAGTGAACTGACTTTAGCACAAAAAGAGTCCACAGAGAGGTTTCAGAAGGTCTGCAAACTTGGATAGGAATTCTTTTTTTCACAGTCTATAACTAAAATTTAGCAAATCCATTCATTATGAAAGTAAGCAACAAACCATTATTCTGGGAAGGATCCAGAGGCTTCACCAGAGAGTCAAAGGGGTCCAGGACACACACACACAAAAATGATGAGGATCCCTATCATAGAAGGATAAACTATCTTGTTTACACGTGTAAAACTTCATCATGCCCTTAGATCGATGCCACTATACTGAAGGAGAATATAGAAATCATTTGCTTACAGTTTTTAAAGAATCAAATTGAATTACAATTCTCATCTGACTGGAACTCTAGGTAGGCGAATCCCCCTCAAGCCTACTCAGAAACAAACAGCAAGCAAATTCAAAGGGGAATGAGGACATTTGCACCTGAGATGGGTGAAGTAAAGGGCACAGGATTTAGAGCTGGAGAGGGTCTTAAATGTCTTTGAGTCCAAACCCTTCATTTTATAAATAAGGAAACTGAGGCCTGTGGAGGTGAAATGCCCCACCCAGGCTTACACAGTTAGTCAGGGTCTGAGGCACCATTTTAAAACAGGTCTTCCTGACTCCAAGTCTAGCACTCAATCTGTTCACTGCTCCACTTTACTTTTTTGCCTTTAAAAAAATCTAAAGATTCAAAGTAAATAAGGATTGCCTCCACCTCTTCATGTTTAACTTGGTGAGGGTGGAAGTAGATCACGAAAAAAAAGGCCCTAAACTCCCCTCTCAGGAAAGCCCACCAAGTGATTAAGTTCAAAGATGTCACATTCTGAAGTTTGCCCAGCTGGCAGTGACAGAGTAGGTTGAGCAATTTCCCTGCATACCTAAAACTCCCTGCAAAGGCCCATGTTCATGTGTGACCTTCCAAAGAGTCTTTTCCAGGAAGTGGGCAGCTACTTGAAAAGCCAAAGCCTACTGCTAACCAGTGAGGTACAACTGAGGCTCCCAAGGACCCATTTTTCCCCTCTTTGAGGCTACGTTCCCAGACCTCCCAGAATACCTAACCATCCACTCACAGAGCAGCTGTCCTCTGTATCAAAAGACTAACTGCTTTAATCAATAACCAAAAACCACCCTCTCCCTGGAAACAGACAGGTTCTTCTTTGTCCTGAAGGGGAATAGTTGGCTGATAGCAGGCACACAGAGTATCCAGCTGGATCCTCCTGCCCATACACACAATGCACATGCATGTACACCAAGATAGACAATGCACATACATGCATACACACACACAGAGCACCACCCACCCACCGAGGAATCCTTCATTGTTTAGCCTCCAAACTCAATTTACTTGGAAATGGAAACTTTTTTTAGTATAATAGATTTGAACCTAGAAGGAACCTAAAAGATCTAGCTCAAACCTACCACCCCACATTTTACAGAGGAGGAAACCAAGATTTAAAGTGTGTCAACAACTTTCTCAAGATCACAGATGTAGTGAATGGAAAAGGAAGAATTGTGGGGTCATAGTCATTGGGCTGGGGATGTCTTCAGAAATCATCTATTCCAGCCTTCCCATTTTACAAGTCAGGAAACTGAAATCCACAAAGGTAACTTTACTTCTTGTGCTGTTCAGATGTTTTTCGGTCATGTCTGACTCTCTGTGACCCTATTTGGGGTTTTCTTGGCAAATATACTGGAATGGTTTTCCATTTCCTTTTCTAGTTCCTTGGATAGATGAGAAAACTGAGGCAAAAAGGGTTAAGTGACTTGCCCAGGGTCACATAGCTAGTACGTGTCTGGGGTCAAACTTGAACTCAGATCCTCCTAACTACAGGCTTAGCACTTTATTCACTGCAGCGCCACCTAAGTGGTGTACTAAGTGCCTGAATCAAAATTCAAACTTGAGTCCTCTTATTTCAAAGCTAGTGCTCCTCCCACAATACCACACTACATCTCTAGGAGGTGGCCAAGGCAGGATTTGAACCCAGGTCCTCTGACCCCGAACTCAGCAATGTCTCCACTCTACCACTGTTCTTTTCTTAAACTGGTTTACAATTCATCATTACAGCAACTTGAGCATTGGAACAGGGTCCCTATGCCACTTGCCTTGCTCATAATTAACTACCTCACAGAACTACGTGGAGTAATAAGAAGTACTCTAATAAAGTCAAAGATAATTGCATCCAGGCACTCCAGTGGAAAGACAGGACCATAAACCCTAGTTCATGGGAGCATAACCTTAGAGCTGGATGAACCTTAGCAACCAAGGCCAGCCCTCTCACTTTACAGATGAGGGAATTGAGGCAGGCCACCAAGCCAGTAAATGTTAGAGGTAAGGTTTGAACTGAGGTTTCCCTGACTCCAAGTCCAGACCTCTATCCTTTACCCCAGCAGTTGGGAGCAAGAATGTGGATCAATCATGTTATTATTATTATTATTACTGTTTTTAAAAATAATTATTATCATTTTAAAAGTTAGCCTTGATAATCTAAAGTACAAAGCACTTTCCCTAAGTTGTTTCATATTTAATTATCAGCCAAACTCCTCAACCAGAAGGGCAGGTGGGGAAAAGGGAAGGGAAAGAAAGACTTTTTTATCTTTAAGCAAACTATAAGGAAGAATCTTAGTAAAATGTACCAAAGACAAAGAATTTTTCCTTGTACTGAGAGCCCCACCTTCCTTCCAAGAGCTAGTTAAAATTCAACTGAAGAATGGGAAACAGAGCTCTGGCTTGAAGGCAAGAGGGCTGCCTAATGAGACTGGGCTGCCTAAGTGTCCCATAAAAGCCAGACAGGCAAACTGTTCCAAAAACTCACAGAAGAAAGCAGAGGAACAGAAAAGATAATAATGGAACTAGGAACCATCACTTGTTAGAGAGACAGCTTCACAAGTTCATTGAATGGCAGGACTGGGAGGGACTTCAGGGATTAACTGGCTGAACTGGGCTAAATACTGGGAGAGGAGGCATTCAAAGGGAAAAGGACTTGTCCAAGGTCACACAGCAACATCTCAGCAGACTTGGGACAAGAACCCAGGTCTCCTGACTCCTAATCCAATGGGCTTTCCACCACAACAAGCTAGGAAAGCAAATGGACCAGTCTTCAATCACTTCAATTGAAAGGAAGAGTATGGAGCATAATGGAGTATCCTAGGAACCTCTGCTTGACTCTGAGCTATTTGACATTTTTATCAAGTACCAGAAATAAAAAATAAAAATAGATGCATGCTTACCAAACTGGGCAGTGACAAACATTGACAGAATAGAGACCACATAGGAATGAAAGAGAGAGGACTGCAAAGAGTTTGGGCTAGAAAGTTGGGCTTAATATACTGCGATGACATTTAATAGGGATCAATATAAAGTCTTATACTTGGGCTCAAAAAGTCAACTTCCTTCATACAAGACAGAGAAGGTGAGCTAGGGGTGTTAGTGGATCACAAGCTGAACTGAGGCACCAGCAAAGGAAATTCATGCAACCTCAGACTACATTAAGAGGCAAGGTGTCATCACTCTGGGAGGTGATGGTCCCTGCTCAGATCACATTGGGACCTTTGTGTTTGCTTCTAAGTGCCGTGTTTTAGGAAGGGCATTGATTAGCTGGAGAATGTCTTCTGGATGCCAGGCAGCCAAGATGGCAGAGGTGTTCAAGTCACATGAGGATTGGTTGAAGGAACCAGGAACCTTTACAGGAGCACATGATAGCTGCGTATAAAAATTGGAAGGGCTGTCACAAGGAAGAAGAAGAGAAACTCATTCTCTCTGACCCTCGAGGGAATCCCAAGAAGCAACGGAGAGAAAAATGTAGACTTGATACAAAGAACAACATCCTAACCATTACAGTGATGTCAAAAGCAAAGAGTATGCTTTGGAAGGTCCTCAAGTGAATGCCAGCTAACCATTTGTCAGACATGTTATCCTAAGGGAACACTTTTCCAAGTATGGATATTACTCAGGTAGGTGCACCTGGTAAATGTTTAAAAATAGGATCTCCACGGGGGGTGGGGGGGAAGCGTGTGCATGACACATGCTTAATTTACCCTATGAACAATTTCTCCATCACTTTCTTAAGTCTAAGTAATTAACAAAACAATAAATCATGCCCTAATTTGTAGAGTTTACTTATTTCTACCTTGTAAATACTCCCTCTGAAAGTTTAACAATCAGCTCTCAAGCCAATAGTAGATGTCTCTCACGCACCCTATGGCTACTTCCCACTTGGAAATTCTGTGATTCTATGAAAATGGAAGTTAAGAATCATGAAGATCAGCTTGCAGTTGGCTACATACACAGGTCATGATAGTGAATACAGAGTGGAAAGGTTGCAAAATTAGGAAACAGAGGATTGTGGGTTAAACCCCAGCTCTGCCACTGATTATCCTTGGGCAAGGATTCTCCCCTGTTTGGGCCTCAGGATGTTCATCTGTAAAAATGCGCTTAGTTGCTGTGTAACCGTGACCAAGATAAATAACTTCTGTCTGCCTCAGTCTCTTCACCTGCAAAATGGAGTAATAATAGCACCTACTTCCTAGGGTTGTTGCAGGGATCAGATAAGATGATATTTGTAAACAGTGCTTAGCACAATGCCTGGCATACAGCAGGTGCTAAATAAATGCTTTGAACAAAATTCATCTGGAAGAGCATCAAAGGAATGAATTAATTAATTTATGAAAAGAAATGCAAAGGAAAGTAGCCTTGGCCATAGCAGATCTGAAGCTGTATCACGAAGCAGGAATCATCAAAACTACTGGGCACTGGCCAAGAAGCGGAGTGATGGATCAGTGGAAGAGATTAGGTGCACAAGGCACAGTAGTCACTGACTATAGTAATCTATTGTTTGATAAATCCAAAGACTCCAGCTTCTGGGATAAGAACTCACTGTTTGACAAAAACTGCCGAGAAAACTGGAAAATAGTATGGCAGAAACTGGGCATAGACCAACATCTTACACCATATACCAAGATAAGGTCAAAATGGGTACATGATTTAGATATAAATGGTGATATTATAAGTAAATTAGGAATGCAAGAAATAGTTTACCTGCCAGATTTAGGGAGAATGGAAGATATTATGAATAAACAAAAGATAAAGAACATTATGAAATGCAAGATGGATACTTTTGATTAGATTAAATTGAAAAGGTTTTGTACAATCAAGGTTAGAAGGGAAGAAGGGAAGAAGAAAGCAAATGGACCAGTCTTCAATCACTTCAATTGAAAGGAAGAGTATGGAGCATAATGGAGTATCCTAGGAACCTCTGCTTGACTCTGAGCTATTTGACATTTTTATCAAGTACCAGAAATAAAAAATAAAAATAGATGCATGCTTACCAAACTGGTATTTTATGACATAAAGGTCTCATTTCTAAAATATATAGAGAACTGAGTCAAAGTTATATGTGTACAAGTCATTCCCCAATTGATATAGTCAAAGGATATGAACAGTTGGTTTTCAAACGAAGAAATTAAAGCTCTCTATATAGTCATATGAAAAATACCCTAAATCACTATTGATTAGAGAAATGCACATTAAAACAATTCTGAGGTACCACATCACACCTATCAGATTGGCTAATATGACAAAATAGGAAAATGATAAATGTTGGAGAAGATGGGAGAAAATTGGAACACCAATGCATTGTTGGTAGAGTTGTAAACTGATCCACTGGAGAGCAACTATGCTATAGACTATAGAGGTATAAAAGGTCTATAAAAGGGCTATAAAACTATGCATATTCTTTGATTCACCAATACCACTGCTAGGTCTATATTCTAAAGAGATCATTAAAAAGGACCCACATATACAAAAATATTTATAGCAGTTCTGGCAGGAGGTAAAGAATTGGAAATTGAGGGGATGCCCATCCATTGGGGAATGGCTGAACAAGTAGTGCCATATGAATATAATGGAATACTACTGTGCTATAAGAAATGATGAGCAGACAGACTTCAGAAAAACCTGGGAAGACATATATGAACTGATGCTGAATGAAATGAGCAGAACCAGGAGAACATTGTACACAGTAACAGCCACATTGTTTGATGGCCAACTTTAATAGACTTAGCTCTTCTCAGCAATGCAATGAACTAAGACAATACCAAAAGACTAAAGGTAGAAAATGCTGTCCACATCCAGAGAAGGAACTGTGGAGTCTGAGTGTAGATCAAAGAATACGATTTTCTCTTTTTTGTTTTTTGTTTTTTCTTTCTCACAGTTTTTCCCTTTTCTTCTGATTCTTCTTTCACAACATGACCGAGGTGGGAATATGTTTAACATGATTGCAAATGCATAAGCTATATCAGATTGCATGCCGTCTTGGGGAGGAGGGAGGGGAAGAAGGGGGGGAAATTTTAGAACTCAAAATCTTTTTTAAATGAATGTTGAAAACTAAAAATAAATGAATAAGTAAATGCTTGTTTTCTCCCTTCCTTCCTCCTTTTGACCTCCCAGGGTTATTACGAGAAAAAAGCTTTGTAAACTTTAAAGTTTATAATCCTATGTTAATATAATTACTGCTGATTATTCCATCCCAGCTTATTCATTTTCTGACTGTATGACCTTTGACAACTTACTTTGCCTCCATGGGCCTCAGTTTTTGTGTCTACAAAAGGAAAAAAGTTGGCTTGGATCGCCTCTAAAATGTGGACTGAGGTGAGGGGGTTGGGCCAGGTTTGCAGTTCTCTGGACTTCAGTTTCCTCATGGTTCAAAAGGGCAGGGAGGTTAAGCTAGGTGGGCAGCCTCTGAGTTCCCCTCTAGCTGTAGAATTAGGCTCCAATGGCCCCTCTCAGCACAATATCAGACTGCCCAAGGATATTGCAATTTCTCTCCCTCTCCTTTCCTTGACTGGAGAGGGTGCAGTCTCCTCTGTGGATCCCTCCAAGCTTTGCTCTGGGTCTCACCTCTGTCCTAGCCCCCACACCCACCCTCGCAGCTAGAAACTAGGCCCTATGGGGCAGTCATCAATGCTGTAGGGAGATTCCACAGAGAATGCAATCAAAGACCCTTGAAATATTCCAGCTTTGTAAGCTCCTCGTGAGTAGGGATGGATTTATTCTTTGTATTTTTATCCCCTGTCCCTGTCACAGTGCCTGCCAGAAGCATTTAATCAATACTTGATTGATTAAAAATCTTATTTTTCTCACCTCTTTTTTGATGGGGTTCAAAGAAACAATCCTGGGATAAGTCACTATCCTAATATTATTCCTTTATATTTAATGGTCTATGGATGATAGCACAGGTGGATGTAATAACAGCTTTTTATAGTTGAATAAAAAGTATTAGGACAGCAGTTTATCTGCTGCAGGCTTATCGAAAGCATCCTTGGCACAGGTTCAGTGGCACACAGGCCAACGAGGATGACATGGACCTCCTCCTGTTCCCACGAGATTCTGATCTCCTCAGTCGGGTCTTTGTATTCAGAAAGCTTCTCATTCTACATAGCTTAAAGATTATGAGTATTTGGTATGGCAACATCTATGAAAAATATTATTAAGTCTTTCTAGATCAATGTTATACCCAGACAGTTGCTGGCAATGGTTCAACCTATAATGATGATCTGGTTGCTATTGCTGATTGGTCAAGACCTCCAGAATGTATCAAAGTCTATATTTGTCCTGTAGGGATGTTATCTGTCCATTCACAACAGGAAAGATAGCAAACATCTGATGTATCATTCCAATCCAAAACTAGTCAGGGCTAGGTATTCAGCAGGTGCTAAATCTTTATAGCCTGTGGTCATGAGAGGCATAGTTTGTACCATTTCCTTAGCCAATATACATTATTGGGGGGAGGGTATTGTTGTCACTATCATCACTGTCATCAGCCCTTCTATTTGTAACCTGGGGGTGGAGACAATCAAGAGGAACATTGTTGTGGTCATGTCCATGTGGTGAAGTGGAAAGAGCATCAGACTTGCAGGTTCTTGGTCCAATTCTGCAATGTGATCCTGGAAGAATATTTCACAGTATCTCAAAGCTAATGGTGACCTCAGAGATCATCTATTTCAACCCATCTCAAGTAAGAAGCCCTTCTATCAACATGCCTGACAACTGGATTAAACAATCTTTGCTCAAAGGGCACTTGAGAAGGAGCACTCATGGCCACCTGAGGATGGGGAATGATAGAGGATGACTAATTCTCAAGAAGGGTTTTTCTTGCATAAAGTCTAATTTTGTCTTTTTGGGGGACTTCTGATCCCTACTTCTGATTTCTGGAACCAAAGCAGAGCTCATCAGAGAGTAACAGAAAAGGACAGACAGAGAGACAGAGAGACACAGAGATAGAGAGACACAGAAAGATGGTCACTAGATAAGCAGAATAAATAGAGAGGCAGACCGACAGAGAGGTGTAGACAAACAAACAGAATGACAGATAGTCATGTAGGTAGACAGATAGAGACAGATGAGAGATATGATTGATAGATAAAGTGATAGAGATATAGTGATAGACAGATACAGAAGAGATTGAGAGAAGGAACAAAATGGAATGAGAGACAGAGAGAGAAAAGCAAAGAGAGACAGAGGCAAAGAGACATAAACCAAGAGACAGTTACAGAAAGAAAGAGCAAGAAAGATGGAGACAGAAAAAGAAAGTTAAAGAAAAGAGGGGCCCTCAATTGCTGTCTAGAATGTTGACTAGTAATATTGAGGTTAACAAAAAAAAGTAAATAAAGTACTGTATAAAATCAGTATTGCGTCATCTTCTTCATGTTCAGAGCTCCATTTCTTTGCCTGTGTACTCTCCTGGAGGATAATGATGCCCTATACCCAAATATTGCATAGATGTTGATGGTCTCTAGGAATAAATCCCACCCAAAGCTAAAGGGTCTGAAAATTTGGATCCTCATACAGTAGGAAGGGGGATAATTGCTGTTTCATAACTTTAAATTTGACCCATGTCCCTGAGCCTCTTGCCACATGACAGAGTCAACAGCCCCTCTGCAATTGGTCTTGAAGCAGCAAGTGACCTGGATGAGTCTTGGATGTGGCATGAGGAAGACCTGAGTACAAATTTAACCTCAGACACTTACTGGCTGTATGACCTCCCTTCTCTATGCCTCAAGTTTCCTCATTTGTAAAATGAAGGTGTTGGGTTCAGTGGCCTCAAGAGTCTCTTCCAGTTCTAAATCTCTGATCCTATGAGTCAAATGAGACCTCTCCCCCAAAATTAAAGGAAAATATGAAGGAGGCAGTCAATGGTAATCTGAAAGCATTAGCAAGGCATTAGCTTTCCTAGCCTCCATTATGGGTCTATTAGTCTGTAGGAGCTGCCTACCTTGCCCATAAAGTTTATCAGGACAAGTCACAATGGGATGAAAAGCTTCATTCATTAATATTTCCAGAGCAGACTAGCATCCTTTAGTAGGTGAATCCTGGCCCACACCCCCTGGGGATAAGGTCAGGCTCCTAATGGTAGAATTATAGATTAAGCTACTTCTTCCTAGACCCAGAATAACATTTTTATCTGCCCTGTCAGGAAGTATGGAGTAAGGCATAGTGTTGCACTTCGAGTTAGGACAACTTGGATCCCAAATCTGCCTCAGATCCTCACTAGGTGTGCAACACTGACCAATTAACTTCAATCTCAGTTTCCTCATCTGTAAAATGGCCCCGAAGGTTCAAATGAGATAAAGTATGGAAAGGGAATTGAAAACCTTAACTTGCTATGTAAATGCTAATTATTATCATCGCATCCATCAACATGGTGTCTCTTGTTCATTCTTCTTTGGGTGGTACAGTGGATAGAACACTCAAACTAAAAGGATACCAGGGAAACCTGGAAGCAAAGATAAGGAGGGAGAGAATTCCAGACATGGGGACTGGCCAGTGAGGAGCTCCAGAGTCAGGAGGTGGAGTGTCTACTATGAGTTCTGTTCTGATTGGATGATGTAACATGCCGATGAATGAAGAGTTGGCTTTGTCGTTCTGTGTAGCCCAAAGATCACCAAACTGATGAGTTTTTGCAGATCACTGGCTTACAAGGAGCTACCATTTTAATGATGTCTGACACCTTCAAGTCCCGGCTACAGTCTCATCTCTGCCAAGAAGCCTTTCCTGATCTAACGCTAGGGCTTTCCCTCTATTGATTATCTCCACTTCATCCTGTCTAGATCTCGTTTGTACATAGTCATTCACACAGTGTCTCCCTCATTAGACTATGAGCTTCTAGAGAGCTAGAACTGGTTTTTTACTTTCTTGGCATCCCCAACATTTAGTACGTTGTCTGGCACATAGCAGTTACTGTTGGCTAACAGAAAAGTACTTTTTTGGTCTTGCATGCACTCTTTTTTAAAAGCATGAAACTACTCCACATGAAATGGGCTTTGAAGGGACAATACCTTACATTTCACCATTGTCAATGACTTAGAGGGGTGTCTACCCCAAGCGTATGGAGACTTCCCTGGCAGAATGGGCAGATGAGAACGATTTGTTCCGATGGCCATGAAGGGGGCAGAAGGAGGTGTATAGAATGCTTAGAGCTTAGTCAGACACCAAAGACACCAAGGTCTTCCACTGCATCCTAGGCCAGCACCAGTCATCTTGACGTTTGTCTTGTCACTGGACTTTTACGACTCAGGAAGAGAGAGTGAGGCTTATGACTTGGTGCCAATCTGCCTCACTTAAATCCAATTCACACACAAGGCAGGATATCACCCTGTGATGTCATTGGTCCACTTTGAAAACAAAGAACAAACAACAACAATACATTTGTTAGAATTTCTTGAACTATATCAAATAATAATAGAGACAATGGACATCTTTATTTTACTGCTACTCTTCTTGAGGAATCCTCATTTGTTCATTCATTATGAACAATGCCAGTCATTGGTTTTTGATAGAGAATTACAATCATGTTAAGGATGGTCCTTTATTCCTGTGTTTTTGGGGTGCTGTACTTTGACAAAGGCTTTTTCTGAGTCTATTAACGTAATCATGTGATTTCAATCATTTTTGTTATACATTTGCTAGTGCGGAATCATCTCTTCATCACGTTAACAAGCCACCTGGTCACAGTGATTTATTTTTAACATATTGCTCTAGCCACTTTGCTAATATTTTAATTAATACTTTTGCACCAATATTCATTAGTATTAGTGATATTGGACTCTAATTTTTATTTGTCTCAGAAGGTATTTGACTAGTTGCTTTTTTCTCGCTATAAACACTTGATAGAATTACTTATAAGTCCATCTGGAATAGGGCTTTTTTTTTTTCTTTCAAATTTGAGAGCTAATTTGTGCCTTACTTGAATTCTTTTCCAGATGTTGGATTATTTAGATTCTCTATTTCCTGTTTTGTTAATCTGAGGATTTTATATTCTACAAATATTCGACCATTTAATTTTATTTTTCAGTTTTGTTTTCATATAATTCAATATAGTAGTTTCTGTTAATTTTATGTCCTCTTCATACATTATGAATTCCCCATTCACATTTTCTTTTTTACATCAGTTATTCAATTTTCTTCTCTTTCAAATTAACCAGTGGTTGACTGTTTTAATTAATTTTTTCTTAAAAAAGCATTGTTTATCAGGTCAATAGTATTTTTGTTTTTGATTTATTTATATCTTCTTTGATTTTAAAAATGCCTACTTTTATACAAGTTAGGGAATTATTCATTTATTAATTTAGTGGGCTTCTTTTTTCACGTTCAATTTATTGTTCTTTTCCTTCTTGCTTAACACAAGTATTCAAAGATATAAATTTCTCTCTAAGAATTACTTTAGTTTCATCCCACACATTTGGTATTTTGTCTAATTGTTAGTACTATTTATTGTTTCTATGATTTATCTTTTGGCTCACTCTATATTTTGTATGACATTATTCAGTCTCCACTTGAATCTGTGACTTTCTTTTATATTTCTTTCATTGAGGCAGTGTGGAGCAGTGCAAAAAAAAAAAATGGACTTGGAATCAGGGCACCTGGGCTCAAATTCTAGCCCTCTCACTACCTGTGTGATGTTGGGCAAGACCACAGAGACCCTCCCACTCTAAAAATAAGAGAATTGGGCTGATAAGTTCTAAAGTCCATTCCAAGTCTGATCTGTGCTCCTATGATTACATGTTTTGTTGTGGTGTAATTTATAAAGAATTCATTTAGTATATCTGTTTTCTACAAATATTCATGAGTTCTTTATGCCACAATTCATCATCAGTTTTTATAAAAATATTAGGTAATGATCAAAAAATGGTCAAACACCTCAAGATTCCCACTCAACAATTACCAAAAGTCTATCATATATCATTTTTCTAACATTCTGTTCAGATTCAGAGTTTCCAATTTATCTTTCTGGTAAGCTTTTCTAAGTCTGAAGGAAGTATGTCAAAACATCTGTAATTATTACATCATTTGGGCATACTTGTAATGCAGATAGGTTTTCCTTTTAGTACTAAGATACTATGCCATTTGATGCATATATCCATATTTAATATAGTTTTTTTAATGTGATGCCTGTTTGTCTCTTTTGACCATATTTATTTTTGCTACTGTATTACTTGAGTTCACAATAACCACTTCTGCTTTTTTTTTTTAATTTAACTGTGGCATAGTGAAACAAATTCCAAGCCTTCAACTTAACTCTATGAGAATATTTATGCTTAAATATGTTGCTTGGTGAAAGCAAATTAGAATTTGCATTCTAGTCCAATTTGCCACCTTCCTCCTTTTTATGGGTGAATTCCTCCTATTAACATTTATGATTATAATTTTTAATTTTGTTTTTACTTCTGTTAAATCTTATTATAGAATTTCATTTTTTTCTTTAAAAAAAGAAGACCTAAATCAACACTAGATATCTTTCGTTTATATTGCTTAGAGCAATCAGATCCCAGTCTCCTTGGAGATTCATCTCATTACATTCTATTCAATATGTTTCCTGAAATGTTGTTCAGAATTTAATGAGATTTATTAGTTTTACAGCATCATTGAGGGATGAGGTGTTCCACATGAGAGAATTTTCCTGATAACTAACTGAAGCTTAGCCCTTCTAAGTGCCAAAACATTTTATTTTAATCATTTTTGAACAAGATCATCCTAAAAATATCTCTCATATTGCTCCGCTTTCTTAAACAGAGTAGACAGATAGGCACTAATGACCATTAATGACTAGGGTCAACATTTTGAATAGCTATTATTGTACTGTGACTGAAATTCAGTGATGTCCTCAATCAACTGAGATGTTTAACTATTTTTTCCCTATGCAAAATAGTTCTCATGTCTAGTTTATAATTTGTTCATCTCCTCTATCACTTTCAACAGTTGTACCTTCTCCCTGCTGTCAGAGAAAAATGACAATTGTCTCTTCTTACTCCCAGCTGCTATCAAATTATTATTTTCTGCTTCTAATCTTCTATGGGCTAGGAAACCAGACAGCCAACTTACCAGAGTTGTGATCAAAAGAAAATGAATAGACTCTGAGTAAAGGCCTGAGGGTCCTTCCTCTGTAGTAGTAAAATGCAAGGGCTTAATGAAAGCTATTTGGCTCTGCCAGAGATTCCTTTCTCAAGCTGAGATTTCTCGAAGTCTGATTGCCATACTGGCCTTTTTTCTGTTCCCTATATATGGTATTTCATCTCCATGTCACTGCACTGGCCACTCCCCTCCCTTATACCTGAAATTAATCCTTCCTTACCTCTTCCTTTTAGGATCTTTAAATTTTTTCAAGGCTCAACTTAAGAGTCACTTTCGAAATAAATCCTTTCTTAATCCCCTCAACTGATAAGTGCCTGACCCCCTCCCTCCAATTATTTTGCATCTATTTCTTAAGTAACAAGGTATGAACGGATTTGGCCTGTATGCTTCCAATGAATGAGGGGTGCCAGCTCAGCTCTTGGGTATTTCAGGGATGACAAAACCCCCAGTTTTCATTCATCTGGCCACGTGTGACTCAGCATTGAAGTACTGAGTATTTTGGAGATACTGAATCAACTCCCTTATGGGCCACTGAAAAGGAAGGGCAGATGAATCTGGGGGGATGACTCTGCCCCTGTTTCTTGATTCCTTGGACCTTCCAGGTGGCATATCATAACTGTGGGTCTTCCTGTGACAGTTGTGGAAACAGTGGCTCTTCTTCCCCCAGAGGCATTATTTAGTGTTCCCACATGGCAGCTGGGTGTTGGCAGGTCTCAGCTAGGCGAACTCAAGTCTGGACCTCTGGCTGCCTTTTCTGCTTTGCATTTCTTTCCCTGATCCCAAGTGACTAAATATAGGTCTCTAAATGGACCTCTCATCCTATCCCTCACAGAAAGTCCTAGAGTTACATGATGACATCCAGAGGGTGCAAGGAAGAGAGAAACTGGAATGGAATCACTTCCTTTTAAGGTCCACTGAGTCATCAGCACTTCCTGTTCAATATCCCCCAAAAAGGGTTGTTTTATACTCCCCAAAGCATCTGGATCTCTCAGTTCTTACTGGCACAGGGACAGCCTGAAGCATTCAGAGATTTCATCTTCTCCAAAACACCCAAGTGCTGAGCTAATACATGTGCTCAGCCGGAAATAATGGAGACAATTCTGAGCATGCCCTGTTACACTCCTATACTTTCATATGACCATATTCTTCCCCCTTAATGAACTGTAAATATCTTAAGGCCATGAACTATTTCAATTTTGTCTGTGTTTCCCCAGGATCTAATACAGTGCTCAGCATAATCACTGTATTTTTTTTTATTGATTGTTCAATTAATGACATACGAATGTAGTGACGATCTGGTTATAGAACAAGGAAGACAATATAGCATTTCCACCTTCCAGGCTTCCTGTGCTCACAACACTTTGAATGGGAAGGAAATTTTTGAGCACCCACAAAAAGGGAAAAAGGATTTCAAGCAAACAGAAGATGTGAATTACCTCTTTGCCATACCTACTGTCTAAGCTTGATCCCACTTTCCCCTGGACTCTGTATGCAGAGGTAGAAGTGTGCATCCCAGATTTTTAGGTGAATGTGTTGTACCAATAGCTCTTATGCTGCTAACTTAATGAACACCCTTTCCTAAAGTCTAAGAAAAAAAAAAGAAAGAGGAAAATGAGCTAACTGAATGAGACATAGAAACTACGAGTCAGATGAAAGTATATGTTCCCAGACATTTCTCTGTCTGTGTGTTTTAGGATGATGAATAAAAGCAAACTGCTCATGACATTCACCTAAGAGACTTCTGCGTTTATTGAATTCTGTTACTGTAGAAAGTAGGATTCTAAATGTGTTCCATTTAGAGAAGTCTGGGATAAGAGAGAGGCACAAATATTAGCTGAGAGAAGCTGTGAGTGTACAGGAAAAAACATTGCAATTGAAGATTAGAGGAGCCTGAATTTGAACCCCAATTCAACCATTTGCTCACTGTGTGACTTCAGACCAGCTATTTCCTTCTCTAAATGAGTACACCTCTGAAACTTTTCTCACATAGTTGTCAAAATGTGTAAAAGAGATCATTTATGTAAATTCAATTCAACAAACACCTCTTAAATATCTATCACGTACATTGTGCTAAATACTCGGGGGAAAAAAGAGAAATTGTCCCTATCCTCAGGAATATTACATTCTACCAGACTGCAGTGGTTTTCAACCTGTGTTAAATTTGTAACAATGAAAATACATCCTGCATATCACATTACAGTTCTGAAGTAGCAACGAAAATAATTTTATGGTTGGGGGTCACCACAACATGAGGAACAGTATTAAAGGGTCACGCCATTGGGAAGGTTGAGAACCACTGTACTAGAGGGTATATAGCATGTGTGCAGATAAGCACAGTAAAAGAAAAAATGAGCAGGGAGAGAGCCCCAGTAGCCAAGGAGATAAGAGAAATCTTAATGGAGGAGATGTCCCTACCTGCCCCCCCCCCCGGTAAAAAAATAGTAAATTTTGGGTTGCTAGAAAGGCAACCTTCTTTTCACTGGATCTATGCCATCTGAATAACATGGTAATAGTGAGAGGGTTATCTTTTGTCTCCATATGGCCTGGCTCAATACTCCACTTGTGCACAATTCTTTTCCTCCAAAGAATGGAACGACCATCCTCTTCCTCCAAAAGGTTGGCTGCCATACGTGTGTTTGCCCTTTTCTCTTTAAAAAACTGGGTTCCAAGACTAACTTGATGCCAATGGAGTAGCAATCTGGAATACCTCCCAGGAATACCCATTTCTCTCTCTGGAAGCCTAGCTTCCCAGACTCTCCAGAAACTAGACTTTTTCCAGCAACTTCCTCCATCCAGGATACTGAATCCTGAAACTCACCAGGGACTTGGTGCTACCCAAGAAATACACCCTCCTTCATCCAGGAGTCTGGGTACAATAACTCCCACTACTTGACCATATGATTGCCCTCTCCATAACTGCCATCTTGTGGGTTTAAAAGTTTTGCCACTTCCTCTCCACATCTAAGATTAGTAAATCATTAATTAAATCATTAATCATTAAAGATCTTTGATGAAAAGGAACGGACAATACAAGGAAGAGAGAAACGTTCATTTAGGGTCAGGGTAGACTTCACAGAGGAGATGGTATCTATGGTAGCTTCAGAAAGAGAAGAGAAAGAAATAATCTTGAGAGAAAACAACTAATTGAAGTGAAAGAGTCCTGGGCTGGACACCAGGTGACCTGGGTTCCAGTTGGCCAGTAAGCTAATCAATCAGCCAGCATTTATTTTGTGCCAGGCATTATGCTAAGCAGTGGGGATACAAAGAAAATAAAGCAACATTCCCTTCCCTCAAGGTGCTTACTTTCTAATGGCGGAGACAACCTTGGTTAATAGGTATGTACAAAGTGCATACAGAGGAGAGAAATTAACCTTAGAGGGAAAGGTATTAGCAACTAGAGACAGGAATATAGGGGGGATGGGAAAAGGACTGTGGCAGAAGGGATAATATTCCTTTCATTGGAAGAAAGTTTCACATATTCCTGTTAAATGTTACATTTCTTCTAAGATTGAAGAAATAGAAATTCTTTAGTGTGATTCACTAGGTCTAGGAAAAGGATAGTTACAATCCTACTATTCTCTGCCACAGTCAGACAACATTCAGGGCATTTTGTTAATTTCTCAGTACCATATTTTAGGGAAAACATTGCTAAGTTGAAGTATAAGGACAAACAAGAGATTGAAAGAACCTTGGCCAACAGGGATGAGCTGAATGAACTTAGAATGTTTTATTTGAGGAATAGGAGACTTAGAATGGATGTGAAAGGCATCTTCAAGTACTGAAAGGGCTGAGATATCTTCCAGTGCTCAAATTCTGGGATTCTTCTCTTTTCACATCCAGCAGGGCATATCTCTCTTTCTCTCTTGCCTTAAAGCCCATAGCCAGCAGCTACCCTTCCAAGCCCATGGTCATATCCATTTTATGACTTTTTATCTGAGTCAAAAGTCATGAGTTTGAATCCCACCTCTGCCATTCACTATCTATGGGAATATGGACAACCCACTTAACTTCAGTAGGCCTCGGTTTCCCCCTCTGTAAAATATGGTAGATCTCAGATGGGTCATTTGCTACCTATATGACCTTGGGCAAGTAATGTCACCTCCTTGGGCTTTCATTTTCTCTTCTTTATCTTGTGTTTTGTCAAAAGCTTTATCTGAATCCATTGATGGAATCACATCATTTTTGACCTTCCTGTTATTAACATAGTAGTAATAGGTAATAGCAGGGACCAATTCCTGGTTTGTAACTAGAAAAGGTAGGAATAAATAGACCTTTTCTTAATATACTACACAGTATTTATTGAAAACCAAAAGCCATTTCTATATGTAATCTTCATAAGCTGGAAGCTTTTACAATAAGATCAGGAGAAAAGCACCACTATTTGACACACTACTGGAATGGTAGCTATAGCAATAAGACAGGAATAATAAATTGAGAAAACAATCATAGGCAAAGGGAAAAGAAAATTAGCATTTTTTGCAGATGATATGATGATTTATTTATGGAACCCTAGAGAGTCAACTAAAAGTTTATTGGAAATAATTAACAACTTCAACAAATCTGTAGGATATAAAATAAATCTACATAAATCATCTTTATAACATTGTTATTATAAACAAAGCCCAACATTTAGAAATAGAACAATTTCATTTGAAATAACTATGGAAATTATAAAATTCTTGGAACTCTACCTATAAGAAGACACACTAGAAACATCACTACAAATATAAAATACTGTGAAAGTAAAAACAGACCTAAATAATTGTAGAAATAGGCATTATTCATGAGTAGTGCTATCCAGTGTAATAAAAATGATACTATTATTCAAATTAATTTACTTATTTGGTGCCAGACAAATCAAACTACCAAAGGAATATTTTGTAGAACTAGAAAAATAACAATAAAATTCATTTGGAGGGGAAAAGGTTGAGAATCTCAAGGGATATATTTGGAGAAAGGTGAGAAGGCAGAAGGATCTAGTGGTACCAGATCTCAAACTATACTACAAAACAATAACAATTTAAATAATTTGGTACTGGTTAAAAAACAGAGAGATCAACCAGTAGAAGAGATTGGCTACATATACATAAGCAAAGAAACACAATGTTCGACTAAACCAAAGGTGCCAATCAATGGACAGATGAAAACTACTAACAAAAACTACTGGGAAAATTGGGAAGAAGGTTTAGAATGATACCTCATGCCAAATGGATACACTATTTAGATGTAAAAGAACACATCATAAATTACAGGAATGAGGAATTTATTTTTAGGATCTATGGGTAAGAAAGATTAAGGAGATAAAATGGACTGTTTTAGTTATGTAAAATTTAAAAGAATTTGCACAAATAAAACACAACTAAAATTAAAAAAGAAAAGGTAACTAAGGGAAAAAAAGTCTTTGTAACAAATTTCTCTGATATGGTTTCATTTCCAAAACATACACAAACCTAATTTAAATAGTCAAGAATAAGTGCTATTCCCCAATTATAAAGTCAAATTATATAAACAGGTAGTTCTTAGTAGAAGACTTCTAAACTCTCAATAGCTAGATGAAAAAAGTGTTCCAAATAACTAATGATCAGAAAAATGGAAATTGAAGCAATTGTGAGGTTCCATGATACACCCATAAGATTGGTAAAGATGACCAAAAAGATGAAAATGACAAATCCTTCAGGAGTTGTTGGAGAAATGTAACACCAATAACAGCAGCTCTGAGTACGGCTGCTGTGGATAATTTTAAGTGTCTAATCGCATGGTATAATGAACTCTTTATTTATTCAGCAATAAACTAAACATCTTTCAATAAAGCATAACATTCATAGCAACATCCTTAAGCAAAATATATCATCTAGTATGTATATACATATATATATGTAATAACACTCAGTATATCATATGACATATAGCATATATCATTGCATTTAGTAACATTCCCCAAACACCTGTTTACACAATCGGGGGGTCCCAGGCTAGAGTTTTCTCTAGCACAACACTTCCTTAAGGGGTAGGAGAAAATACCACACCATTCACCCCTAGGTCACAGTAAGAACATTATACTATACAGCATATATCAGAAAGATGCACATTAATAACTATTGGTGGAGCTGTATCCGGTCATTCTGGAAAGAAATTTCAAAGTATTGAAACGTCCTCCCCCCGAATCAGTAAAACACACACACACACACACACACACACACACACACACACACATACACACACATATATGTATGTATACACCATTTGACCTGGTGGTACATCTACTGGGCATATGCCCTGAATAAAGCAAAGAAAGCGTAAAAGGGTCCACCTATGCAGACATTTGGAGTATGGACAGAGTGCTAGATTTGGAGTCAGGAAGACCTATGTTCAGATCCTGCCTCCCATACCTACTAACTCTGGGCAAATCACTTAACCTCTGTTTCCTTCAGTTTCCTCATCTCCAGAAATAGGTTAATAATAATCTGTCTCCCAAGATTGTTGTGAGAATCAAATGGGATAATATCTGTAAAACACTTTGCAAACTTTTAAATGTTCTATAAATCTTACTTAATATTATTAACTAGCTAATAATTAATACTAGTTAGCATTATATACATTAAAATTATCTATAGCAGATCTTGCCGTAGCAGCAAAGGACTGGAAACTAAGGAGGCACCCATCAACTGGGAAATGGTTGGACAAATTCTGGCATATGAAAGTAACGTAAAACTATTATGTGATAATTGTATGGCAGCTATTATTATTATATGTTTAAAAGATCCATAGAAACTAGTCTTTGGCAGCAAAGAACTGGACACAAAAGGAGTGCCCATCAGTTGAGGAATGGACGAACAAATTATGGCCTGAGAAAGTCAAGGAATACTATTTTTCTGTAAGAAATGAGGAAAAGAATGGTTTCAGAGAAAACTAAAGATTTATATGAACAAATATAGAAGGAAGTGAGCAGAACTAGAAGAACAATGCAGACGATAACAACCGCATTAGTATGAATAATCCGATGCTATGAATTTACAGGTGTGAATGCTCTACTGCTCCAAATGGTTTCATGAGCTATGAAGGCCCAAAACCAAACAAGTCTAAGGTAATAAGCCTCTGAAATCTGAGCTCTGAATATAGACTCTATGACTTACCTACTTGTGTGACCCTGGACAAAAGTAACTTAAATGTTCACAGCCTCAGTCTTCTCTTCTGTAAAATGGGGATGCTAATACCATCTACCTCACAGGCTTGTTGTGAGAGTCAAATGAGCTAACAGATGTCAAGCACTTTGCAAATATTAAAGTGCTATATAAATGCAAATTATTTTATTATCATCATCATTATTATTAAATTTACAGGTAAGTAAGTATAAAGTCATTTGGTGGGAAGCAATAATAACTTTGGGGGTCAGGAATCTCCTTGATTACCTAGGTAGCATTCTAACTGAGATTTCAGAAAAACCAAGGAATTCCAATGGTACAATGCTGGGCATACGGTAAGTGTTTAACCTTGACGGGCCTCAGTTTCCCCATCTGTTAAATGAGAAGGGTAGATTACATGATTTATAAGGTAGATCCTGTCTCTAAGTTCTACGCTTCTGTGGCTTTCAGGCTCAGTAAACCAGACAATGAACTAAAAGGAAAACAGTGTGTTTCTTCAACAGACTTAACTGAATTTCCAATGAGAAGAATTTATTTTGACCAATGACATGAGTAAATACGGCGTGGGATTCTGAGGGTTATGTTTACAACTTCAAGCAATCTACATTACAGGGAGATTTAAGGCACACACACAACACTCATATTTAGAAGGAAATTATTTCCAAGAAGATGAATGCTAAATGGTCTGTATGCATACTTCCTGGCATTGTTTGGAGCTTGTGTGACTAATAAACAACCAGGTTTTTGTTTTCCTTTTTTGTTTTTTTCTGTGCAGGCACAGAAAAACCTCCTGCTTGACTTTCTGTAACCAAACCAATTATTCTAGATTTTGTGGGACAGAAATTCTGCTCATGTTTCAGGATGGAATGAAGTAAATTGGTCTATTATGAGCCACCCTGTCAACTGGATGGTAGAGAGCTAATAACGGGCAAGGTAACATAGACAGCTCACTGGAAAAGCCAATATTACTGCAGGTTTGAAGCAAGAATTCGGGGCTTGCCCTTTGAGCCTAGAGAGCTGTAGCTTTACCTCTACCTCTCCCACTTAAACTCATCCTTATGCAGTACAAAGCAAAGCATTTATTTTTTATTTTAATTATGTTATTTTTAATAAACAAAAATCCATTTTCTCTCCCTCTCACTTTCTCATTGAGTAAAAGAAAAAAAAGGAAAACAAAACCCCTTTAACAAATATGCACAGGCAAGCAAAACAAATCTCCCCATTGGCCAAAAACGGATTCCTCAATCTGCCCCCAGAAGCACAAGGTGGGGAGGAGTTTCCTCACCAGCCCTCTAGAATCATGATCATGGCACTGATCAGAGTCACTGAGTCTGTCAAAAGTACAAGGTGCCTTCTAATATAACCATCAGCATATGCTCAGTGCTGGTAGCTAGATGCCTTTTGTTTTCTGTAAAATGGAGCTACTCGACTAAATAAAGGCAGTGTGGACAATGGTTAAATAGATAGACAGATGATAGATAGACAGACAGATAGATAGATAGATAGATAGATAGATAGATAGATAGATAGATAGACAAGTAGACAGACGGATAGATAGATAGATAGATAGATAGATAGATAGATAGATAGATAGATGATAGATAGATAGATAGACAGGTAGACAGATGGATAGATAGGTGGATAGATAGATAGATAGATAGACAGATAGATAAGTAGACAGGTAGACAGATGGACAGATAGAGACAGACAGACAGACAGACAGATAGATAGGTAGACAGATGGATAGATAGGTAGACAGGTAGACAAGTAGACAGATGGATAGACAGAGACAGACAGACAGATAGATAGATAGATAGATAGATAGATAGATAGACAGGTAGACAGATGGATAGATAGATGGATAGATAGATAGATGGATGGATAGATAGATAGATAGATAGATAGATAGATAGATAGACAGGTAGACAAGTAGACAGATGGACAGACAGACAGAGACAGACAGACAGACAGACAGATAGACAGATAGATGAGTAGATGGATGGATGGACGGATACCATTTATTAAATGTTTATTATGTGCCAGGGAGTGAGAATACAAACGTAAATATAAACGAGACAGATTCTGTGTTCAGGAAGCTTACGTCCTTTTAGGGAAAGACACACAAAGAGGACGTAGCCAGGATGGGGGCATACATGACATACAACTATCTTCTCTCTGTTGATTATCTCCAGTTCTCCTGCCTGTATCTTATTTGTACATAGTTATTTGCGTGTTGTCTTTCTCACTAGACTGTGAACTCCCTGAGGGCAGGGACTGGTTTTTGCCTTTCCTTATATCCCTAGTGCTTAGCACCGTGCCTGGCACATAGCAGGGGTTTAATGTATACGCAAGAAGGAGGAGGAAGAGGAGGAGGAGGAGGAAGATGACATATGGTGTGGAGATGGTTGTGATAGAGAGTTGGCTTTGGAACCAAGAAGACCTGAGGCCAAGTCCAGCTTCTGACTCTAAGCAACTCATTTAACTTCATAGTATTCTGGGCAGCTCTCTTGCAAAAACAGTGTTGACCTGCAATGGTTGAAAGAGTTTCGTCTTCCAGGGAATTCCCCACATTAGTTAAATCTCAGATCTAGTCCCTATCTTATTCTTGATTGAATATCCTCATTTCAGAAATGCTGTCTAATCATGTTTCCCTTCCACTCCCCCCCCAGACTCTGTGAACAAAATAACATCTCCAAATTATGTAGACTCTTTATTTGAGACATTTTCTTGACATTTTGGATGATAGAGGCCACTTTTCTTAGATCTGGTGATATTAATCAAACGTTCCATCTAGCAATCTGATACCTTTTAAACTCCCACTTGTATTTTCATGTGAGTAAACTGGGATTGATTTCTTGGCACAGAGTCCATAATGTCACCTGTGTTTCTGTCCATAATGAGCAAAATAATTGAACCAAATTAGCATCCTCTCTAATGAAGGACTCCCAGCTGGCTAGCTTGTATACATTATGCATTAGGCCATTGTACCCATCGATGAATCAGAAATGTGAAATCAACATCATTTCCTACTTGCCTAACCCACAATGATGATAGCCGAAGGAGAGTTTGGGTTTGCATGGCTATTAACAGGATGGGCCCCATCACCCCAGGGCACAATGTCTTGGGACTGACTCTCCTGGGAAGTGTTTCATTTTCTTCAGACTTTCTAAAGACCATAGAGATTTCCTTATGTTAATTTTCCTTTGTCTATAAAGACAGCACAGCCCTTTGAGATGTTTTTCCAACCATGAAGATGACTTGCCATTTCTGCCACATGCCCTCTATTCAACATAGCCCTGCTGTATTATGACCCAGTGAATCAATATCTGGCCATGAGTTACTCTGTGGTCATAATGCTCCCTAAGTTTGAGCCCACTCTCCCCTGGGAGTTTGTGTGTTGTAGGAGATTCTGTCCCAGACTTTGGGGGAGAATATTATTACTACTTTGCTTTATCAGTAAATACTACTCACTGAAAGCAAATTGAATCTGATAGCTAATTGATAATCATTCTGAAACATATCAGATGGAGTGCCTGTAAGTAACAGTCTCCCCTAGTCCCTTAGGGTTACTCCTAGAACTCTGAGGGAAGAAGCAGTCTGGGGACCCAACCTGACCACACTAGTGCAAGATGGGGAAAGCAGTCCTGCAGGGAGTGCTGTGTGGGAGCACATCCATGTGCCCACACACATATAACATTCTGTGACCTCAAGCTTTCATTGAGGGGGGGAGGGAGGCTACAACATGTGTGTAAGTAAATAAATGGAAGTTATCCCTTATCCACTGCAACTTTCCCCATTGTGGTATCAATATATCAGCAGGTCAACATAAGAAATTAAATAGGAATTTTGGGGGATTTTTGTGGAAGCCCCAGAAGACATAGGAAGGGCAGAAGACAGCATGGAAAAAGTTCAGAAACTCAGAAATGCATAAAATTTATATATAGTATTGTATAATATCAAGATATTTGACCTCTTAATACCATAATAATTCAGACTTCTTTCCTGGTGCAAAGGAGGGCCAAAAATTTTTACATGGATCTTCAAGAATAGGGTGCCATGCCCCTAACCCCTACAATGTGGAAGGGATAACTGCATAATGTAATAAAAATAAAGTATATATAAAGGTATATAATGCAATAAAAATAGAAAAAGAGAAAATGCTACTGAACAGAAGGCAGATAGAGATCAGGAAAGATCTGTCTCTGAAGGGAGGTAGAATTCTATGAGGTAAAGCCAGGGAGCAAGTGCATTCCAGAATGGGAGACCACTTACGCAGAAACAAGAGACGAAAATGTCCTGTGCAGGGCACAGCAAGTCAGTTTGATTGTAATAGAGTTACGTACAGAGAGGAATAATAAGAAAATGGGAAGATGCTTTGATAGAGGGTTAATGTTTGTTTTCATCCAGACCTGAATAAGATGAGGTCACTTTTGGTGACTACCACAGCCCTTTTGCAAAGGGGCCAGTGCAGACAGTTGGATCATCTCTTATGGAACCAACTTGCCTTTAAGAGGCTCAGGATTCCAGGATAAAAACAAACCCTTCGATATGGTGCAAGTTCTACTTTGATTGCAAAGCCCATCCCCTGACTGGCCTAGGACTCTTCAAGAACACTGGAAATTGATCTGGAAGAGTGAGCTATGTCTCACTTCCATCTGAACTAACATTCGTTGGTTCTCAGTGCCAAAAAACCTAGGGGGACCCAGTAGGGAGAAGCTCTTTCAAAACTGTAATTCGTGGTCCACAGAGCTACTTGAGATGGAAATCAAATCTTGCTCATTTGTTCTCCCCCTTCCTTCCTCCCTGTCTGTCTCTGTATCTGTCTGTCTCTCTGCCTCTTTGTCTCTGTTTCTCTCTCTCTTTCTCTCTGTGTGTCTCTCTGTGTCTCTCTGTCTCTCTGTGTCTCTCTGTCTCTCTCTGTCTCTCTGTCTCTCTCTCTCTCTCTCTGTCTCTCTCTCTCTGTTTCTCTGTCTCTCTCTATGTCTCTCTCTCTCTGTCTCTCTCTCTCTCGCCTCCATCCAAGTGCAGACAAACACAAAAGGTTTATTACTGGATAAAGGTTAGGTTTCATTTCAAGCATAAAAATGGGTTTTGAAGGCTTCAGCTTCCTGTCTCCTAACATGCCTAACCACAAATATTTTTTTTTTATTTTAAGACATGAAAATAACGGGTTACTTAATAAATTAACACTTCAAATGCCTGTTGGGTCTGCTTTCCGATGGCCAAAAAAAAAAAAGCCATTTTGACTCACTCTTCCTTTAGCTGCTGAGATGTCTCAGGACCAGGCCCCATTTTATCTCCTCCCACTTCATCTAAAGGTCTTCAGATCTGAGATGATTATCGTTTGCCTGTATCTTATAGCTTTACAAGCCTATATTGAATTACTATGTTCTTACTCTCCCTGCTCCTTCTCCTCCCCCCTCCCCCTCGAGGAGAGTCCTTTATGAGTAAGCCTGGAATGTCATAAGGGAAGCCCAGCAGCCTTCAGAATATTTCGCAAACTTCTCTTGGCCCCAGAAAAGTTAAAAAAAAAAAATTTGTACAAAGAAACTTAGCCCATGCCTGCAGGACAACATGCAACTTTTGATTAAGACAGGAATTTTAATTCCTTATGCACACAGGCAGTAATGGTATTTTAAGTATAAAGATTTCAAAAATTAATTTTTGGTTATAATCTCTTATAGATAATACAAGAATAGCTTCTCTTTGAGAAGTACATTTCAAGCAAAGAACTACAAGCCTTTTATGTCCATTAAAGATTTCTTGTCTTATTTTCATCCTTTCATTCCCATCTCTCTCTTTAGTGTTGATCAAGACTGGGCAGGCCCCACATCACCGTACCAAGAGAGGCAATGTGGTGAGGAGGGAACAAGCCCTGGGGTAAGGAACAGAGGCCTTAGGTTCAAATCCCAGTTGTCTCTCTGGTCCCTAAGTAACCTTGAGACTTGACCTTCCCTCATCTGTAAAATAAAGGCTTTGAACTACATAATGATCTCTGAGGTCTCTCTTCTAGCTATTCTATAATAATATGACCCAAGTTAAATAAGACTAGAATTCCCACTTCACAGACAGAGAAACTGAGTCTAAGTTAGATTCACATCTAAGCAGATTAGTGTCTCCTTGGACCCATGGGAAACTGAGGTGGGAAGAGCCAATACTTAGGAAGCTGGTGCTGCTGATCTGATGAATATTTATCCCCGAGAGTAGCCAGAGAGTATCTGAAGTAGTAGAAAGATTATGTTATGAAAATGCTTTTTCTTCCATAAATTGAAAATAAAAGAAATAGAAAAAAAAAGAAATTGGCAGTTGAAAAAATATCAATAAAGAATAATATGCCTTTAAAAAAAAAGACCATTTGTATTCACTTTAGGGGTGTTCTGGAACCAGCTCAAACTAGTTTGCAAGATCTCTTTGTTAAATGATCAGTGTGAGCTTTAGACTTCAGAAATCAGCAACGCCACAACCAAGGCTCCATACTGCTTACTCATTGTCCAACATTGGAGAAGCCACTTGTTCTCAATCTGTTTCCTCCTCTGGAAAGTGATCATTTCTCAGGTCTCTTCTATTTCTTCTATTTCTGAATCCTATGAACCTGACCTCGACTAACCATCTTGCAAGGATGGGCTGTTTATTCAACAAATATTTGAAATTCTAGACTCAGGGTCAGGAAGTCCTAGGCTCAAATTATACCTCAGATACTAACTGTGTCATCCTAGGTAAGTTGCCTCATGTCTCTGAGCCTCAGTTTCCTTATCTGAAAAATAGGGATCATGTTCATCTCTTCTACCCCCTAGGGCTATTGTGAGGATTCAAGATAAGGATGTTTCCAGTCTTAAATTGCTCTGTAAATGTCAGCTGTCATCACTGCCATTGCTACTTATCACCTCCTTCTTCCCACCTTATTCAGTAGAGTTCAGAGAGAAATGAAAGTGGGGAACAGCAACGCCGATATCATTGTTTTGTATTTGGTGCTCTATAAACTGTCGCACAGACAGATGAAATAGCCAGTTAGCAGTTATATATTAGGAGGTACGCTCATCTACAGTAAGCTCGCTGAACACCTCCAGTAACAGACAGGATAACGGGGTGACAGGCACCTCCTCCTATGCCAGCGTGGTTTTGATCTCTTCTAGGTTTTTGCAAAGCTTTTCATCTTCATCTTTGTTTTTACCATCATCATCACTACCTGCTGGGCTAGGACTTGGGAGAGATACAAAATTCATCATCTTATTCATTGTACCTCATGGAGCTTACAGTCTAGTAAAGAGAGAAGACATCAGCACAAAGAGTAATAAGACACAATGTTATATAAAATGGTAACTGGAAAGTTACAAAGTAAAATGTATACTAGACCTGAATGGAAAGGGCTATTATTGATCAGGGGATTCGCGAAAGCTTTCTGGAGCAAGTGGTGTTTGAATTGGATTTCAGAGGATTAATGGGAATTCAACTTGGCAAGAGGAGAAGGAAGGGAGGAGGAGGAGAGGGAGGAGGAGGAGGAAGAAGAAGAGGAAGAAGAAGAGAAAGAAGAAGAGGAGGAGAAAGGAAGGAAGGAAGGAAGGAAGGAAGGAAGGAAGGAAGGAAGGAAGGAAGGAAGGAAGGAAGAAGAGAAAGACAAACATTTATTAAGTGCCTTTGTGCAAAGAACTGTACTAAGCACTCCAGAAATATCTCATTTGATCCTCACAAGCCTTTGAGCAAAGTGCTATAATCACCCCCATTTTACAATTGTTATTTAATGATTTGCTCAGTATTACACAGCTATTACGCAGGTCAAATTTGAACTCAAGTCTTCCTGATTCTAGTCCCATCTCTTTCTCCACCATACCGCTATGAGAGCAAAAGCAAAGACACAAAGGGTAGAAAAGTCCAGGTCTCCTTCTACGGGAAGAATAATAATCCCTGACGTCTACATGGGGTAAAAGGTTGCAAAGTGCTTTATGTGCATTATCTCATTTTGTCTCCATAGGAACACTGTGCGGTACATGCTACAGAGATCGTTAGCCCCTATTTAACAAATAACTTCTCCCTGACACCAAGGAAGTGAGACTTGCCCCAAGTGTCACAGCTAGAAGGTATCCAAGGCAAGTTGCTAACTCGAATTCCAACACTTTGGACTCCAAATTCAGCGATTTATTTCCCATAGTCTGATGCCTCTATAGAGCAGTTTGGTATATGTAATATGAGATAAGACTGGAAGAATAAGGCCATGTGAGCACACAGAGAGGCCTGACTACTAGAAAATGAATTTTGAATTGTACTTGGGTAGCAACAGAAGTGTGGTCTGATGAATAGATTGAAGAGAGAAGAAAGGGCGTGGAATTGCAATGATCTGCTAGAAAAAGACCCACTGCAGCCATTCAGGCAGATTCTCTTGAGTGCCTGCTTAACAACGGTGGTAGTAGAAATAGAAAGGGATAGACTCAAGAGGTGTAAGGATGGAATAATTGGGATTTGTCCATTGGGCATGAGAAGTGAGCCTTTTAAAACTTTTGCTAATCTATCTCAAGGATGCAAGATACCACATTACTTGAAGCATTAAAATAAATCTGTGTACTTGATTTAAAAGGAATCATCCCTCCAAGTGATCAGTTTGTTGGTGTTGGTGGTAGTGGTGCTGCCCCTTACAAACCACATTTCTTAAAATCATCTAATGATTGTTTTCCCTCATTCTTGAAGAGGAACAAAATGACATCACCATGGTAGAGTCAAGTTTCAGTGTGGTCAACGGTGCCTGATCAGACCAGTATGAGTTCAGAATGCTCTACCACAGATCAAGCATAAATAGTTCATGTGAACTTTTGGAGTGGATACTCTAAATTTGCACTTCTACATTTCCTTTGAGCTGTTTCAATTCTGCTTTGTTCATAGAGCATAGCACCTTCTCTGATGTGGGCATGCCAAGCTAAGTGGTCCTGTGCCACTGTCTCCCATGTCACACAATCAATTCCAAAGTTCTTGAGAGAGACCTTGAAAGTGTCCTTGTATCACTTCTTCTGACCACCATGTGAACGCTTGCCCTGTGTAAGTTCTCCAAAAAACAGTCTTTTTGGCAAGCATACTGTTTTGCATTCAAACAATGTTGCACTAGTGCACTGGAGTTGAGCTCTCTGAAGTGGAGTTTGAATGCTTGGCAGTTTAGTTCGAGTAAGGACCTCAGTGTCTGGTACCTTATCCTGCCAGATGATCTTCAGAATCTTCCTAAGACAATTCAAATGGAAGTGATTCAGTTTCCTGGCATGGTGCTGTATCAAACACATACAACAATGAGGTAAACACAACAGCTCTGTAGACCTTCAGTTTAGTAATCAGTCTAATTATAATACCACTTCTCTCCTATACTTTCTTTCAGAGACTCGCAAGCACTGAACTAGCTCTGGCAATGCATGGATCAACCTCATTATCAGTGTACATTCCTGAATAGTATACTACCATGGTAAATTAGCCACAGCATTTATAAGTTCTCCATTTGCTGTAACCAATGGTTCCATGTATGGATGGGGTGGTGGGGGGTAATGGAGCACCTGTGTTTTCCTGGTGTTAATTGTTAGGTCTAAATTAGCACAATCAGCAGAGAATTGGTCCATTCTTTGTTGCATCTCAGCTTCAGAGGCTGCACTGAGTGCCCAATTATCTGCAGACAGAAAATCATGCACCAACCCTCCCTCCACTTTGGTCTTGGCTTGTAACCTTTTCAAGTGGAACAATTTATCATCAGTGCAGTAGCTGACCTTGATGCCATGCTCTTCCTCATTGAAAGCATTTAACGATATGGCTGAAAGCATCATTCTAAAAAGCATGGGAGCGAGCACACAGCCTTGTTTTACTCCCTTGGTGATGGGTAAAGCACAAGAGCATGGTTCATTATCAGGGCGAGCTTGCCATCATAAATAATAATGCTTGTTAATAACACCTGTTAACACCTGTTAAAACTTTCCCCCCTCTTTGTCATGTGAAATTTTCTGTTTCTTGAGATAATCACCTTCAAGGATTGGTTAACAAAAGCCTCCCTGCTCTCTAAGACAATCAGCTAAGAAAGTGGTTAGCAATGGTCCCTCCTGAATTCTAGAACAATCACTAACAGGGAGGACTGGCTTTCATTGTGGAAATGCCCTAGGCAGCTCTTCAACTGAATGTGGGGGTCACAAAAAATTTGGCAACAGCAAAAGGTTTCTGAATGGGCAGGAACCAAAATTTAATTCAAAGTCGGGCATGTAATGAATCCCAGGTGTTTCTGGCAGCACTTGGTCGTGTTGCATTGCATAATTTCACTGCAGCCTTGGTTCTGAACACACAACATGAGCATTTTGTACTATGCATACGATCACACCTGTACAACCCAAAGCATCTTGACTCAGATTGTATGTTATGAATTGCAGCATTCTTACTGTCCATACAAAATTTTCTACTCTTATAGAAATATAATAGTTTAATTATGGAAAATAAAGACTTTTAATATTTTCCTACCCTCATTCCTCAGCATGTAAGTATCAAATTAGTTTATCTTTGGATTCCATTCTGTTAGAATGTTAGATTTTTAAAATTGCTGTAATCTCTATCTTTTACAGAAACATAAGTGTTTAATTGCAGCAAATAAAGACAAAAGTTTTCTGATAACATTTCTCCCCTATCGCCTCTGTATGTGTGTAAGTATGAACATCATTTTTTAAATTTAAGTGCAAACAAATGCCATTTCATACACTAAAGCTAGTATTTCTTTGAGACATTATTAGCAGCATTTATTTATATTTTAGGACAAAAATATTTTTTGGTAATGGATAAGTGGTTAAATTTAGACAGAAGAGGTAAAAATGCTGATGACAATGAGGCAGAGTCTTTGCTACCAGGTTGTAGCACACCAGTGGTTCTCAACCTTCCTAATGCCAGGATCCTTTAATACTCAAATGTAGGCGTATCTGCATGTGGGTGGACCCGCCTGGAGACAGAAAGAGGAGCAGTGTCTCAGTTCCTAAGACCGTCGGAAATATGTGTTTTCCTATGGTCTTAGGTGACCCCCAAAGGGGTGGCGACCCACAGGTTGAAAACCGCTGTAGTACACCTAAATTGACAAGAAAAAGAAAATATGTTGAATCATTTTTGCAATACGGATTTCCTTTTAATAATGATGATGATGTGGAAAAACCTCTTTGCTTAATTTGTGATGAAGTTTTGGCTGTGGAGAGCCTAAGATCAGCCAGACTGAAACAACATCTTAATATAAAGTATGCAGTGTACTACAATAAACTAAAGGAATATTCTGAGTTACTCAAAATCTTCAAATAAAGAAAAACAAGGTTTTGAGAAATTTGTTACTGTCAACAAAATGTATTTATTAGCATCTTGTGTAACTTTTATTTAGTTGCAAAAACTAAAAAGCCCTATGTGATAGATGATCTCATGTTACCTGCTGCTATTAAAATGTCAGAAAAAGTTCATGGGAAAGAGCATGGGGATGAAATTTGTAAAATTCCTTTACTGAATGATACTATTTCCAAAAGAATTTCTGAAATTAGTCATGATAATTCCAGCAGTTTATTACCAGGCTTAAAAGCAGCCCAAAGTTTATAATTAAGTTAGATGAAACAACTGTAATTTCTAATATGGCATAGTTGTTACTTTATGTAAGATATGTTTCTGAAGGAAGCATACATGAGGAATTATTCTTTCATCACCCTTTGGAAGGACACACAAGAGGGGAAGATACATACATATCTTAAAGTTAATGAATTTTTCATGAAAGGTTCACAGTGGAAAAATTAGAATCTGTACAGATGGTGCTAGAGCAATGATGGGTGAGAATGTTGGGTTTGTAGCAAAAGCTAAAGCTGGTGTCAATGGCCACATCACTTTTACTCACTGCACAATCCACTGGGATGCACTCATAGTCAAAAAAATATCACCAGAATTTGATGTGCTTTGTGATACTGTCAAAATGATTAACTTCATTAAAAGTTATGCCTTTAACAGTCATTTGTTTTCAAACTTTTGGACATGGACTCTGATTATAAAAGCTTACTACTACATACACAAGTAAGGTGACTCTCAAGAGGGCAAAGTTTAAACAGATTGTCAAAATGGAAAGATGAAGTTATTTGATTTTTCACTGAGCAAAAATCCAATTTTGTTATTTTTTTCATAATGACTTATGGCTTTCAGAACTATGTTATTTTCTAGATATTATCCAAAAAATGCAATGATTTAAACATGTCATTTCAAGGGAAAAAATTGTAACATATTTATGTTAAAAGATAAAATTGAAAGTTTTACTAAAAAATTTAACATATGGAAGAACAGGGTGGAAAGTGTTTTTTTTTTAGAAACAGTTTATAGAGAGAATTGAGTCAAATTTAGAAGACTACAAGCCATTCTCCAATTGACAAATGGTCAAAGGATATGAACAGACAGTTTTCAGAGGAAGAAATTAAAGATAGCTATAAGCATATGAAAAAATGCTCTAAATCACTATTGATTAGAAAAATGAAAATCAAAACAACTCTGAGGTACCACATCTCACCAGTCAGATTGGCTAAGATGACAAAACAGGAAAATGATGAATGCTGGAGAGGATGTGGAAAAA
>CM053589.1:190258653-190289593 GCA_028646515.1 Pseudochirops corinnae | reverse complement strand
GAAAGATCTAGAAAGAACAGAGTTTAAATGGAGACTGAAGCAATCTACATGCTCTCGTTCTTTTTGACGTTTGGTTTTCTTTCTTTTTTCCCATTGTTCACTCCATTGGTTACAACCTTTCTATACGACCAGACTATTGTACAATGTGAAAGTATTTGCAGATCCTATACTTGATTGTATGCCGCCATGGGGGGAGGAGGAAGAGGGAAGGGAGAAAATTTGAAACTCAAGGGACTGTGGAACTGAATCTTGTAAACTAAAAGTAAATAAATAAATAAATGAATGAATTTTTAAAAAAAAGAAAATTCAAAAAAACAAAAAAAAAGTGCATACCCTTTGACCCAGCAATACCACTTCTAGGGCTGTATCCCAAAGAGATCATAGAAGTAGGAAAAGGTCTTGTATGTACAAAAGTATTTATAGCAGCTCTTTTTGTGGTGGCAAAGAATTGGAAATCAAGGGGATGCCCATCAATTAAGGAATGGCTAAACAAGTTGTGATATACGAATGTAATGGAATACTATTGTGCTATTAAGAAATGAGAAGCAGATAGACTTCATAATAATGTGGAGAGACATATAAACTGATGCTGAGTGAGGAGAGAAGAACGATGAGAACTTTGTACACAATTACAGACATATCGTATCTGTGACAACTAACACTGATAGAATGGATGCCTCTCAGCAATGCAAGACAACTCCAAAAGACTCATGACAGAAAGGGAGATCCACATGCAGAGAAAGAACTACAGAGTCTGAATTGCTTTCTCTCTTTTGTGTGTTGTTTTCTTTTGCTTGATTCCTTCTTTCTCATTCTTCTCTTCATTGGTATAATTCTTTACAACTTGGCTAATATTTAATGTGAAGATATTTGTAGAACCTATATCGGATTGTTTGCCACCTTGGTGGGGGGCGGCGAGAGAGGGAGGAGGAGAGAGGGGGGAAGAAAATTTGGAACTCAAAGGATCTTGGAACTGAATGTTGTAAACTAAAAGTAAATAAATAAATTAAAATTTTTTTAAAAGTTAATATTTACAACTACAGATGATTTTATAATTGAAAATAACCTTCCCAAAGATTTAATTATAAGAGTTACGACTGATCATCTGAAGTACCTGGAGACATAGTTTCAGAAATACTTTCTTTCAAATTTTGATTCTAAAAAACTAAGTTAAATTCATAAACCATACTCAATTGAGATAAAAAAAAAAGTCAGCCATTAAAAGTTGAAGAAGAATTTGCTGAGTTAACAAGCAGCACAGATTTAAAACTTGAGTTTTCTTTTAAAAAAAAACCATTAACTAAATTTTGACTTGGGATTAGGACAGAATTTCCAACAATTTTTTAAATGGCCCTAAAAATACTTCTGCCATTTTGTGCTATGTATTTATGCAAAGCATTCTCAGCATTGATAATTATAAAATCAAAATATTGATCGACTCTGAAAAATGTTGAAGATGCTCTACGTCCTGCAGCATCAGATATTCTGCCAAGATTTAATTCTTTATGTAAAAATGAACAAGCACATACATCTCATTAGTATGCAAATTTGCATTCATCTTTAATAAATAGTAAAATCATATGTATATCAAAGAATTGTTTTAAAATCAATTTCTTTATGATTTATTACCAGTAAATGTTTGATTTTCATACCTATTTTATATATCTAAATACCCAGGGTCACAGAAAAATTTATTGGGCAAAAAGGGGTCATGAGTGGAAAAAGTTTAAAAAAAAACCCTGCCCTAAGGAAGTGTTGATGACTATAAATTGCATAACACTTTCCAATCTGCCCTGGCAGAGGGAATGTCTTCACCACACATTCCCCTTCCCTAATAAGATCATAGGATTGTATGCAATATGGATTTTTCTTTGGAGTTTAGAAGGGCTTTCTTCTTTTGCTAAATTATACAAGATCAAGCCATATCTCTCTCCCTCCTTTCATCCCTAGAAAGAAAAAAACACAAACAAAAACAATCCCTGTGCTTACCTGATTTGTCTTGTTAAAGATGCTTGTCATTGCTTGCTGTTAAGCTACTCCAAATCCAGAGCACTGAGAAAGCACACTGATGAGTCCTGAGGTTTAGAAGTCTGTTTTGCTTGCAGCTGCTAAAAGCAGATGATTTCCTTTAAAAAAAAAAAAAAAGGCATCGTACCAATAAACACACAAATATTTCATATATACACATATATGTATTTATGTGTGTGTATATACATATGTATGCTATTGTTTGCATAACTTTAGTTTTTCCCATGAAATAGGATTCTTTCCTCATTTTATTTTGGTTTTCAAAGAACAAGTATTTATTCTCTCTCCCCTTTTCCCTTATTTAAAAGAAACAAAAAATAAAACCCTTGTAACAAATGTGCACAGTCAAACAAGGTGAATCCTCACATTATCCATGTCCAAAAATGGATTTCCCATCCTTATCTTGAATCCGTACCCTCTTTCTCAGGTGGTGGGTAGCATACTTTCTCTTTCTCAGGTGGTGGGTACCCTCTTTCTCAGGTGGTGGGTAGCATACTTTCTCTTTCTCAGGTGGTGGGTACCCTCTTTCTCAGGTGGTGGGTAGCATACTTTCTCTTCCTCAGGTGGTGGGTAGCATACTTCGTCATGAGTTCTCTGGAATCATGGCTGGCCATTGCATTGATCAAAGTACTTAAATCTTTCAAAGTTGTTTGTTTGTCTTTACAATGTTGTTGTTGACACTGATCTCCTGATTGTGTTATGTTCATACAAGTCTTCTCAAGTTTCTCTGGTCACACATTTCCACAAGTTTTACAGCAAAATAGTATTCCATTATATTCATATACCATCATTTTTGTTCAACCATTCTCCAACTGATGAACACCTGCTTTTGTCTTTAGTTCTTTGATACTACGAATAAGAGCTGTTATAAATATTTTTGTACATTTGGGTTCTTTTTCTTATTTCTACGATCTCTTTGGGGTAAAGGCCTGGCAGGAATATCATTGTGTCAGAAAATATGCACAGTTTAATGACTCTGGGGGCAAAGTTCCGAATCGTTTTCCACCATAGCTGGATGCATTTATGGCTTCCTCAGAGTACGTTACTACGTGTGTTTTTCCACAACTTATAAAACATCTGCCTTCTTCCATTTTTAGGTCATCTTCACCAATCTGAAAGATATGACATAGACCCTCAGAGTTGCTTTAATTAGCATTTCTCTAATTATTAGTTAGGGCAGCTAAGTGTCACAGTAGATACAGCACTGGTCCTAGAATCAGGAAGACTTGATTCAAATCCAGCCTCAGATACTTATTAGCCCTGTGACCCTGGGGCAAGCCACTTCACTCTGTTTGCCTCAGTTTCCTCATCTGTAAAAAGAGCTGGAGAAGAAAATAGCAAACTACTTTAATATCTTTGCCAAGAAAACCCCAAAGAATTCATGAAGAGCTGGACACGGACTGAAACAACTGAACCACAACAAAAATTATTAATTATTGGTAGTATTTTTCCATATGACTGTTGCTAGTTTAGCTACCTTCCTCTGAAAGTTGTCTGTTTCACATCCTTTGACTGTTTGTCATTTGGAGAATGGTTATTACTCTTATATATTTGAATCTATTTATTGTATATGCATTGAAAATGGCATCTTTACCAGAGAAACTTGCTACAAAGATGTTTTTCCCCAGTTACCTGTTTTCCTTCTAATTTCAGCTACATTGATTTTGTTTATGCAAAAACTTTTCAATTTTGTGCTATCAAAATTGTCTATTTTGTCCTCTGTGACTTTCTTCTCTATACCTTGTGTGGCAATGATCGCTTCCCCTATCCATATATCCTTCAGGAAATTTCATCCATGACCCTCTAAAAGGTGTGATATTTCCTTTTACATGTAAATCGTTCATCCATTTAGAGCCAATCTTGGTATACAGTACGAGGCATTGGTCTTAACTTAATTTATGCTAGACTGCTTTCCAATTTTCCCAGGAATTTTTGTCAGATGAGGAATCCTTTCCCCATTAGCTCTGGGTCTTTGAGTTTATCAAACACTAAGATGAATGCGGTGTTCTTTACTATATATTGTCTACCTAGTCTATTCCATTGATTGAGTTCTTTTAACCAATATCAAATCATTTTAATGATTACTAATTTGTAGTATTATTTAAGAACCGATGCTGCTAGACCTCCTTCCTTTCTACATTTTTATTATTTTCCTTGAGATTCTTGTCCTTTTGTGACTCCAGATGAATTTTTTTTGTTTATAAAGTAATCTTTTGCAAGTCTGATCAGTATGGCACCAAATAAGTAAATTAATGCACATAGTAGTGTTATGTTTATTATATTTGGTTATCATATCCATTATCAATTAATATTCCTCAAATTATTTAGACCTATCTTTATTTCCATAAAGAATATTTTGTAGGAGCAGCTAGGTGGTGCAGTGAATAGAGCACCAGCCCTGGAGTCAGGAAGACCTGAGCTGAAATCCAGCCTCAGACACTTAACACTTACTAGCCATGTGACCTTGGGCAAGTCACTTGACCCCAATTGCCCTCAAAAAATAAAAAAAAATTTTTAAAAGAATATTTTGTAGTTATATTCATATAGTTTATTTATATAATTTTAATCAGAAACTTAATTGAAATAAGAATCAGAGAATTGTGTATGTATTCTCTTACATATTCTCCCCATCATAAAAGTTCAGTCAAAACTCATACCTACAATAGGTCTAGACTTAGAATAAGTTGAGCACAGAACTTCAGTTGGGACAAAGTCTACACCTTCCTCCTCTCCTACTTCTCTTTGGAAATCATTTGCTCTCTTTGGTGAGCACTGCCTTTTTCTGTCTCTGTCTCCTAGATACTTGATGATCTTCATCTCCCTATATGGTCACACAGTCATTCTGGCTTCTGAAGTTCTGGTTGGCTCAAGAATTCTCAGTATTTACCCAGCAGCCACTGGGGCTCCCATCCTTCATGGTCAAAGAACTTGGATGCTGAAACTTGTTCTTTCAATGCATTTGCTAACCATATCCCAACCCATTAGAGTAAAGAGCCTCCCCCAATTTTTTTTTTTACTTTAAGTTTATGGACAAGACTGCTCAATACCTCACTCCTACTGCAATAATTGACTGGTTCATCTCCCTGCCTTTCCCTACTCCAATGTATCCTCCACATGGCTTCCAGAGTGAGGTTCCTGAAACACAGGTCTGTTCAGGTCATCCTGCTACTTGATAAACTCCAGTGGTTCCCTATTAACTCCAGGATCAAATATAAACTGCTCTGTTAGGCTTTTAAAATGCTTCATAAACTGGCTTCTTCTTGCTTTCCAGGTTTTTTTAAACTTAACATCCCTCCACACACTTCAAGAACAGCTTATTGTCGTTCCTACATAATGTTCCATCTTCATACTCCTTGCTTTTTCACTGGATGTCATCCATGCTCACCCTCCTCAACTCTTCTTCCTAACTTCCTCAGCTTCCTTCAAGACTTACTTCCAATCCTCATTTCTGGGGGCAGCCTTTTCAGGCCCTTCTCCCTTAGTTCCCACCATGAGTGTCTTCCCTTTGAGACTGCCTTCATTTAAACTAGATATATCTTAGATGGACAATTGTTTGCATATTGTCTTCTACAAAAGAATTCGGGCTCCTTTATTACAGGGACTATGTTTTTGCCTTCTTTATTATGTTCACAGTGTTTAACACAATGTCTGGCACATAGTAAATGCTTAATAAATACTGACTGAATGACTGTCTTTCCACATATGCCTAGATTCTCCTCCCAAATGGAAGAATTTGTATTCTTTGCAAGTTCTACCAGGTACATATGTATAGTCTATAAAACTTCCATCTAATGGCACCTACCACAACATATAGGTATAGATGTTACAAAATCATATAGTAATTTACCAGATACATAGGACCAAAACAAAGGCATATATTATATATTAATCAATCAGGATTCTTTTTAAACCCCTTATTATGTGCCAGGCAAGTGGTAGGTGCTGAGAAAACAAATACAACAAATAAGATGAACCCTAATCACAAGGAATTTACATTCTAATGGGGGAAACAATAAGAATAAATATATCCTCATGACTATATATGGAATAACTATAAATAAATGTATACAGAATGAATCTATGACTCACGATAGTCATCATGAATATGCTTAAATACAGAAATAACACCAACGCCTTCTTGAGTATATAATGCTGTATTACCCAGCAGCAAATGATCCCAGAATGCTATGATTTTGTGTCTGTTTGATTTGTACAAAAAAATCTCATGGTTTTTCTCTCTCTGTCAAGGGATGCTGCTCACTGATGTCAGTATGTAGAGTCTGCCCTCTGTTCTTAATATGTTGCCTTATTTTAGTACCAATTGTCTGAACCGTGTGAGCAGTAGGACGTCCTAGTCACATCTGGGAGTTAGGATGGATCTTCACTTTGCAAGCTGAGTAGAGAATGGACTAGAGTGGAGAAAGTCTTAAGGCAGGGAGCTGAACCAGTCAATAATCACAAAAGTCCATGAGGGAGGTTTTGGGCAGTCTTGTTTCTAATAGGATAAGGTGTGATAGATGGTGACTTTGCTTGGTCTATGTAGTAAAAATGCATGGGCTTTGGGATAATGACCTTTATTCATGTTCCTTAAGGCCCTTATTGTCTTTCTCAGGTCACTTCTGTGTTCTAGGTAACTCAAGTTATTGGAAACCCTATCCCCCAGTTAACGGGGATATACATGCAATTAGAGAGAGTCATCTGGGCAGCATCACTTAATGGAGATGAACTCAATAGGCCCTACACCCATTCTATTCTCTGAATACCAGCCTTCTGCATAGGCGGCATGCAGATTTGTGTCAGCAAACACCATGGGACTACATGAGTGGTATCCTTGCCCATCCCCCTTGAAGCACTGCATGTCCATTAGGTCATTGACTGGATAATCTAGGTACCTCTTTGCTGTGAGTTTCTAGATCTACAGATGGTCTGCAGTTAATGATGCTATCTCCATTCCCTAAGGAATGAGGCTCCATAGTCGGTCAACAAGTATTTATTAAATGCTTACTATTTTGCAACTGGATTCATTTCTTAATCAATCATTCCGTAAGTATAATAAATAATAAATGTTTATTGATTGATGGATGAATGAATCTGTCCCCATTTATGTATCAATACAAGACAGCACTTTCTGGAAAACCAAGGCCAAATTACCACTTGGAGCATGCCCAACATGCATGTGTGCAGCCCATTGAGAACTGGAGCCCAACACTATTAGGAACTTCTGAAGGCTCCTTTGGTGTTCCTCCTGAAGTAGGCAGCCCTGAGATCTGAATCCTAACCACTTTGTCCTTTAGCCAGGAGTTACTCTAAACAACATTTCAGTAAGAGACAGGATGCCTGGCTCCAGGGTCCTTCACTGAGATCTATCTGCCCTGGGGCCTCAGCCTCTAATATGATTTCAGTGGCCCACACCTAAGGGTAACATAAGGCGATTTTATTTTCCACTGAAATGACCAGTTGTTTTAAATTAACCCCCTGAATCAAAATGCTCTTTGGACTACATTTTAGGATAAAAAAGAGAAACTAGGCCCATTTTTCCAGTAGGGGACAAATGAATTACCCCCTCCCTCATCTGCGTCTCCCCTGCTGCCTCTTCTAACATTATTTCATGGCTACACTTGAAATTTTAAAACCATTTTCAATTTAGACTGAATTTATTAGTGTTAACACTCAGGATAAGTGAGAGTGAGAGAGCAGTGTCAGGGAGGACAAATTGACCATTAAAAACACTTTTTAGAGTCCTTTTGACAATATTTTTATCAATTTTGTAGTAAGGGAAGGAGGAATGTCACAGCAGGCACACTCTCACTTGGAGCCATAGAAATAAAAGCTGATATCATCCATGGGAGAGAGAGAAAAAAAAAAATCACTGTATCAAAAAGAGTGAGTCTGGGTATATCCAATTACACGATGGTGTTGTCATACACAGGATGTATATTCAAATGTGTTTGCATATTTCTAAGCAGATCATACATCAAAATTAGAGCCATATTGTTCCTTCTCCAGTGAAACTGTTTATATAGGAAATGTCGTACCAAACGTTGCCTGCCTCCATCATGCCTTACATGTGATTGCAGTGTGAGATAAAAGCCCTTATGTCCACAAACATGAGGAAAGTCTATATGTACACGAGGAATCAAAAGAAGGCGTGATTTAAACACAAACACCATTATCGACAAAGGGATTGCTGGTGTTTATGCAGATATGGAAAAACCATATCCTTCCTGGCAGATTCAGAATTAGGAACTGGATCAGAAAAGACTATCTATCAGTCCAGTGGAGTGCCTGGAACAGTGTCTATCCCCATGAGAATGAGGATTAGTCTCATTGCAAGTGAAAGGCATGCCTCGCTCACCTCCCCTTGAGATCTACCTCACCAGGTTGACAGCAGTGTGTTGAAATTATAAGAACACTAGGGTTTCAATCAGAGGTCCTAGGTTTAAATCCCCAGTTCTGGTCTTTATCATCTGTGGAACCTTGGGAAAGCCAATTATCTCCACAATTTGGAACTATGCCCAAAGGGTAATTGAGCTGTGCGTACCCTTTGACCTAGCAATACCACTTCCAGGTCTATAACCCCCAAAAAAATCATTAAAAAAGGAGGGGGGAAGGACCCACATGTACAAAAACATTTATAGCAGCTCTTTTTGTGATGGCAAAGAATAAGAAATGGAGTGTATGTCTGTCATTTATGGAATGGCTGAAAAAGTTGTGGTATGTGAATGTAATGGAATACTTTTGTTCCATAAGAAATGATGAGCAGGTGGACTTCAGAAAAACCTAGAAAGACTTACATGAACTGATCCCGAGGGAAGTGAGCAAAACCAAGAGAACATTGTATATAGTAACAGCAACATTGTGTGATGATTAGCTATGATTGACTTAGCTCTTCTCAGCAATACAATAATTCACAATTCCAAAGGACTCGTGATGGAAAATGCTATCCACATCCAGAGAATACTGATGGAATCTGAATGCAGATTAAAGTATACAATTTTCACTTTTTTTCATAGTTTTTTCTTTTGTTCTGTTTCTTCTTTCACAACATGACTAATATGGAAATATGTTTTACATGATTGCACATATATAGCCTATATCAGATTGCTTGTTATCTTGGGGAAGGGGAAGGGAAGGGAGGAAGGAAAAAAAAATTGGGGGCTCAAAATCTTTCAAAAAATGAATGCTGAAAATAATCTTTATGTGTAACTGGAAAAAAATAAAATACTATTAAGCAAAAATAAAATAAAAAAGAAAGTTACCCCTCTCCTTAGGATCTCAGTCCGATCATGTGTAAAATGAGAGGGTTGGACTTAATCATAGAGCCGGTGTTTACACAGAGCTTGACAAACATTATGGCATTTGATTCTCACATGAATTCTGCAAATCATATGCTATCATCATTTTTGTCCCCATTTCATAGATTAAAAAAATAATTGAAGCTCACAGAGGTGAAGTCATCACATAGTAAAAGCTAAGGGCAGAATCTGACCCCAAGTCTTACCAGAATCAAAGTCAAGGAAGAAAGCTGTTGGATTTTGAATTGGAAGGGATCTTTGAGAGCTCTTTGTCTGACCCCTTCATTTCACAGATGAGGAAACTGGGATCCAGACAAGTCACTTGACCTCTCTGGAGGGCAGTCTCCTCATGTGTGAAATGTGGAGGCTGGATTACACGACATCTAAGGGCCTTTTCAGCTCTGGCCCCTGTGGTTAGATAGCCAGTTGTTTCTGTTGCTTAGAACTTGAAGGGGTAAAAACACCCCATTGCCATAAGACCTGATGTTACAGGACACAGCTCCAATTTTGTGTCATTCTTAATGATGGCCCTCATAATAAGAGGGCCATCTTACATCTGTTTTGTGGTTTATAGTTTACAAGGTGCCTTCACATCCACTATCCCATGAAAACCTCCCAAGAAGCCTAGGAGATAAGTGGGTAGAACAAATATTACAGAGATAAGTTCTACCTATAGTATTCTTCTGCTCTCGCGGTCTCGTAACTGTCCAAAAAGGAAGTGAAGATAGTATGGTATGCCCTGTTTGAGATGAAGCCCTGCCAGTTCTTACAACCACTGCTTCCTTTTCTAGATGTTCACTAGCCACCCTTTTAATGATATATCCTAAAAGTTTCCTAAGAGTTAAGGTCAAAGTCAAGAGTCAAGATCAAAATCCCTGAACTAAAATTTGCAGACTCTCCTTTTTTTGGGAATTGGGCCATTGACCTTTCTCCAATAATGAGGTATCCCCTCCCATTCTCCACAATCAGTTGGTCCTCTTCAAGAATGAAGGACAAACAACAACAATCAATTGATCAATAGATCATAGATTTTAAAATAACATGGGCCTTAGAAGGCATTATGCCAGATTCTCTCATTTTACAGATGAGGAAACTGAGGCTAAGCAAAACTAAGCACCTTGAATTACATAAGAAGTTTGAGGCAAGGATTGAACCCAGGTCTCCCTGCCTTCAAGCCCAGCCTTCTATCTGCCAAGCCTCCTAGCTGCCCTATAGACAGGGCCATAATAAGGTCAGGGAAAAGGCCTTTAGAATGAGCAGTTAGAAGGCTGGTGGTAGCTTTAGAGAGAACGATTTCAGTTTAATGTTGAGGCTGGAATTCAGATTGTCATCTTTTGAAGGAATAATGGGAGGTGTAGAAGAGGAGAAAACAGGTATCTACACCTCTTCTAGGAGCCTGGCAGCAAAATGGAGGTGAGATCTAGGTTGATATACAAGAGGAATGATGGTAGGAGTAAGAGAAGGGTTGGTTTCTTTTTTTTTAAATCTCGATGATCTCTAAGGCCCCTTCCAGCTTGAGATTTAGGATTCTAAAAGGCTGGGGAAGCCATAATGGCCTGTGTAGACAGAAGAAAAGGAGCCAGTTGATAGGAATACATGGTAAATTGGGAGGAGTGGCTAGTTGTTGGAGTACAAGGAGGAGATGGAGGACCACATGTTTCTCTGCCAGTGCAGCAAATGAGGAGAGATTAGGGAGTGATGAAGAGGTATATTGAGGTAAAAAAGTGAGGAAAAGAGGGAACTCCCAGCAGACGGCCTCAATTTTTCTGGTTAAGTAAAAGACAAGGTTCTTTGCAGAACGGTGAAGGAGTAGCAAAGAGATGGTGTAAATAGCCAGAGAAAAAAGGGAAAATTTGGAACAGTTGTGCCAGAAAGATTCAATCAGGGAAGAAAAAAAGGGTGTCCATACAGCCTTGAGGATCAAGTTGAGATTAGGTAACAATTTTGAGTGGAGCCAAGCAGCAGAGTTGTTTAACGTCTTCTAGTATTGTCCAGCAGTTCATGATTATGAGCAGCTGATGGAGGGGATAAGGCAGGGTTAGAGCTTGGGAAGGAAGGGGCAACAACAGGACAAAGAAGTAATACGTTTGCGCTGGCTAGCTATGGCTTTGGAAGAACTTTGTCCATCTCAGCCTCTTTTTTGGCACCTTTCATCCCTCCAAGCTTTCAAGGGGAGGAAAGAGAAGTCACAGCAGTGGTGATAATCTGGGAATACAAGGACAGATGAAGTAACTAGAGGCTGAGGTGAAGATAAAAAATAAGTTTAGGGAGGGTAAGGATGAGGGAGAGAACAAAGAATAGGAGCATAAGGAAAGGACCCATTCTTTCACTAGTATCATCGGGTCTGTAGGTTGTACAGGTCTAGAGAGAAGGTGGAACAAAACACAGTAGACAATTATGAAGTGATTCCTAGACGGGGAGGAGATTTTCCTAACTACAGAGGAACTCAGATGTGAGTAAATAAAACATGTCATATCCTGTGCTTTGTTAGCCCAAATGCTCATGGGGGAACCAAGAGCCCTTTGAGGGAGAGACATGAGCCAAAGTTTGCTACTTTCAGAAGGAAGATGTCATGTCTTGCTACCACAGGGATTAAAGGGATAGTTAATGAGCATCTAAAAAGGGGAAGCAAGGATCGTAGCACCTCGTCAAGAACAGGTCATACCGGACTAACCTTTTATGTCAGGGCTGGTAGACTAATGGCTCAGGGGAATTCTGTAGACATACTTTAACTAGATTTCAGCAAAGCATTTGATACAATCTCCCATGCCATTTTCATGAACAAGATATAGAGATGGGATTAGGCAATAATGTTGTTAAACGGATTTTTAACTGGTGTTTGTGTGTTTGGACCTCAGAAATAGTCCCTAATGATTCAATGTTTCCAGCCCAAGGATCTGTTCTCGATCTCGCGTTGTTGAACATTTTATCTATGATTTAAATTAAGGGATTGATGACATGCTTTTCAAATATGCTGGTGACAAAGCTAAAAGAAATAGCTAAAAGTGTGTGACAGAGTCAGGATGCAAAAAAAATGTGAAAACTAGTCTGTTTGGCCAAACCCAAGAAAATTATTTTAACAAAAATAAATGTAAAGACTTAACATTGGGTTCAAGAACTCAACTTTACAAGTACAAAATGAGAGAGGCATAGCTAGACAGAAATTTGCCTGAAAAAGAGCTGGGGACTTTAGGAAGGTCATTAACAAGCTAGAGCATGCCTAAAGAAGTGTAATCAGGATGGCGAAAGGTGTCAAGATCATGTTTATATGAGGATCAGTGGAAGGAACTTGGCATGTTGATCCTGGAGAAAAGAAGACTTTGGTGGAAATCTGAGAGCTGCCCTCAAGTATCTGAAAAGCTGTCCTGTGTTAGTGAGTCAGTCTCCCAAAGTGACCCATGCTGGCACATCAGGAATCAGAGTCAAAGAACGCTCTCTGAAACCCCTCCAAATCTTCTTGTACCTCAGGACCTTCTTGTTAGAAGATTTGTGGGATGAATAGATGATGGAAGTTGAGTCAAGCTTCATATTGGCAGCAGAAAGAAGAGGAGAAACCATGGGATTCTGATGTAGTCAATAGAATGAGAGACTTGGAGTCAGGAAGAGCTAAGTTCAAATCTCCCCTTTGTCACTTCCTCTAGCTGTGAGACCTTGGGCAAGCCACAATCTCTCCGAGCTTCAGTTTCTTTAATTATAAAATAAAATGAGGGCATTAGGACTACATGACCTTAAGTGGCTGTCTGGATCTAAACTTATGATTCTAGGATTCTTTCACACTTCTACCGCACCTTCTCAACCATAATATTAGCTTCTTTTCTTTTCTGTTGTTCCTATACAGGAATCTCTATACATTCTCCCTGTCCTGAGAAACTCGATCCATTGGTCAGACCTCCCAAAAATTTACCTGGAGTTTTGTCCAACCCTAGAGACAGTTTTCTTCCCACTTCTATCCTCCAAACTTTGTATTCCTGTCTTTTGAACTATAGATTTTGATCCTCCAAGAATTTCCTAACAGCAATTTTTATAGTATCAGAGAACTAGAGACTAAATTGGTACCCATCCACTAGGGAACTGCTAGACAAATTTTATGGTATATGAATGGAATGGATGACCTTTGTGCTATAAGGAAAGCTGACAGTTTCAGAGAAACATGGAAAGAGTTGTATGAACTGATACAGAGTGAAATAAGAAAAACCAAGGGAACAATTTGTATACTAACAACAGTCATGTAAAGACAAGCTTACCTATGAAAGACTTAAGAACTCTGAAGAGTACAACCACCAAAACACAATTGCTGCTAATTTATGATTAATTAATTAATATATACTACCTTCCTCCTAACAAAGAGGTGAGGGACAAAGGGTGCACACTGAGACTTACGGTTTTGTGTATTATCAATATTGAGATTTATCTTACTTGATTATGGATATTTGTTTCAACAATTTTAATATTCTTTTTTTCTGTGGAGGAGGAGAGATGAGATGGTAAGAAAAAAGATTTTTGTTCATTGAAAAAAATAAATTCAAAAGCATTCATTGGGGCAGAAGGGGGTGGGAAATGCCTCTTACACTTTATTGGTTGAAAGATGTCAAGCATGGTCCTGATGCTTTCCGTCACGCTAAGGGCTCACTGCCAGGGCAGCCACAAGGTGATAAATTTATGTTGGTCACAGAGACCCAAGAAGATGATCTTAGTAAGGGTTAAATGTATAACATCTGCATAGAGATGTGGGGGGGGGGGGAATCCCCATTGATGAAATCACACACTTTTCAAATATTTGAAGAAGCGTCTTAACACATCTATGCCTAGTAAAGAGAATGATCCTGAGGACAAAGCTAATCATGAAATAGAAAGGAAATGGGGAGGGAAGACTTTGAGGAGTTGACTATAGTCATGCCCATGTTTCTCCTGAGGTTAATAGTGGACAAGCTTACTATTGCTATACCTATCTGGGCTGTTTATTTATGTGGCCAGCGGATTACTGGGTTACTGTGCAGATCGCCTGTGGTCAGAGCCAGCAGAAGTGTGTGAACAGACAACTTTATTTTAGAAAAGGACTTCCAATTTACTTTGGGGATTTGCACTATGCTTTGTAGAAAATGTGCTTTATGAAACCAGCAGCCCTTGTCCATTAATCTTTCTGAGATTTACCCAATAGGGAGACACTAAGTTGTTTTTTTTTTCCCCAGTGCTCCACAACCATCCCCCCCCCCCCATCATCCATATATTTCTAATATCATCTGAATCCTTTTCATCTGTTCCTCAAAGCAGGCCATTATACTACCTAGCACTTTGCTAGTGTTTCAGTACATGGGAAAGAACATACATTTACAAAGGCAGAGGTCCTGGGTTCGAATCCCACCTGTTATGCCTTCTTGATTGTATTACTTCGGACAAATCACTTGTGTTTCCTGGGCCTCAGTCTTTTCATCTGTAATAGGTCCATTCCAGCTCAAGAGCTTAGAAATATTACATAACTCAAGCCTCATCCCTTGAGATAGACATTAGCCAGGCCAGATAAGTAAACCACACTTCCCCGAAAATGTACCCTCACTCAAAGAGCGGGGCTCTGGCCAGAATAGGAATTAGACTCACTAGGGCTATAATTAAGCCAGGAATGACAATTCCATGTCATCTGGTCCAAGGCCACACATTCTGTGGGTGCTCAAAAGGTTCTTCCCCTAAGTGGGTGACAAAAGAAGAGCCATGCTTTGGTGAAAGTTGATTCAGGCCTACAACCAACCAATTCCGAGATCCAGTAGGAAAACCTGACTCAGAGGCTGGAGATTACAAAATTCTCCTTCCAAAATTCAATTCCACATTTATGGAATGTTTTAATATTATTTTTTTTATGGAATTTTATGGAATTCTGGAATACCTTTTATGTGTAGGCACCAGGCTAGGCCCTGGGGTAACAAGGATGAAATCAAGAGTGCCTGCCCTCAAGGAGCTTTCATCATACTTATGGGCAGGGCAGGATAGTAACACAGATTAGTAAGGAAATAAAAACTAAACCTAAGCTATATATATCCAGGTTCATTTTGAGGGGAAGATCATTAAGAACTAGAACAGTCAGGAAAATACCTCGTGTAGTAGGTAGCAATGGAAGAAAGCTAGTGAGGGATTCCAAGGAGGGGAAACCACCTTTCAAAGGTGTGGAGATACAATGTCAAGTATGGGTAACCACACATTCCAGCTTGGTCAGCCTCTTGAGAACTTTAGGGGAAGTCTCTCAAAAGAGAGGGGGGATGCCGATCATGAAAGGGTTCTTTACGGCAAGCAGAGGAGATGTTCTTTTACTCCCAAGGCCATAGGGAGCTACTGAAGGTTCTTGGACAGGAGAATGATTTTGTTTAATCCCTCATAACAAAAAAAAAAAGAAAGGATACTTTTGCTGGCGACACTGAATATTAGCACCAGTGCCTGAGGGAGTGGCCCCAAAGTCAGGAATGTACACACAAGTCTGTCAGGTCGTATTTCAACCCAAAGTCAATTCAAGAAAGACTTCTTAAAACTCAAACCTGAACTGAGGGTAAGATTTGTCTTACAATGTCAACAATCACTTTGTTATTAAAGAAACAAAATTGGGGAAGGGAGGCAGCAGATGGACCCATCTGAAGGGGATGGGGAGAAGGAGGGGGCAGCTGTGTCTAAGTCAGTGTAAGAATTGTTGAAGGATAATTTGTGTGTGAAAATAAAACCCCTGTAAATCTGCCAAGGCCAACGGGGCCGAAGATAAATGGCTAACAGGAAGGCATCTCTCCTGCACAGAGCCAGTCCCTGGGCTCACTGAAGGTTCACAATGGGCTTGTCCTGGGTTTCAGACATTTTGGAAGGTGGGGGTTGAGGTGGAAAGAAAAATAAGCCATTTGATATTGGTTTTTCCACCCTCAACAACATCTTCTTCCTTTTCCTTGTTTCTTATTTTTATTAAAATCTAAAATTTCATGCTCTGCCCTAGGGCCAGAAAGTGCATCATGACCACAGAGACAGAATATAATAATAACCACTCACATTTCCACAGCACTTTAAAAATTTGCGAAGTGCTTTATGTAATGCATAGCCTCCTGTGATCCCCACAGCAACTCCTGAGCCTCTACAGATGAGAAATCTGAAGCTCAGATGGAAGTGACTTACTCAGATCACATAGCTTGAAATGACTGAGCCAGAATTGGAACTCAGATCCTCCTATGAATCCAGCTCACTATAACATGGTGAAGTAAGAGAAAATGAACCTGACAGCTAAGGGGGCAATCTTCTTTTGAACAATTGACCTGGAGTCAAGAAGTCTTGAAGGCCTTATCTTATTTACTGGCACTGACTGACTGGGTGACCCCTGGAAAAGTCACTAAACCTCTCTCATCCTCAGTTTCTCCATGTAGTAAAGATAGCACCTGCTTCGAAGGGTTGTTGTGGGGATCAGATTAGATAATGTAAAGGGTTTTGCAGACCTTGAAAATGTTATCTCTCATTATTATTATTATTGTTATATATTCGAAGTACTTACTATTAATAGTCTACATAATATATTATATATTAGAGATATAATTATATAGTTATCTATCACATAGTTATATTATTAATATGTTAATATATAATATATTATTATATATTATATATGTTAACATATATAATATACACATCGAAGTACATATATGTATATATTTAATATATACAGATAGACAGACAGATAGATAATAGTGCTTTAAGGTTTGCAAAGTGTTTTTATAAAACTGGGATGTAGGTGCCATTATTATACCAAATTGTACAGATGAGGTAACTGAGGCCACAGAGGTTTTTACCCATGATCCCACAGCTAGTAAACGGCTGAGGCAAGATTTGAATCCAGGTGTTCCTGAGTCTAGGTCCAGTGTTCTATTTGCTCTAGATACCTCAGCACCTAACTGCCCTATTTGTGGAAATAGCAATTGGAAGGGGACATTGAGACAATTTAGTCCGTTGCCCTTTCTTTTTACAAAGGAAACTGAACCCTAGAGAAATCATGGGACTTGTCCGAGGTCACATAGCTTTGGCAGGACTGAAGCTTGGATTCCCACCCAGGTCTTCTTAAGGAAAGTTGTTGTTGTCTTAACCATATTTGCCCAGCTGCCTCTCAGTGCGCCACCATACGATTTAGAAAGTAACAGAGTAAACTTAAGTCACATAAGAATGCGAAATTTAGAGTCAGAGAGTATCTTAGATAGTCATAGGATCACAGATTTACAATAGGTAGGTACGTTTATGGTTGACCATTTCCTTTTACAGATGAGGAAATGGAGGCGCAGAGAGGGCATGTTACTTGCCCAGGTAGCAGAATCATTCAGCAAACCCAGGTCTCCCAACTCCCACATCAGAACGCTCCCAATGGACCAGAGACCCTCCTCCATGACTCTCGACATTACAAGGGTTCTGGGTGAGCACAGACTGCCCAATGGCCATCTCTCATTCTTGCAACATGACCAGCCCCATCTGCTTTTTCACTCCCACAGTTTTTCAGCAGCCTCTTTTATACCCTTCTGCAAAAGCAGACAAGAGAAGATCGTCATGCATGCTTATTTCACAAGGACCAGCCACTGTTAGTTTTTCTCTTCTCGCTTTGTTGCTTCCTCATTACCTTCGCTGTTTATCACTGGGGGTGAGGAGGAGAGGGTAGTGTGGAGTATGAAAAAGAAAAATGAGATTAAAGTCAAGGGAGCTGCATTCGAATCCTGGCTCTGAAACTTGCTAGCGGTGTGATCATTAACAAGTCAGGACGACTCCCTCGGTCACGGGTTCAAAGGACCCGAAGCTGATTGGAATCTCGAGGTTCTCTACCAAAACCCCCTCATTTTATAGGCAAGACAGAGAAAGGAGATGACGTAGTCAACATCTTTCAGTTGTTAAGGGACAACGTCAGCATTCAAACCTGGTCCCCAGACTCTAAATTGGGGTATTTTAAGGCAGAAATCAAATCCCTCGAGGGCAAAGACTGTTTCATTTTTGTCTTTGTGGACCCAGCACCTGGAATGGTGCCTAGTATGTAGTAGGTGCCTAATAAATGCTTGTTGCTTGCCTCATCTGTAAAGTGAGATTAATCACACACCCCCAGTCCAGGGCTGCTGTAGGGATCAAACGAGACAACACTTGTAAAGCACTTAGTGCATTGCCTTTCCCATGGTCCGGGCTACATAAACGTCAGTATTATCTGCTAAATGGAGATCATGCTGGCCCTACTCACCTCCCCAGGGTGTGCTGGGGAATCTTACAGCATGATGGCCGGGGGAGCTGTGCTCCACAAATGACGTCTCGCACGGTGCCACCCCGCTTTCAGCCCCCTGTTGTCCTGTGGGGGCAGGCTCCCGAGGCTTTCAGCGCTCTCATGCTAACCCCTCCACGTTCATGGCTCTCCGCGAAGGTGACTCACCATAGAACGAGCTCCTTCTGCTCCTGACCCTTCCTTGCCCCTGGATTTCAAAACTTACCATTCCTGACTTGCATCAGGCATCAGCTCTTGTGTTTCCTGAGCTGTTTACCCTAGGGCCCCTCTTGGCATCTGTGAAAATGGCCAGTCATGGAATAATGGAAATTGATATCTGGCCAATGCATTATTTTACTTAGTCTCCTCTGAGGCAACGAAATGTCCTCGTTCCTAAGGGCAGACATTGATTCTGAGAGTAACAGGTACCAGGCCTGGCACTCTATGGGGAAGAACTTTTTTTTGACCAAGGGCACCTTTAAGTTCCCCCTCCCTCGAAGAGCAAGAACAATGACTGGGGCTCTGACTTGGGAGAGTGACAAGGAAAGGGTGGGACTGGGGAGAGATTGCTGCGGCTGGTACTGGCCACAAGGTGACAAGGGTGAGTCGCCTTGGACAAATCACCTTCCCTATCTGAACTTCAGTGGGTTGGATTGGACGACTTCTAACTTCCATAATTCTATGAATGGAGGATGGTCTGCAGCAAACAAGGTCCCAGAGCCTCACACTGGGACCTTAGAGATGATTAACCCTACACTCCTCCAAGCCAGCAAGGCGGAAACTGAGGACTGATGGTGAGAGAACTGACTTACCCAAGGTCAGTAGCAGAGCTGGATTGCAATCCCAAGGCCTACACCCCCATATCTAGAGCTTTTTCTGTTGAGCTTCTTTGGTTGTTGGATATTGGGTCATTCACAGGATCATAGAGAGGAACTTCAACACTCACAAACACAGAAGGTCAAAGTTGAAAAAGATGGGAAAACATAGAATGTTAGATCATAGAGCCTGGAAGGTCAGAGAAGGAAGGAATCTTCAGCAGTAGAGGGTTAGAACAGAACAGAAAATGTTAGAGCTGGAAGGGTCCCAGGATGTAGAATATTAAATATCAGGGCATGATGAAACTATAAATCATCTCCCCTTACATTATAGAGGAAGAAACCAAGGCTCAGAGAAATGAGCGCCTCCTTCTCCCTCTTCCCAGACTTTCTCTTTAGTCCTGCTTCCTGCTTATACTCCAATCCCATCTCAGTTTTGTGGCCCACTCACAAAGCCCTGTGATTTTTAAATTAAGACTAGTATGGAACTTTGTTTGGGCACAGACGATTTCCAAGGTCCTCACTCCCACCATGCTCCCCCATTGGAGGGCAGCAGGTTTCTCCAACAGTCCAGTGAAAGGAACACAGCCACCCATTTACACAAGGAATTTTCCTTAGGCCTCCTGCAAGCACTCCCATTAATGAGAGCACCCGAAAGAAAACTGGGGTGTTCAAAAAGACATAGTCTATTTTATTTAAATGCTCCTTTGTTTATAATAAATTGTGAGTCGCTTGAAAATCTAATTCTTCCTGCTATCAATCAATCTTGTCCTTGACCGCTTGGCAAACGCTACCTCATTTTTCCCAGTCCCAGTAAGAATGGAGTTGAAGCTAGAGGTTGGAGTGTTTACTTCCTTCATCATGAGCCATCACCAAGGAAAATGACAGCCTCATGTTGCAAAGAGAAGCCAGAAGGTTGAAGAACTGAACTTGAACAAGGAATTTTGGAGTTCCCCCCCTACACACACACCCACACCCCTTCCAAAGGAGGCCTAAAAACATGGTCAGACAATATGGCTGGAAAGTAGAAGGTATGTAGGGGAAATTTAAATCCTGGCAAAAACCTATTATGAGTTATCTGTCAGGAGGCATAGCTTCTGATTGTGGACAGCCAGGCACTATCTGCCTTTCACTGTGTATCATTATTATTTTAGGGGACACAGCTTGATCTGGGGGAGGTCTGGATATCTAGACCACCTAATGAGCCAGGCCAAAAGTCATCCTTGTCTGGAAGCAAATTCTAATAGTATATCATGTTTGTGGGGCAGCTAGGTGGTATTGGGTGGAATTCAGGAAGACTCATCTTCCTGAGTTCAAACCCAGCCTCAGATGCTTCCTAGCTAGATGACTCTGGGCAAGTCACTTGACCCTGTTTGCCTCAGTTTCTTCATCTGTAAAATTTCAAAAAAAACAAAAACACTCTAGTGTCTTTGACAAGAAAATCCCATCTAGGGTCACAAAGAGTCAGATATGACTGAAACAGTGCCAATACCCACAACCATAACTGAAAGGTCCATTTATTAGCTACTTGTTATACAATATTGTAGGATGACTTGGACTGAACTCTATTAGTGCTGGGCACACATTTCCAAACCTCCTATAGACAGAATACTCTGGAAGCTTGGTTGGTATGTAGGACCAGAGATCAGAGTTGGAGGACAGCTCAGAGGGAGTGAGTCCAGCTAGCTCAACACTTTCATTTTAAAGATGAGGGAATTGTGGCCTAGAGCAGGATCATAAGATCATAGCTCTAGAATCAGAAAGGGCTTTGGAAGGTCCAGCTCCTTCATTTTACATAGGATGAAACCAAAGCCTGGGGAGTATCCAACATGGGACAGGAACCAAGGTCTTCTGACTTCAGAGCCAGAGGTGATGCTACTGTACCATTCCTCCCATTCTGAAAGTAGTCAAAATAATACTTCAAGGATCTGTGTGTGACTTTGATCTCTCCACCAAAGAAGATCTCAAATGCTCCAGAGCTTAGTCTATGGCTGTGGAGAGTTTTTGTGGCCAAAACTCCTTTATCCTGATACCAACCTGGCAATGAGCTTCTTAAAATTGAGTTAGATATAGTCTGAAGATAGACACACAATCTATCCCTAGAGCCTTGACTTGAAGCCTTTTAGTGGGACCTCCCAGAACCTGGGTTCCATCAGCACAGCCTCTGAGAACCCTGGGCGCCCCTCACGCAATAATGAGGCATCAGCAGAGGACTACTAGATCAGAGACCTAGGGCTAGGTGGAACTCAACTCCTCATTTAATAGATGAGACAACTAAGCCCCAGAGGGGTCAAGCAACTTGTCTAAGGTCACAAAAGGAGTGCCTGACAAGGCCAGGGTTTGAGCCTAGGTCCTCTGACTTCATGGTATACTGCCTAACACAAAAACAAACATCAGGAACTTAAATTTCTTTCCTATCAGTTTTGTTTTTAAACAGCTGTGACCTCTCTGTGCCTCAATTTCCCTCCCTTCCACTCAAAAGAATAATGCTTCCCCCTATAGATAATATAAGAAAGCCAGGAGATAAAGCATGCAAAATGTTCTGGTTTATACTTGGTTAATTCTTATTATTCACCAGTGTGGCCCTTAGCTATAAAGTGGAGAGTAGAAAGCATTGGTGAGTGGCTACATTTGGGTCTTTCTAACCATTTTGCATACAGGGTCACCATGCTTTGAACCTTTGACTGCTACGTTCCACAAGATTCTTAGGTCAGGTTGTTGTTAGTTAATCTGTTATACTAACAAAAGCATGGTGTCGAGGATGAAGAAGATTATAATCTCCCCGTGTTCTTTGCTGGTCAGAGTCATCTGGCATATTGAGTTTATAGGATAATAGGATTACAGATTTAGAACAAGACATATCATAGGATTGTAGATTTAGAGCTGGCAGGGATTGCAGGTCCCAGAGATGGGATGTAACCAGCTCTAACCAACTTCCAAAAGCCCATTGTTAAATTTTCAGCATGAGTCTTTACAGTACAGAAATAAGCAAATGCCCCAAATCAGAGTTTGATTCATTGTTTTATTGGTTATCTAAAACTGGAAAAGTGATGGAGAAAATGTAAATAATGGTGAGTCAACATAAAAGTGCATCCTGTGCACAAATCTCCCCCCAGAGAGCCAGGAGTTAAACATTTACCAACACGTCCCTTTCCAAGACTGATGGAGAGACCAGACTAAGCCATCTCAGCAGAGAACTGGATAAATTTCCAGCAGGATGAAGTGTAAAGAATTACAAGGTCAGTATATGAAGCAGTATGGAGAAAGGATCAGCCTCACACAGAGAAAGCCCTGAATTCAAATTCTGCCCCCTGTCACATTCTAACTGTGAGACCTTGGTCAGGTCCCTACCTCTCAGTGCCACTTGGCAACACTCATCTCTAAGGTGTAAATGACTTGTTCATCTGTATCAGTGGAGAGAGTTTACATGTCCCCATTCCAGGACCTTCCAACACTAAGATCAAGAATAAAACATATACCTTGGTAGTCACAAAGTAAGAAAGAAATTTCAGTGTCTCAAAGGTACCCCATTAGGGGCCATTCCTTCTATGTCTAGCTTAGAATCAAATTCTAAGATGCTTTAGGGGTGATTTAGTCTGATCCTCTCATTTTACAGATAAGGAAACAGGCCCATGGGTGTGGAAATAAATGTCTGGGGCTATCCAGCAGGTAGCAGAGCTGGGAATCAAACTCTGGACCACTGACTGTCTGGCTCAAACCGTTTTTATGCTACCATGAGTTTATATGAGTTGGCTTACTATAAAGAACTCTGGGATTTCCTGAGGCCAAGTGCTTTAGGAAGCCAGGTTCATAGGATCTTATATTTAGAACTGTGAAGGATCTCAGAAGCCATTTAGTCTACCCCCTCCATTTTACAGATTGGGAAAGTGAGGCCTTCTAACTCAGACTGCTGGATTTCCAATCCACACTGCCTCTTCCTCTAGGCCACTTTCTTCACCATCATGTTTAATTCAATTCAGCAGACAGTTTGAGGCATTATGTTTAGCACTAAGGCCTCCCTTGAAGGAACTTACAATCCAACATACATGTGTGAAGAACGGAGCAGGGAAGAGGTATGTGCGATGAGGCTACAAGGCAGAGCAAGACAAGGTCAAATGAAAGGAGAAACTGGAGGAGGAAAAATGAACTTTCCACCAAGAATTTCCGAGCTCAGGCTTACTCTGTGTCAGGTTGTTCTGGCCTGCTTGTCCAATATGGATGTCACAGATACCTCGGCTCCTTAAGAGCCTACCCATTATGGCAAACCTTTAATAAACTTTGCTTTCCAAAAAAAAAGAAAACGGGAGTGACCTTTCTCTTGGACAATATGGTACCAAAGCTGGGCCTCAAGGGAAGGGAGATGCTTCAACAGGTCAGGGGCAGGAGGGTGGGAGAGGGGTGGGAACAAAGGCAAGACAAGAATGGGGAATGGCAAGGAGCTGGAACCCAGAAGATGACAAGGTAAGGCCTGGCAGGTAAGATGGAGCTGATTGTAGGGACCATCTCTCATCACAGTCACTGAAAAAAGAGCTTCCCAACAGAATGCAAGCTCCCTAAAGACAGGGATGGTTCCATTCTGGTCTTCGTATCTCAGCGCTAAGGAGCTGGCAGATACCGAAGAGATGCTCAGGGATTTCGTTTATGATTCAACAATCATTTGAGTAGGATTGAGCTCATGAGGTCATAACACATAAACATGGGTTAGGGAAGAGAATTTCTGGTCGATAAGCCAGGATAGTCTGCTCTAATGGTTCACTCTTCCATGCCTTTGAATCCCTTCCTACCCATACTGGAAGATCCAGTTCAATTCCCATCTCCGACAGGAAGCCTTCCCAGAATTCCTAGCAGTAAGTGTCTCTGTGATCCACAGGGCCCTTACTCATATGCTCCCTTGTGACATCTCCTATTTTTATCTTATCATTAGTTAATTTTCCAGAAGCACTCATCATCTCTCAACTGGATTAGAAGTTCCTTGAAGGCAGAAACAATGCCTTGTTATTCTTTGTATTTCCCAGTTCAATTCACCACTCATCTCTTAAAAGCCTGTTCCTACTAGGCTCTGGTGATGCAAAGGCAAAACTGAAATTGTTCCTGCCCTCTAGGAGGAGCTAACTAGCATTGTACCAGGGGTATATAACATGTATACAAAAAGGCAGATACAAGGAAGATATAAAGTAACAGAGAGACCTAGCGAGGCTCTGAAAAAAGACCTTCTCTTGCAGGTGGTGGCCCCTTCGCTGTGTTTTGAAGAAAGTCAACACCCTGAGGGGGTGGCAGGGAAAAGCCGATGCACTACAGACCATGTAGGGGGCAAAGCACAGAGCGAAGAGATGGATGTCATGTTCAGGGAATGCTGGATAGGCCAGTTTAAGTGGAATTTAGATTGTAGGATGGGAAGTAAAATGAGATAAGACTAAACCAGTAAATTGGAGCTGCAATGTGGGGGCTTTTAAATGCCAAGCTGATGATTTTATATTTTTTCCAAGAGGCAACAGGGATCCATTGAAGATATTTGAGGAAGGGTAGGACACAATCAGGCTGATTTGAGGGATATCTATTCGACTTTTATCACCGAATCAGAGAATCTGAGAGTTGGATAGTACTTCAGGGGGCATCTGGCCCTACCTATATATGGAAGGATTTTCACGATAACATTCCCAAAAGGAATCATTGGAGATGACTGGAGAGACCTCCAAGGAGATAGAACACTACACCTCTAGAGACAGCCCATTCCACATTTAGGCAGCACCAGTTTCAAGTCTTGTTTGTTTCCTGATAGCAAACTCAAATTTGCCTCTGAATTTGCTATAGAGAAGATGGATTGGAGAGGAGGAGGAAGTAGAGGCAGGGAGGCCAAGTAGGAGGCTATTGTAAAATCCAGGTGAGCGTGGATGAGGCCTGAACTATGGCAGAAACTGTGAGGGAAGAGAAAATGACATAAGCAATAAGGTAGAGATATTTTCTGCAACACTTGGCAGCTGATATGGATGGGGGGGGCAGAAGGAAGGAGGAAAAGAAGAGGCAAGAATAATTTCTAGGTCTCCATGGGGTTTAGCACATTGCTATTCACATAGTAGGCACTGTTAGTACGGAGGAGAGAATGAATGAACAAACTAACGAAGGAATGAATGAATGGCTACATATGCCAAAGCCTCCTGCACTATGAACAACAGATGGGAGACACACGTCTCCTGTAGGGGTTAATCAAAATTTATTGAGGATCTCATTAGGACAAGTCAGGCAGGGGTGGGGAGACCAATTTTAGTTAAGCCTGTTCAAGTTGTCCCATAGAAATTTGCAAACTAAAATACTCTCTGGGGCTGAGGTCATGTGTCTAATTTTAGCAAGAAAAGGGAGTGCGGCTGGGTGTGTATTTATATTAAGCAGTGGACTAGGCTGGAGACGGACTTGACAGTGGAAACAGTGATACAACCTTTATTATTTTCGATGCAAAATAAAGAGAGGGAGAAGAAGAAAGAACTATTAATGTGATGTTCTGGTTGAGAATTTAAACTCTCAAAAAATCTGGAAATTCAAAGTCACGGTCCCCATAGCAACGATAACTCTGCCCCCTTGCAAGCACAGTGTGGCGTATTTTGTATTGCGGTACATGCTGTGAAATCTAGGCCTGAACGTACGAGAGAGAGCAGGCTTCTAGTTGCTGTGGGAACTGCAACTTTGAATTGCCTGCCTTTTGTGTCATTAAACTTGCAGTCGAAGTATTGCATTAAAGAAGGTGGGTTTTTTTTCTCCTCCATTCCATTCCCTGATTTAAAAAAAAAATGATTGGACATTTTTTTAAAAAAAAAAGGATGTCAATGATGTTAGTCAACTGATGGGCTAATGCTTCCCAGCCTCCCCATGAAGGGGGGATGCTCTACCTCCACTATAGCAATAGTGAATCGCCACATTTACATATTTCACCCTGCACGAGTGAGCCATAAAATAATCCCATATTTATATAGCACCTTTAATCCTGAAGGGTCCCATCACACACAGACGCACGGTAAGGGAACTGCATTTAACGGAACAACTCAATAAATATGTAACAGCACCCAACAAAATTATACAGCAATTTAGGACAAGTAGTCAGAAAGAAAAGCATGTCAGCCAGTGTCCAGAGGAGAAACGAGGAGCTAGGAATTAATTACTGGGGTGCTTATTCTGGCTTTTATTAGGGCCCCTGCTCTCAACCTGACCCAGCATCAGGAGCTTAAGCCATTGCTCCTGTCCTTGGGATCAGAGGATCTAAGAGTAAGAAGCTGAAAGGCCCTCAGAAGTCATTTAGGCCATTTCTCTCATTTGACAGATAAGGAAACTGAGGCCCAAGGGTTCACTTAGGAAGTAAACATCAAAGGTAACATTTGAATCTAGGTCCTCTGACTATGATTAATTCCCCAATATGCAGAGAGGATATTTTTTGGGTAATGGGATGAGGGTGGAATCCTAGACAGATAATCATAAGTTACCCCAAGAGGCAATTAGGATGATGGAATTTAAATCTGTGGGAGACTTCAGAGATCTTCTAGTAATCTAGGTGAACCCCTTGACCTGAATTAGTAGAAAGAGCTTTGTTATCTGGAAATGTCCTATAACTATAAAATCATGGGCTTAATCTTTTACCCTTAGGCCTACCTTAGAGAGAGAGAGGGAGAGAGAGAGAGAGAGAGAGAGAGAGAGAGAGAGAGAGAGAGAGAGAGAGAAAGAGAAAGAGAGAGAGAAAGAGAAAGAAAGAGAGAGGGAGAGAGAGAGAGAGGGAGGAGGGGAGAGAGGGAATTTCTGCCCAATAGAATGAGTTGAATTACTGAATTGAATTGACTGGAGCTAAACCATTTGGTTTAGTAAGCTTACTTGACCATCTCTGGAGAATGCTATTCAGTAACTCATTAAATAAGGCACCTATCTCTCAATCCTTACAGACCAGCATCTCTCCTTCTCTCTGATTCTTCTTTTGATATATTTTCAGTCCATTTCTTCTTCGACAATCCTTAATAGAAACAGAAAACAACAGAGATGCACCAGTTTTATATATGTTATTATTTTTCCTCTAAGGTGCTCTGAATTCCTTGCACAGACTCAGCAAGAATCCAACTGTCTGATTCAATTCAAATATTTATTAACTGCCTACTATGTGCAAGTACTATGCTGGGTTCTAGGAATACAAAGTTAGCAAAAAAAGAAAAAAAAGATACAGTCCCTGACTTTGAGGAGATTACATTCCTTTGGGGAGAACAACATGTTCACTTAAATGTAAATATTATGTCTGTACAAAACAGGTCTGAAGGATTTGGGGAAGGTACACATGCATTGAAATAACTCATTTATATAAAGTAGATACAAAGTACTAGGAAAGGCGCTAGCAAAAAGGGAGAGGAGCCTATGCCTTATGTAGGAAGTAGCCTCAGCGCTGTGCCTTCCAGGAAGTTGTGATTCCAAGAAGTACAGTAAGGAGGCAGCGTATTATAATAAGGACATCCTATTAATTATTGATTTTTTGCAGCTGGCCAAAATGGAAGCCAAGGCCAAGATTACGTGCCAGGGTGACATTGCACAAAAGCAAGCAGAGGGTTTGGCAGGCAGTATAGACAGTCAGGTCGGATCATTCTGACTCAACACCCCAACTGGTTGCTGTCTTTAGGGTGTTCCTTCCTGCCCTAACCCACTCATCTGAGCAATTCTCAGGTCCAGGGGTCTAAACGCTTAATGCCGTGGAGTTGACCGCATCACAGAAAATCAGAGAGGGCCCGGGCCCCCCATGTTCTGATCTTTTCTTTATCTACTGTCTCCTCTCCTGCTGTAACTAATGAGCTACTTAATACTTAGCAATTAATTCAAGTAACTAAATCACCACATACACGATGGCTTTAATATCCAGCTGAAAGTCTAAGGGGGGATTTTGAAGGACTACTCTGATGTCTGTAGTAGGCAACGCCCCACTTCCCTTTCACATTCATCTGGCAAGTTCACTAAAGAAGCTCCAGTGACAGGAATCAGGGACCCTCTTTTTAAGATTGGTTCAAGATGAACATTCTCAATCATCCCTTTAATGTCCAAGTCATGGCAGAACTTTGTCAAGAGCATTATCAATGAATACAGGCTGTATAAAGGAGACTGAGGACAAGGGAACACCCACTGAATCGTTGCCACGCTATTTCCCAACGCCTTGCCTTCTGAGACAGAATGTGTGCCTGTCCCACAGGGCAGAACAAGGCCACAACTTAGGAGAAAGTGGCTTAGTATGGCCGCACTAGGCCGCTTTCAAATACCTAACCCTCCATCCTATTTCCAGATGAAATGTCAAGGGCGCTCGAAACAAATGTGAATTCAGGAAATCATGGAACCCCTTAGTGACTCAGTTTCTTCAAGGGGCTTAGACTGGCTTGGACTGGATGTAGTCTGAGGTCCCTTCCAAAACTAATACTTGTTGACTAATTGGCAGAAGTGGACTGTTATGGAATGTGAAGCAAGTCTGGAGTCTCAAGCTAGCTAGAAATATCATGGTGGGTCAAGTGTTTTCACACTGGCCGGCCCACCAATTCAGATTGCATGGCCCTACTGGTAGTTAAATAGCCAAGTGGATTAAGTTCCATGGGACATGGCCTCAGGAAGTCCAGTGGTCCAGAGGGATTAGGAGGATGAATGGTTGGATGGGATGTAAAGCATGCGCCTACTGCAGACAAGACACTCTGTTGGAGACTAGAGGAGCTTCCAAAGTTAGTTAAGACAGAAACTCTGCTTTCAAGAAGACTGTTCTCTTGTAGGGAAATACTCTATCAGTGTGGAACACTGGAAGGAACTCTGGAGCAAGAGATTCAGAGTTTAACTCCTGTGTCTGTGACTGTATGTTTGACCTTGAGCAAGTAACTTCCCCTCTCTGGGCCTCAGTTTCCCTCATCTGTAAAATGAATGGGGATAGACTAAGTGACTGTTAAGATCCCTTGCAGATGCAAATCCATGGTCCTATGATATATATGCATGTGTGTGTGTGTATATACACATGTGTGTATATAATTTCATGATAAGTATATTAGTGTTACAAAGTCAAGTACCTGGATAAGTTTGAGGGGGATAATCATTACCAACCTTCAGTGACCTGGGGTATGGTGCTTCCTAGATAGAGTCGCATTTAAGTTGGGCTTTAAATGCCAGCCAATGTGGCATAGTGGATAGAAAGCTGGCCTAGGAGTCAGGAAAAGGTGGGTCCAAGTGTTACCTCTGAAACATGCCAGCTGCGAGACAAGTCTTTGCCCTTCAGATGCCATAGGCAAGTCTGTAGGGCCTAGAGTCTAAGCTATGCCTTGCAGAGAAACAGATGACCCACATTAATAGACGGATTTCTTCATCTGGAGGTTCCTTATACCAATGAAGTCAAAGATCTGGTCCCTATTCCCATGTAATGGATGAGTAGCATTTCAGGAGGGTGTATGTTTCAGAGTGTGGTGAAACAGAGAGGTTCCAAGCTGAGTTAGAGACTTCATACTATCAAGGATCAAAGTGGGAAGGGAACCCAAAGGCTTTCTCCTCCAATTTTCTTACTTTACAGATGGAGAAACTGAGGATCAGAGAGTTGAAGTGCCTTGCCTATGTTCTCACACTAAATAATCATCGGAGGCGGGATTTGAACCCAGATCGCCAGACTCTAGGGACAGTGGGCTCCTTTTCACTTAACAAAAGACTCAAACTGACGAAATCTAAATGGCTTGGCCAAAGTGAATGCAACCATGCTCCTTTAAACATGTTATTTTGGGGAGAGGAAACCTACATTTCTGCTTGCTTGGGATGGCTTTGACAGTCCCCCCTCCCTAATTTCACCCAGAATGCCATGTCCTGTTCTGGAAAGCCAGCCTCTCCATCCTCCGCTCCAAAGCTCGAAAGCAACGATCGCGTTCTTCCCCCTCCCCCAATTCGGCCCAGCCCTGCCGATAAATGGGAGCTCCAAATTTAAGCTGCTGCGCAACCTTTTACCACTAGAGGTCGTCGGGAAAGCAGTGACCCGTGTAACCCGGTTAATCCTTCTCTTAAACCAATCGACTTGTTGCTCCAAGACTCGGGAGCCTCCTCTCCTAGAGGGAGGGTGGCGGTGGGGACGGTAAAGGGGGGCTGCCTTATCAATAGCGCTGGCCGCCATGCTTGGTGGGGGAGGGGCCCAGGCTGGGCCTGACCCCCGGACAGCTCCCCCTTCCAAGTAGTCTGCAGTTGGGGGCTGGCCCCTTGGGGAGAGGCCATGGTCCAGCATCCCCATCCTGCATCCTGCATCCCGCATTCAGCATCCCTAGGACCTCAGATGAGCGGCACGGTGCCCCCACCTTGCTGCATTGGGGAGCTGCTCCGCAAGAAACGGAGCACCCTAGACATGATGCTCCCCTCCAGCGCTGCATGTCTACTCCCACGCCGCCCCTGTCCACCTCAGCTTGCTCCCCCGGCACCTCTTCTTAATTCCCCTACTGGGCTCCCGGCTCCTCTGACACAGTGATGGATGTTAGATAGACAATTTTTCGACCCTGTTCTGATCTACGATATGTCTCTAAAAAAACCAAGCGTCTCCTGGTTGGTGAAGGAGGGTCGGG
>CM053589.1:190197707-190258153 GCA_028646515.1 Pseudochirops corinnae | reverse complement strand
GGAGTTGGTGGAGGAAAAGGTCTGCGTTTTCGAAATGAACGCCCTGTTTCCTCACACTGTACTTTTTTTTGGAGGGGGGGGTATTTTATGATTGTGTTTATTATAGCCAGAGCTGCCTGATGACTATGCTGCTTTTGTAACTAAGTAATCTGTTTAATCCTTTTATGAAGAGGTTCTGAGAGACACTGAATGGCACCCCCACTCCACCCCCAGCCCCTAGAGGTAGGGGAGGGGGACCTTGATTTCCCATTTATTTATTTGGTTGTTAAAGAAACCAAAAAACTTAAAACAGAGAGGAAGGATTTGGGCTGCCAGAGCACCCATAGAGGCGTGTGGGTACAGGTTACTGCATTTCAGGACAGGAAACAGCCCAGAAATAGTGGTTGGTGGGGGGGGGGGGTGAAAGGAGGGGGAGTGAAATATACACACTGTCTATTTCCCTTCTTTTGATACCCAGCAAGTCCTCGCTATAAGCTTTTTTAAAAATAGATGAATAAAGCAGTTGTTTTCATGATTATAACTGTCCTGAATGGATTGTCTTCCTACAACATTCAATCTGTTTATGAGTATTTACTTTACATTAGCAGAGAGACCCCGCACTGCAGGAGTTGGCTTCTTTTCCCCTGGGTGTCACTGTCTGAAGTCTTACATCTGCTCGGTGATTGATAGAGCCTTGAATCCACGTTATTACTCTCTCACAAGCAGAAATCAAACAGACTATTAACTACATTACTTCAAAGAACAGTTTCAATACAATCTACTTATCTTAATTGAAACTTTCTTTGTAGGGATATTTGCTGCACAGATAATTTACAGGTGCCTTGGCAAGCCTCACGTTAAGAAGAGGCAAAATAAAGGGTGGGTTTAAAAAAGATTTTTTTTTTCCTTTTAGGTCTGTGTCTCTGTGTTTTAGGAACATTTGTGATCTGTAATTTTTAAAGCTATTTATAAAATTGGACAAAAGAGTTGATATATTGCATTTATTATGGGGGAGTGTAAAGGGGGAGGGAGACCTCCCCCCAACTCAGTTTTCGAATCTAGTATTCATCTGATTTCAGGACTGCAGCTCTTTAGCATATTCAAACCAAGCTCCCTGAAATGATTAGGCTCTCAAAAACTTGTGGTTTTTTTGGGGGCGGGGGGCACTAGGATGTGGGGAGGGGCAGAGTTGCGCAGCTTCCAAATAAGTGAAGCTCCTATTTTTATATAATTGGCCAAATTGTTTCTCTTAAAAGTCTCTTATGGAGGATAACATCAGACAAAACACACAAGTTGCTCAGCTGCTATTAAAAAAAAGGAGCTGTGTATCTTTTTTAAGGGAGGGGAGAGAGAGAGAGAGAGAGAGAGAGAGAGAGAGAGAGAGAGAGAGAGAGAGGGAGAGAAGGAGGGAGGTTTAATATACAATAGAGGGATGCCCTGAGGCACTCTGCTGAGCCTTCCTGCATAAATGCTGCCGCTTTGGTCTTACAGGAAACTGACTCAGAGTCCATCTCAAATATGATCTTGTCAAAATACTGCAACTCCAGTTTTTTAAAACAGAATTTCTTGAACTGAACGTATATATTTACGCGAGCAGGGCAGAGAGCCTAACCCATGTATCTATCAGGCGTCTTTAATGTTCCAGAAATGTGTAAAATGCCTTTCAGTCATGTCCGTTAATCTGTAAAAAAATTTTAAAATATTAAAAAATAAATAAAATGGGTTAGTCTAATGAAATATACGCAGGACGTACTGTATCATAAAGTGAGGTGGGGGGAGGGAAATGAGCTGTAATTCCTCTTTGCAACCCACGTTGATGAAATAGGAAGATCAGATGAAATTTCAAGAAAGATAATTAAAGAGTGAGGCGCAAGGCGTAATTTGGCTAATGCAGAAGATAGGGAGCCTGCAAATTGCTACATTGTCTCCCTGCACTCTGCAGAGTTGTGATATTTAAATTATTAAAATAGTTTTCGACAGCTTTCAGGATCCCGGCTCTCTTTGGCATGGGCTTTTATTACTTAGTGTAATTTGACGATCTGCCATTTTCTCTCGTTTATCTCAGGGTACAGAGAAACAAGATAGATCGTGCCTTTATTACTTCCCCATGTTCTGAATCAAAAATGTGGTTTAGATCACGTTAAGTGCCCTAATTCTTACTGCAGTGGACGCATACATTATGAAAATGCATCAAAATACATGTAGGGACTCTCCCCACCTCCAGCCCGGAGTCTCAGGCATTTGTTCTCCGCCGAGTGTATTAACTTCAGCCATGTGAATATAATTTTTTATTAAAGTAATCCTGTTTCAACTAGATGCTGAGACTAGAGGTGAAACGTTGCGAAAGCGTTAAAAATAGCTTACTAGTAATTTCAACATCCTGTAATTTTATCACAGATCAAGTTTCAACTGTCATACTATACAGACCTTATTCCCCATATATTACATGTTTACTTTTTACATGCCAGACCTACTTTAGTAGGATTGTTGCCAATGTAATAAAATTGGAGGGGGGTGGGGGAGAGCTGGCGGAGGGGGACAGTGTGGATAAGGGGGGAGGGGGCGGGGGGAGCAGGAATGAGGCTAGATGGGGAGTGGGGGGGGGGGCGGCGAGAGTATACCATTTTACATCAACACTGCGAAAATGTAATCTAGACGCTTAGAACCCCGGCAGCTGGATCGGAGCTGGGCTATGCAGTCTCTCTCCCTGTTCCTTGTTCCGACACTCTTAAGTTTCTCTGTGTTTGCATAATAAGCCTGAATGCAAACCTCCCAGTGCTCCAGGGCTCCAGAACAATAAATATACACATTTAAAGCCTTTATTGTCTCACGGTTCGTGCCCCCGGTTTTAAACAGCTTAATTTCTAGTTGTATTTAACTAGTTTGCAAATGGATTTCCCCCCCACCCCTCAGTTTCCAACTACTACACGGAGGAAGACCCCCCTCCCCCTCCCTACTTCTCCTCTCCCCTCCCTTTCCCTTTTCTCTTTTGGGAGGGGGGTGAGGGATTGAGGGACGTGTGTGTGTGTGTGTGTGTGTGTGTGTGTGTGTGTGTGTGTGTGTGTGTGAGAGAGAGAGAGAGAGAGAGAGAGAGAGAGAGAGAGAGAGTATATTATTGCTGTAGCACTGGGTTATATAAACACATTATCATTTGAGAGCGCCCTTGGCGTCCATCAGCATTGTAAACACGTCCTAGTGTATATACTTTAAAATTAAAGAATGCACACGCAGAACCCGGAGCCTAGATTCCTATTCCGAGCAGACTCACTGCTCGCGTTTATTGATTTATCATGCACCGTTTATTGTTTCAGTCCCTAAATGCAGTCGGTGTCCGTTCAATATTGTTTGGGGGGGAAAACCCAACAACAACAACAAAAAGAAATCCCGTGGACGTGTGTCTGTGTGTGTGTCTGTGTGTCTGTGTGTGTGTGCACGGGCTTCACTTGCCTTTGCCTGTGTCTGTGTGTGTGTGCTTTTCCCGAGTGTTTTTTTTTTTTGCAAAGCGAACAAATGCATTAATATTTATATGTTTATATAATCGATAACCCACTTTTCCCTTCCGTGTAAATAGGCATCAAAAGATAATTTAACAGATTAGTTCTTGAAAACATGGCAGTGAGGAAGCGTAATTTAACTATCAAACAAATCTACATGTCTAATAAAATCAGATCTGCTAAAGAGCGGCGGGCGCCCCTGAATCTCTGCAGGAAACGTTCTTTATATTAGACATATATAAGCAGGTCCTGGCAGATGCATGAACGAGCTTCACCACACTCGGCCCCCCGAAAAAAAGAAACGGCGGGGTGCGAGCCCCCATTTCCATCTGCAGGAAACCCCGTGCAAGGCGGACGCAGATTTGGGGGGTCTTTTATTTTTCTTAGGATAGGGACATGCATTTTGCCTTGATCCATCCTCTCTGTCCCCCGTTTCCAACCCAGTCTCTCTCGAGATTGTGAATTTGATCCCCGGCCTTTCGGAGCAGAGCTAGGTCTTTGGGCCACGAGGGGAAAGTTGGGGAGCTGGAGAAATATTAGGCCCCCTTTTTGGTCATTTTGGTGGAGGCAGGGAGGGGTGGGCTTGATTTTATATTGAGACGCCGAGCCGGCTGGAGGGCGAGAATGCTTTTCCCTGCCAGGACCTGATGCAATCCATTCAAGCCAACAAGTTTGGAGAGAATGTTGAGTTCAATCAATTCAGAACGTCGAGATGGAGCTCAGCTCACTCCAGGTATTTTGCTCGGCTCCGCTCCCCCGGCCCCCGGCAGCCCCGCCACCCCCCGGCCCGCAGCCCGCCCGCACCCCTACACCTCCCCGAAGCCCCCCACAAACTTTCCACCAAACTTTTGCCCTCTGCAGCTCCCCAAATCATTTTTATTGTTCTCCCAAAATTCCTGCACACATCCTACATACATATTTAATTTTAACTTCTGGGTTGGGGCTGGGGGGTGGAGAAGGGCTGGAAAAGGGGGAGGGGGTGTGGGTGTGGGTTTTAAGGGAGGTCGATATTGTGTGTAATCTCGGTATATTTTTTCCACCCAGCTAATATCTGATGGGTGACTGTGTGTGTGTAAGTGTGAGTGTGTCTATGAATGTATGCGGAACGATGATTGTCTTATTTACACGACTGTTTTCTCCCCTGCAGTGGGTCGGCTCTCCGTGTGGCTTGCACGGACCGTACATTTTCTACAAGGCTTTTCAGTTCCACCTTGAAGGCAGACCAAGAATTTTGTCCCTTGGCGACTTTTTCTTTGTAAGATGTAAGCCAAAGGATCCGATTTGCATAGCCGAGCTGCAGCTGTTGTGGGAAGAGAGGACTAGCCGACAACTTTTATCCAGCTCCAAACTTTATTTCCTCCCAGAAGACACTCCCCAGGGCAGGAATAGCGACCATGGCGAGGTGGTAAACCTATCTCTTGTCTCTTTAATGTTATTTTTCTAGTAATGCTTATTACAGGGCGAGCTTGAAATATACTGTATGTGTTCACTTCTGCAGGGAGCGGCGTGGTCGAGCCTTTTTTTTTAAAGGGGTAGCGCCACTCTCTGGGGCTGGAACGATTTTTTTTTTTTTTTTTTTTTGCCGTTGTCAGAGTTTTTTGGCTGTCAGCTTTACAAAGAAGATCCAACTGCTGATTTTCCAGTAATGCTCAAATAACTTGTTGGAGAGGGGATTTGTTGGAGGAGAGGGAGAGAGAGAGAGAGAGAGAGAGAGAGAGAGAGAGAGAGAGAGAGAGAGTGAGTGTGTGTGTGTGTGTGTGTGTGTTTTAGTGCTCTGGCTGCTGCTGCTTGCTGTCTGAACGTCACATGCTTTTTATATTTTTGCTGAGATCTCTCTCTGTCTCCCGGTCTCTCCCTTACCCTTCTCCTCTGCTCTCTCCTAGCTCCTCTGTATGTATATTACCTTGGTGTGTCTGGCTCAGGCAGGGCTGGGTGGATTTCTTCTTGGTGGGTTTCGATATTGTTCAGGTTTCTTTTTCCTTCTTTCTTTTTTTTTTTTAAGTATTTGATATGTTTAAGAGGGCGGAAATTACGAAATGGAGGGCTGAGTTGGGATCAAAAGCTATTGAGCTGGCAAAGACGTGTTGAATAAAGTGATAAATGACAGGTACTGGGATAATACATTCAAATAACTTGCAGGTCTGCCTGGGCGTATTTCAAAGCAGTCGAGTAACCCGCACAAACACGTTAAGCATTAACAACTATCTCTCCCTCTCTCCTCTCCTCCCCGCCCCCCCCCCCGCCCCGCACAGTACCCCACCCCCTCCCGTCCCCCCTCCCGTTCCCTCCTCCCTTCCCCCTCGGCGAGCTATTGCCTGGACTCCCTTTAAATGACTCCACGAAAAGTGGCCCTTTTCCAAAAAGGAGATGGGGGGGGGGTGAGGAGGAGGTGGGGGAGCGGTGTGTGACTCTCACACTAACCCTGAAAGTCCAGTCATTTCCTCTCCCAGACGGTCGCCCTGGCGAAGAGTGGGGGTGCCAGTAGGTAGGGAGAGGAGCCTCCTCGTCACGTTTTTTCTTCTGGTGCAGGAATGGGCCACCCCCGGGAGCCAGACCTGGACCCGGAGAGGGCCAGTCCCGATCCCCGGGAGGACTTGGCCAGTCCCGATCTCTGGGCTCGGCCGCTTCCCGCCCAGCCTGCCACCTTCCCGAGCTGTAATTGCACGGGTGACCGCAGTTCTGCGGGCTTCTGGCGTCAGCTGCTTCCCCGCCCGCCCGCCTGCCTGCGCCGGGTGACTGCTGGGGAGCTATTTTGGTGTTGCTGGTGTACCCGCAGCGCGATGGGCACTACGACTGACGGCCTGGCGAGTTGCTGCTGCCCGCCGCTGCTGCCGCCGCCTCTGCCGCTGCTGCTGCTGTTGTTTTAAGTGAAAGAAAGGTCAGGGCAATCATATTGTGGCTGAAAGCAACTAACTAACCATGGGGCAGGCAGGCGCCCGAGGTGCGAGGTAGGTGTAAGGCTCCGATATTAATGGGTCCCCATTAACTCCTCCTAGAGAGAGCGCTTGCCAGCCCCTTCAGCATTCTGGAGTCTGATGGAGTAATTGTACTTTTCTGAGACGCCACCCCCTCCGTTCCCTCAGGATCGAATTACCCATCAGTATTATATGTTTGTTAATTACTGTAGTTTGTCCAGTGCTTGCCCTACGATCTGCCTATTCTGAAATAGCAATCCTTCCCCTCAGTCCACTTTTTTGTCCTAACTGTCCATATTGTCTGATGTCTGTCTACAATTTAAGAATTGGTGTTTGGGAACGCAGAGCCAACCTTGAAATCCACCTACAGGTTGACCCCTCCCCTCTCAAGATCTCCTTCTGTCCCCTCCCCCCGTCCAACTTTCCTGTGCAGCTGTCTCCCTCCCTTTCTCCTCCCCCTCCCCTCCCCCTCCTGATTCCTTATTATTCGCTTTTCAAATTTATTACTTCAACATGGCCTGTGATCTGGAAAAAGGGAAGGATTAAATATCCAGAAAAAAGAACTGGAGCCTAATAGACTTCTGACTAAACCCAAGAGGAAATTATTCAGTGTTTTACGGGATATTTTGTGGTCACCTTCGAAATTGGAATTGCGATCTTTTTAAAGACTTGGTGTTGACCCCACTATGGTACAGGTTTTAATTTCTGTTTGGCTGATTCAGTGGAGAGGCTTAGCTTTCGGGTAAAAAATAGAGCAGCTGAAGGTTTAAATTTGCTTTAAAAAACTGCTGACAGTTACTATTTTTTCTTTAAAAACACCCTACTTTTTCTTTGTTTATTAGAGGGAAATGAGCCATTTTAATTGATCAGCTCATGTTGTTACTGTGAGACACCTTACCTGAGAAAATTAATCTTACCATTTAAAGGAAAACTGGGGGAGGGGGGAAAGGAGGGGAGATGACTCTATTTATAATTCTCAGCTGCATATACGTCCTCTAATATTATGCATGATTTGTTTTTTAATGCTAACATGGCTGGTAATTAGCTCTATGATTATGCTTGTATATTTCATTAGGACCTCAGCTGATGTCATTGTGAATTATCCAGCCATATTAAAACAATTTTCAGTCGAAAATAATGACACGCCTTAAAATTATGCAAATGTGAGTTGCATTGTGTAAAATAATTATGAAAAATGTTACAGCAGGTAGAAAGTTTCCTAATGCAGATCGGTTTTCCACCCTGGTGATGTCATTTCCCCCCTGGCCTAAAGTTAGTCATTCATTAGCAGACTATCAGCAGCAGCAGAAGCAAAAGCAGCAGCAGCAGCAGCAGCAGCAGCAAGAGCTCATACTTCTTTGGCCCAGAGCCTACAGAAACTCGCACTTAGAGCCAGGACCTAGAGAGGGCAACATCACGATACTCCCATTAACAAATGTACTTTGTTTTCACTTACTCCATTAACTTGTTTATATACATTGAAATGATTTTTATTATTGATGTTAAATAGTTCTGAATGATAAATTTGGTGTGTAAATGGGTAAGGAAAATGAAAAGCTTCTTAGTGATTTACACTGTTACTTAAGGAAAACATTTAGCACTTTTAATCAGCAGAGCACAGTTTGTTTTAAGTAACTCAGCAGAGGGTAATAATTCCTTTATGTAACTGACATCAGCATCTATTCCTGAAGGACACTTAGGGCTTGTTTTGAGGTGGGGTTTTGTTTGTTTGTTTTTTGTTTCCTTAATAGAAACACCCTGTTATCTTTGTTAGACTTCTGGTAATATAGAGATATATGTTGCAAGACTTGGCAGATCATAATTGTTAGAGAGAAAGCTATTCCCCAGAGCTTCACATTGTATATATTATATCATGGAAGCTTGCAATCTTGTACATTTCACAATTGTCAGTGTGCTGTGTCAAAGGTCATCTGGTGCTGGGTATGAGTAACATGGTTGGTTAGCGGACCAATTGGCTTTATCCTAAGAGTTCAGCTAAGAGCTAGTCAGAGGTTGATATTGACAACAATAACAACTGTAGTAATTATCGTAATAGCATGTGTGTATACACCCTGTTACCTCCAAAGAGCAAAGAGATTCATTTGGTGCTTGTCCTAGGTATTTTTGTAAATGATGGCCAATATAAGAACTTTTCAGTTTACCGAGTCTCGTGATTTCTTGTTATCTTTGCCAAAGGAATGAGTAGCAGTCCAGTGCTCAGAAGGGGTTAAATTTCATCAATAATTTCCCACAATTGAAACATTCAGCCATTTGTTCTTCAGAGAAGGAAAATAGCAAAGTAGGCGAGCAACCGTTATGTTACTTGGTAACTTCTGATGACATTTGTTTTCAAGTTGCCAAGTGCTTAGTTTAATGGCAATTTTATAGCCTCTTGAAATAGGCTTGCAGACAACTCTCAGGTTCCTATTTAAGCCTGGCCAGCAGTATGCCTTGTCCTGGGAGGGCGGGGAAGAAAAGGATGACGCACTGCAAATCTGGATAAGGATTAGCAAGGTAATGTTTCGTGAAGATCGAAGAGTTTGGGTGTCCCACTCATGCAGGATGATTTGGGTTAGAATTAATAGGTTTATTTGGCCACCACCTAATCCAACCCCCTCCATTTGCTGAGAAGGAAACTGAGGTTTGGGGGATTAAGTCATTTACCCAAGATTGGTACAGATTTGGGAACGTGATACAAAGGGAAGAGCCTTTGCCCAAGAGCAATAAAATCTGGATTTAAATCACACACCTCCCAGTTAACCACCCACATGATCTTGGACAAATTCCTTATCTCTTGTTTCCTGTCTGTAAAATTTGGGGATTGGACTAGATATTCTCAGAGGTCCCTCGGTGGTGGTGGTGTTTTGGCCCCTTGTTGTTTAGTCATGTCTGACTCTCAGTGGCCCCATTTGGGTTTTTCTTTGCAGAGATATTGGAGTGCTTTGCCATTTTCTTCTCTGGCCCATTTTACAGATGAGAAGACAGAGGCAAACAGGTTTAAGTGACTTGCCCAGGGTCACATAGTTAGTAAGTATCTGGGGCCATATTTGAACTCAGGAAGAAGAGTCTTCCTGACTCCAAGCCCAGGACTCTATTATCCACTGTACTACCAATCAGCTCATCTGAGGTCCCTTACCATATCTTGATCTATGATTCTCCATAAGCAGTTGAACAAAAATTCCTACCCAGCTTCTCAGGCTCTAGATTCAAGGCTCCCCAGAGCTCTCTGACCCTAAAGGCAGCATTGGTACTCCATCCTTCGTGTGGGTCATCTACCATAGCAATGGCTTTCGTGTTCCCACCAACTGTCCCAAAATGTGCTTGCCTCTGCTTTGCCCTACCAAAAGTGGCCTATCTCCATGATGCCCGCATATATGGTCAGTTCTAGAAGAAGTTGAGGCTGTTGGTTACCCCGTTGTTTGGTCTATATTTACATAACTGTGATGTCAAACATCTGACTGAATTTTCAAGGGGATAGCTAAAGTTGACAATGAGATTGGACTTGTCTAGACAGGGTCCAAACTAAAAAGAAGAGGTGTGTGTACTCTTGGACAGCTATCTCCTCAGCTTCGAGAATTCCTGGATCGAGTATTTGGGAGGCAGTTTCTTTGAGATATTTTAGCTGATTTTGTTGGCAATTTCGAAAACATCCAATTTATATTAAATAGACTAGTGAGGTGTCTCTATCTACCAACTTGACCCATGTTACAGTAGGGCCACATGATGGGGAGGGCACTTTTGCAGACTTGCCTGGCTTTTGGAGTCCCCCAAATTTTAGGTTGCTTATTCTTGTTTAGAAGTTGAAACAGTCTGTAGGGCAGTGATCTTCCATGGTATTTGCTTTGTGAATTGTACCTAGGACTCAACTCACCCTCTCTGTAGACACCAATGGTGGATCATAAAGTCATAATTTTAATCTGGATGGGACCTTAGAGGTCGTTTAATCAAACTCTCTCATTTTACTGATTAAGAAACTGAGACCCAAAGAGTTTGTGACCTTGCCAAAGTCACTGAAAGATCATAGCTTAGTATAATAATGTTTGAAGTGAATACATACTATATTGTATTAAGGTATGAGTTTTTTTTTAATGAGTTAAGTTTAAACTGTAGCAATGTTTATATCCTCCACGTTTACTCACTTTATGAATGTATTATGTCCTATATGTACCTACCTATCACTTGCTAGTTATTATAGGAGATACACAGATGAACAAAGCATAGTGCTCTGCCCTTGAATTTATAATGTGTTTGAGGTGGTTAAGTGAACAGACATAAAGCAATTAGAGAATAACACTGAAGTGAATCTGTGATTTTATTGGTTTTCCATTTGTGTTCTGGTTTGGATCCTAGATCATTCATCCCTTCTTATTCCACGCCATTCTTGCCTAAGTCTTTCTAAATTCTCCATTCTGGAGGCACCCAACTAGCAGTCTTCTTTTCATATTTCATGGCTACCAGGTCAACACTTGAGCTACCCTTTCCTTATGTTTGGTCCATGACTGACCCACCTCCTTTTCCACTCATTTTTGTCCTCATTTCTATCTTTCACACCACTGTTGAAGCTCTTGTTATCTTTAGAACTATGCTTATTACACCCATCACGCAGGCATGGTCCATTGCCCTTTGGATCAACTTTGATTCTGATTGTTTTGGGAGAGAACAATATAAAACATGATCTAATGAAGTGCTGGACTGTGTGGTCCAGACAATAAGTATAATCATTCAGAGAAAGCCTAATTGATTTAAGTCCAGGAGATTTTTTTTTTAGAAGGTTGAGCTTCTGTGTTTAACCAAATAATGTGTACATCCAGGCATCTGGCTCATGATGAGAAGCCATCTTGGCCCCTCACTGTTTTGGGTCTTTGCCAACAGGGAATTTTTGTTTTGGGTTGTGTGTTTTACACATTTAAAGTCAGTTAATATAAATATGAACCATTCCTAGACATTTTCCTATATCCAAACATAGGATCCCAAGGTTATAGATTTACAGTTAGAAGAAACTGTAGACACCTTCTAGTTTCTCACTTTATAGTTGAGGAAACGGATTTACCCCAGGTCACCCAACGAGCAATTGAGTGAGGGAGAATTGGAACCCAAGATCTCTGATCCTAAAGTTCTTTCTACTGTACCTGCATTTGGTGGCTGCAATGAAGCTTTCTGTCTCAGTCTGATGTCTTTATACTTTCTTACCAGTAGTGGACCTACAACAGTTTGAGGTGGTTGTTGTTACTGTTGTTCAGCTGGGTTCAGCTCTGTGACCCATTGGGGTTTTCTTGCCAAAGATACTGGAGTACTTTGCTATTTCCTTCTCCAGGTCATTTTACAAATGAAGAAACTGAGGCAGACAGGGTTAAGTGACTTGTCCAGGGTCACACAGCTAGTAAATTTTTGAACTCAGGAAGATGACTCATCTTGACTCTAGGCCTGGCACTCTGTGCACTGCATTACCTAGTTGCCCAACAATGTTTACCTGCATGTAAATATTTGGCACTCACTTCCGCCTTGGTCATGCCTTCTAAGTCCACATAATTGAAAAGGTACTCATATGTGCGTATTTCTTTCTAGGAGTGGGGATCATTCAAATAGGATAGTGTGCGAAAAGTACATTGGGAAATAAAAGACATATAAATTTTAAATGTCTGTGTATGTGTTTTTCATTGTGAAGTTAGGTAAAAAGGGACTTAGAGTCAGAAAGCTATAGATGTAAATCCTAAATGACCCTTACTAGTTGTGTCTTATTGGACAAATCACAACCTTTCTGAATCTCAATTTTCTGATCTGTAAGATGGGGGAGGAGTTGGGGGGGTTAATATTATCACTTTATCTGCCGTCATGGAGTTGAGGTGAAGCTCAGATAAGGTAATGTAGGTATAGTGCTTGGGTCTTACAAAAATGCCAGCTGATAATTAACCAAAGGATTAGGAGGGCATTGACTTCACACCATTATAGTTAATATGTGAAGCTTCTCGTGTTTAAATGGGAGCTCTCCCACGTGGGCTCAGCTTGAAAAGTGCAGCAGTTTGGGGTAGAGGTGGGGGAGGGTGGCCTGTTTAAATACTTGACCTTGACTGTGGCAGTGGCCTTTTCCTTGAGTGATTGTTGTCAAATTACATTCACATGTGTTTAAGGATGATTGTTTTTAACTGGGCCACACGTTTTCCATCAAGTCCAAATTATAAGCAATTAAAATCTCCATTGATGTTTGAACTGTTAGGCAAGAAGTAAGGAAATGTTATCTTTAATGATGTACAGGAGTCCACTCTTGTAAATAAATTGTTATTAATTATTGATAAGAGTGCTGTTGTTCATAGTGGCATCTTAGTGCTACATGACCCAAAGCTCATTTATCAATGTCTTATTTTTTACCAATATCCAGAATATAATTGCTGGAATCAAAAGCATTTGCCCATCATTTTTTATACTCTGGACAGTTGGATGTTTTCCATTTTTTCACTCAGAATAATAGCATTGTTGGTGATTCTTGATAGGATTGGTTTTTAAAGAAATTTAAAACAAATTTATTGATTACTGGCTTGAGGATTCATTCGCCTCTCAGAAACATGGTCATGGGCTCTTGCGTTTCTTGAAAAATCTGCTCCCCTGCACTTGTACAATAATGGATTTTTCAAGCTACACTGTGATACTTGTCTGCTGGTTGGAGATTAGAATCGAGGCCTTAGCCCACGGCATGTGTATCTCCCATCCTGGTCTGTCAACATCACTAATGACAACACATTTCAAACATGCATATTATGATTATCAAAGTGTGCTTTCGAATCATGCTAATGCCATCAATCCCCAACACGTACTTGGCGTAAATTAATTCTGCTCCTGAAATCAAATCCACTGTTAACAGTATTTGAGATGTACATTTGGCATTTAGCACCCAGATGAGGACTGTTTGGATAATTATATCTCTTGCTTAATAATTCTCCATATTGGCACATTGGCACCTATGCAGGTGTGTGTGTGTGTGTGTGTGTGTGTGTATGTGATAGAGAGAGAGGAAGGGAGAGAGAGAGAAAGAGAGGAGGGAGGAAAGAGAGAGGACAGAGAGAGAGAGAGAGGAGGGAGGGAAAGAGAGAGAGAGAGAGAGAGAGGAGGGGGTGAGAGAGAGAGGAACAGAGAGAGAGAGAGAGGAGGGAGGGAAAGAGAGAGGAGGGGGGAAGAGAGAGAGAGAGAGGGACAGAGAGAGAGAAAGGAGGGAGGGAAAGAGAGAGAGGAGGGAGGGAAAGAGAGAGAGACTATATGCATACTCATGCTGTCCATTACAACACCTGACATATTCTCTATCCTCCTTTCTGGCAGCAGCCACCAGTTGACCAACCCAAGACCAAAGGCATCAGTCAGTGTTAAGCCACATGTTGCTAGCCATTAGCCAACAGTCTCTAACCTGTGGCCACCTCAGCCTTTACCTGCCTGTTCTTTGTGACTTCTCCCTGTGCATTGAGAATGGGAAACACACCCAGTGCTCCCCACAGTGGCTTTCCCAGGCCGTTCAGTAGCACTGAATGTTCAAACTCTTGTCTTTGAGAATAATGGGCTTTACATTCTGCAAGCCTCCAGCATGTTACACTACTGTGCAGGCTGGGAAATAAAAATGTTCTAATTGTGTCTTTTAAATAAGCATAGGAGTGAATTAATTAGACCATATTTTGTCTTTAGTTGCCTAGTTACACAATAGTATTCCTGAGCACGAGTAAGATAAATTGGCTCCTTTTGGTGTTGCTTGTCCCTTAATCATAATTACTGTATTGCTTAGGAGAGTAAAGCACACGTAGATTTGGAATTTTTTATTAATCATCCAAAATACGCCTATGATATATAAAGTATATGCTGTTCAACCTGTTTTATATGCATCTACGTGGGAAGATGTTGTGTTATGCTGGTAACATTTGCATTAGTTGCTCAAAGATGTAGTTCTGGGAAATACATAATTGAAATGTTTTTGAATTATCTTTGCTGGCCTTTCCAATCTTATTCAAAATAATAGTGCCTCGGGTCTTGGAGAAGTCACTCTCATTTGATTGACCAGCTTCTTTTGCAGAGAATCTAGAGGCACCCAAGGTTAACCCTGCGTATCCCCCTGGCAAGCAGAGCTTCCTTTGCCTACATTCAGGAGGTCAGAAGGATGTCAGCATCTAGTGGCAGCTCTGCAGTGATTCTACTGTTAGGTGTGTATCTGTGTCCTGTTAGGAGGTGCTGGGGTTAAAGATGATAAGAATTAGCTGTAGCAGGGGGCAGCTAGGTGGCAGGTAGGTGGCACAGTGAATAGAGCACCAGCCCTGTAATCAGGAGGACCTGAGTTCAAATCTGGCCTTAGACACTTAACACTTACTAGCTGTGTGACCTTGGGCAAGTCACTTAACCCCAATTATCCTGCCTTCCCCCCTCCAAAAAAAAAAAGACAAGAAAAAAGAATTAGCTGTAGCTTAGACCTGGCTCCCTCTGGGAGCCAAAAGATCGAAGGCCAGATATACTTACTGTTGGAAGACCCAGGTTCAAATCTGGGCTCCAGAACTCACCTGGCTGTGTGAACTTGGGCAGATCACATTAGCTGTTCTCAACTTCTGTTCTCTATTTTGTAAAATGGAGAGTTACTGGTATTTGTGCTTTCTTTGTCCTGGGTGGATGGATGTGGTGCTGTGGATAGAGCACTGGCCATGACGCCAGACAACTTGGCTTCCTATCTGTGCTCTGCTGCGTAGCTGCCAGTGTGACCTAGGGCCTTAGTTTCCTCATTTGACAAATGACATGGTCAGACTGGATACAGTCTGGCTCAGTTTTTCTATAGGTCTGTGATCCCAAGCACCACATAAATATGAGCTGCTATTTGGCGTTATTTCCCTGCTGCACAATGACTTGTTGTGACTGGCTAGTTTAGATCTTGGGTTTCCTTTTCTCCTTAAAGCTGAGCAGCAAGTGTTGGGCAGCTTGATGTAGTTACTAAACAATGAAAGATACCGGCGTAATGAAAGATACCGGCGTAAGAGACCCGCTGTACAGGCTGAGTAAATGTATGTGAAAATTTGCCCCGTTGTTATGTTGTATGAAAAGCGAGTAAATTATTTACAGATGTTTGCTAATTAAAGCACATATTGTTTTACCAGCACAAAAGAACACAATACAACTTGAGACAAAAGAATAGGCTTGCGTAATTTAAACCAGCTAATGCAATGTATTCTTGTTAAGAAAAAATATAATTATGTAATCTACAGGCTAGGCCTTTGCACACTCCAATTCGAATTGGCCAAATTAGCAGCCCACCCCACCCATCTGCTTATCTGCTGGTCCATACTTTGATCTGTGGACTCGCCTAAGGACCTTCTGACAGAACGCTGTTTTCCCTTTGGTCAGAAATTCTCTTGTATCTGACTACATTTAGATCAGGTCAGATTTCTTTCTTTAAAAAAAAAAATGGTGGCACACCAATAAGTCAGAGTGTTCATGTTTGTGCCCATCTCTAGAAACTTTGCCAAGTCAGAGCTTGTTAGCTTGTTCTTTTTTCTTGACAGTTCCCACTTTAGCCATGAGTTAGCATTTCTATTTGTTCTTGCTCCAAATACTCTATCATTAAAAGGGAGATGAGGAAAATTGTAAAACTACACGGAAGAAAGAAATCTAGTATTTGTTGCTCTTTCTCACCCTCTCTTTTAGTTTGCTGCTCTTCTATATTAGGATCTGTTTCCCAGGATGGAATCTTGACAGACTGAAAAGTAAAGTCTGGTGTATCTGCCTCTCCCACTTGACTCCCTTATAATAATAACATAGTTCTAAAGACAGAGGACGTAGAAGTGTTGAATTTTAACTCGTGAAGTTCACCAGCCACGTCATGAGAATGACATCTTGCTGATGTTGGCAGCAATGGAACCTTTAAACACATTTATCTAAGAAAAATGTTCTTGGAATTTCTTCAGTTTTGCCTTAATATTAGTGTCATGCAATGCCCTTTGCATTTTAGAAGAATGTTTTGAGTTTCTGTATTCTGTTTAGCTTCTTTAGATGACCCAGCAAGGAGATGTTACTTTCTGGAATCTCTAGAAAAATAGACTGAGATCTGATTGTACATATACAAAAGAAGATAATGACCCAGAAACCATGATTCATAGACTACGTCTCACAACTGGTGGATGCTCTCCCTATGATCAGTCCCTCCTGAAATGAAAAGGATGCTTTCATGAGTACATTGTGTGTTGGTTCAAGCCAAGCTTTTCCAAGATAACATTTTGGATAGTCTACAAAGCTGCTATTTCTGTAACTGCACAGCATGTAGATGGAATGAAGGCATTAGCATGGGAATGGGGAAGTGTCTTCATAGGTTCCTCTGAAATGAAGAGAACTTTTCAACCTTATTTTCCTCTACCCTACAACACAAAACCTAGAATCTGATCAGGCTGGTTTGCTCATTTTTCCTCTACATGCCATGCTCACTCCCACATCACTGGAATGGTACCTCTCTTCCTCCTTATTCATTTTTAGCTCATCTTTCATATTGTAACTCAAGATCCATCTCTTCCAGGAAGCAGGTTATGAAGGCAATATATTGTTAGGCCCACTGTATTCTGCCCTCATCTGGTTTCTCTGCACATGTGAAGTATTTGTTTTTCTTTATGTGCCACTTTTTAGGAAGGGCATTGACTAGTTCATGAGTGAGTAGAGGAGGGTGATCTGAATGGTAAGGGGAGTGTAGATAATGTCATTAGAAAATCATTTGAAGGAACAGCAGATATTTAGCTTGATGAAGAGAAGAGTAGAGACATGATGGCTCCCGCCCAGTATTTGAAGAGCCATCCTGTGTAGGAACAGTTACACTTTTCTGTGTGACCCTAGAGGGTGGAACTAGGAATGATGGTTCTGCAAAAATAGAGCCCAGCTTAATGGGATCTGTCCAAGTCTGAATGATTAGAGCTACTTGAAAGTGGAGTAGGTTGCCTTGAAAGGTAATGAGATCCAACATGACGAATATGGAAATATGTTTTACATGATTGCACGTATATAACCTATATCAAATCGCTTAGCATTTTAGGAAGAGGAGAGTGGAGGAAGAAAAATTGGAACTCAAAATTTTGTAAAAATAAGTGTTAAAATTGTCTTTACGTATAATTGGAAAAAATAAAATACTGTTTAAAAAAAAGAAAGGTAGTGAGGTCCTCAAGCAGAGTCTGGATGACCATGCAGAGAGACAGGACACCCAAGTCTCATCATAATTCCACTTGTACCCTACCTAGCATTGGGAACTGACGGCTAATCTTGCTATTCACTATCTCTACTACACAATATAGCACTTTGTTAATATCACTGTCTTTACTACTCATCCACCTGTGATTTTGTTGGTGTGGATTCTCCCTCCACCAACCCAGTAGGTAGAGTGCTGGAGTTAGGAAGACCAGGGTTCAGATGTGGCCACAGAGACTTGCTTTCTTGGCTTCAATTCATCATTTTTAAAATGAGGGGCTTCAGCTCAATGGTCTATGAGGCCCCTTCCAGTTCCAAATTATGATCCCATCATTTATAGGATGGAGAATTACAGTGACAGAAAGTTTTGTCAACCTATATCCAGGCTGGTGACATGACTTTTTAAAACTAGCCCAGTCCTTGGAAAATGTTGGTAGAATCTGATACTGTGCCTGGGCTTAAGCATTGTCTGTCCTAGTGGGACCTGTTAGAGCTCATAGCCTTGGAATTCTAGCTGGGATGATCTAGACATAATGGACCAGGTGGCAGTTGGGTTGGGTCTTGCTAGAAGGGTAGGGATTTGCTGGTTAGAACAGGGGTTGGCATTGAGGAAGACATTTCAGGAATGATTGAGAGAGAAAGGCCCAGAGACAAGAAAACTGTCACAGGTGTGGCCAGGTGAATACTCCTAAATGACAGGTTTGACCTGGTTGCTATCTTGCTCAAGAAGCTCTCAAAGCTCCCTCTTGCCTTTAGGATAAAAGACAAAACTCTCTTTGTTGGCTTTGAAAGTTCTTCAGAGTCTAGCTCCAGGCTCTTCTTCAGTCTCCCAACATTCCAGCGCAACTGGCCTCTTTGCTGTTCCCTGGACAGGACATTCCATCTCTCCTTTCTGTCCCTTTGTACAGGTATTCTAGGCTTGGAATGACTCCTTCCTGTCCTCAGAGAATCCCAGTCTTCCTTCAAAGCTCTGCTTAACTGCCTCCTCTTGTAGAAAACCCATCCTGGGCCTCGAATGTGCCAGGAATTTCTTTGTATCTACTTTGGAAATATTTTGTATTTCACGTCCTTTGTACATGTTGTTTCTCAACCCAATCAAATGGAAACTCCCATAAGGCAAGGATTGTTTTTTGTCTTTGTTTCAGCACTGAGCACAGTGCTTGACACTGTAGGTACTTTATAGGTTTTTTTGGTTGAAATGTTTAGAGAGTGGTGAAGAGTCCGTAGGGTTGTAGAATTTAGAGCTGCAAAGGGCCCTTAGACATCAGTAAAACTCAAATAGTCAGGGGAAGTGACTTGCCCCATGGTCACCTAGAAAATCAGAAGAGGAGCTAGGATTTGAACTCAGATCCTTTGGCTTCAAATCCAGTCTCCTGATTTGTCTTTCCCAGTTAAGCAATCAGCCAACCCACACATTCATTAAACACCTCTTAGGTACAGATCTTTCTACCAGAGTATAAGGATCCTGCCTAATATTTCTCTTTTGCTCCTCTCCTCTCCCACGAAGTGCCTAGCACAGTGTTAAGCAAGTCATAAGCCCTCAAATATTAATTGGTTGGCTTTCTGTTGGAAAAAGTATTTGGTAAGAATTATACAGCTTTTTTAAGTTTTTCATTCATCCCCCTGAACTTTTCTTTTTGAAAATTTTATTTATTTTTTGTTAGATTTTAAATTCTTTTAAAAAATTAATTTATTTACTTTTAGTTCACAGTATTCAGTTTCACAATCCCTTCAGTTTCAAATTTTCTCCCCCTCCCCCGGCCCCCGCCATTGGAAACATGCAATCTGATATAGGTTCTACAAATACCTCCACATTAAACATTAGTCAGGTTGTAAAGAAGAATTATAACCAATGGAGTGAACAATGAGAAAGAAGAAACAAAACAAAACACAAAAGAGAGAGAGCAAGTAGTTTGCTTCAGTCTGCATTTAGATTCCATAATTCTTTCTCTGGATGTGGATATCTCTTTCCATCATGAATCTTTTGGAGTTGTCTTATAACCTTGTATTGCTGAGAGGAGCCCTGTCTATCAAAATTAGTCATCACAGATATGATGTGTCTATAATTGTGTACAAAGTTCTCCTGCTTCTGCTCTTCTTGCTCAGCATCAGTTTACGTAAGTCTCTCCAAGTTGTTATTCTGAACTGTCTCCCTCTGTCCCTCCCTCCCCACCCTACACAAGAAAAGGCCACCATTTGTCATAGATAGATGGATAGATAGATAGATGTGTATGTATACATATATATAAATATAGGCACATATACATATAAAACATATATATACACATATGCATATATGTGTGTATGTGTATGTATATATATTTAATAGATACGTAAAACCATACTGTGCATACTTGTATTTGTCAGTTCTTTCTCTGAAGCTGGAGAGCATCTTCCTTCATAGGTCCTTTGTAGTTGCTTTGAGTATTCACGATGCTCACAACAACTTAGATGTTCAGAGTTGTTCTTTGAACAATATTGCTGTTGTTACATACAACCAGAGACCTTCTCAAAACAACCACCACCTTTTTTTAAAAATTAGACTCATTTTGGGAAGGTTTTTGTTAACTCACTTGCTCTGTCAAAATTATCATGAAGATACGGAGGAAACTCTAGACATGGTCCTATAAATTCTAGAGTTTGTTAACATTTTGATGGGTCCGTTCCAAAGGAATCCTGTCTAGCAGCCACACACACACACAAAACCCAAACAACAAATAGAATGGGAGACAAAGAAAGTGTTCTGTTCATGTTAGAAGAAGAGTTCACACCTGATCCTGGGTGTTTCCGGTTTATTCTTTTTTGTGTTGAAGCCTCCAGGTAATCCATGATGTACCATTAGGATCAGATCTTCCTTCCGCTATAACCCCCCTCATTTTACTGAGGAGTAAACTGAAATCTAGATGGGTAAAGTGATTGGCCTCAGGGAGCGAATAGTCGATGGGGGAATCAGAATCCAACGCAGAATCCAGCGTTCTTTCCATGATACCTTGCTCCTTCCCATCCATTTTCTTTTTCAACCTTCCTGCCCCAAAACACAACAAACAGTAAGGAGAAAGATGCATGTCATCGTCTCGCATTTCTTCCCCTCTTTCTCCTTTTTGGAAATGCTCTACAACCCGGGCCTTTTCAAGTTCACGGCCAGGTCTTTTAAAGAAACCAGGGGTGTTAAAGTCCTGGGGCGGAAGGGGATGGGTCCTGGCTAAAATAGATAAAGGTTACATTTCTATAAAGCATTATAGCTTTGTGCTTGAAACACATTAGGCCTCCCTCTTACAGAAAGAGCAGACCCACTGGCTGGCCCCATACATCTCTCTGCGCTGGGCCAATCCAGCATGGAGTGATTGCTGTACTGAATTCAAATGAGAACTGGGTCTTGCCACTCTACTAACCAAATTACGCCCAAATTGAACATACGGGGGGCGTCAATACAGACAATAACGGAGCCCTTTATGTCTAAGTGAAATATACAGATAGATTATCCTCTGTGAATGTAGCCCATAATAGTCTGCTTGTATTTTGTCCTCCTTGGGGTGAGGGTGTATTCAGCAACAATGTGCTAGCATATGAAATATGCATCCCCAGCCATCTAGCCTGGTCAAGGTTTCAGTAACGAGGCCGAAGATGTTTTTTAAATGTAAATTATGAAGATGAGACAAAACAATAGACAGCGTCTTTTGTAATTAGCCACAGTGGTAGAGCCTTCCTGTTTGGCTTGACTTCATTTTGTTACGGCCTGGGTCCTGCTCATCTGTACACACATTTGATGTTCGGAGATTGTTACTTCAGCAGACCCCTGAGCAGGTGTTCAAATCACTTACGATCTCTAGAATTCTGTTCATGACCCCTCGAAGCAACGGCGTGAAAGCCTTCTCAGCGTGTCAGAATTTGCAGATATCTCAGTTGGCTTAATTTTTTTTTTTAAGGCTTTCTCATTCCTCTTTCGAAAGGGAAGAGAAACCTTGTCTCAGCACCATCTCTTGGAGAAGTGGCTGTGGTGAAAAGGAATTCACAACTTGCTTACAGGCAGCCTGGGCCCAGCAGGTCAGCTGGACAAAGTGCCTTTAAAAAATAGCTCTTTAAAGGGGAGGGGGAGGAGAAAGACATGATGCTTTCAACTTTGCCTTCGAGGTGAGGGTGTCGCTGGATGCTGAGTCAGGTAACAAATGACGGCTCCTTTGGTAACTAGGATGGTTGCTTAGACAACAGTGAGAGGATATTTCTGTGTGATGGCTTTTCCTCCCAGATCCACACTTCCCCCCATCAGTCTTTCCTTTCAAAAATGACTAACGTTACGCTTTTTTGCTTTTTAAACCAATAAAGAAATGGTTTTTTCTGGAAACAGTTTGACCTTTTCCTTGCTACATATTCATTCATCCCACCTAGGTTCTGCTAAGCAACATGGATGCTCAGGGCATTGCGCCAACTGGTGTGGTAGCTACCAATAGGCATGGCATATAGTGGCTGTCCTCAGGGAGCTTATATCTGACTAAGGGAGAGAAAACGGGATCCTTGGTATGGAGCTAGAAAGGACCTGGCAGGCCATTCTGGCCACCCCCCCTTCTCCTTGCATTTTACAAATGAGGAAGACTTCATCTTATAGAGGCAATGACTTGTCCAAGGGCACACAGTCAGTAAGCTTGAGGGGTGCAATTTGAATCTAAGTCTTTTGACTCCATTTATATCCTACGATATTGGTTCCTCTGTTTGTATGAATAAATGCCACCCTAGGCCATTAAAAAAGCTGTTGCCTGGTAGAAAATTTCCTTTGCCTTTACTCTCCCCTGTTCTGGAAGATAGAATTGAATTGTAATATGATGCAATTTAAAATGTTCCAGGTTTCCAGGAGACAGGGATTCTTCATAGTTGGATATTTCAGAGATTTCAAAGTTCAGACAACTACTCGGAGCATTTTCTGTGTCTGGTCAACACTCTCAGTGGCTGGAAATTAATTGAATTCCCAGGCTCAGCTGAAACACTTTTCATCGCAAACCCACTTTCATTGTTGGGGAGAAAAACACCCAAAACTTACAAAAATGCTTTTCACTGAAAGCCTTTCCGCAGAGTGCTGTCTCCTTAACGCCCAGCTCCTTTGCTGGGAATTTAGAGGCAGCCAGATCTATTGGAAAGACACTTAAATTTACCCTCCCAGAAGCTGAATTTGAATCCTGATCCTGTGATTTCGCAGTTGTGTGGTCTCAGATACGTTGCTCTACTTCTCTGGGCCTCAGTTTCCCCTTCTGTAAAAGGAAGGTGCTGGAGTGGATAGCCTCTAAGTTCCTTCCTAGCTCAGATCCTGCTTGTCGCTCCCCACCCCCTTTCCTTCTCTCCTTCTTCCTCTTTCTTCCCAACTTGGCTTTAAAAAATGAGTTCTCCTTGGGTGGTTTTTTCCTTCTCTGATAATGGGCATATAATTAGGGATGACATAAATAGTAGATGGCAGATTTCTTTAATCTCTTAAGATTTGTTAATCTTACTATATGTCAACAGACACAACTTGGTCTTTTCTTTACCTAATGTCTGTATCGGGAGTTGAGAGCATTTTCTTGGAGTGTAACAAGATGGCGGGGCTTTGCCAAGTGGGGCAGGAAGGAGGAGCAGAAAGCATCAGACAAAGTTAATAATCTCCAGTTTTGGAAAACAAAATGGCTCTTCTCACCCCACCCCCTCTTCAGGAGAAATACTGGAGAATGTTTAAATGCCTGCAGAAATTACCTTAGTATTCTTCCTGGTCTTGGTTGGGGAGACAGTGCCTAAGAGCCTGAAATATTCAGTAGGATTTCACACTGAGTAATTCATAGGATCACAGACCTGTAACTTAAAGGGACATTTGAAGCTATTGGGTTCAAGCTCCAATAGATGAAGAAACTGAGGCCCAGGAAGGTGGATTTGTCCGTTATGTGGGAGTAGTAAGCATCAGAGATAAAGTTTCAATAGTGGTCTTGTGTGTTTGAAGGAAACTGTGTCTTTGACATGAGATGAGCATCATTTGAAGGCCTTATTCCTTGGGCCCAGCTAAGCCCCAAGAACAGCAGTCCCTCTCTCCTTAACATCATCTTGAAGGCATAGCTCCTGTTTCTGTTCTAGGAAGCATAGCCTGGTTCTCCACGAAGGGCTGATGACATAACTGTGTGCTTTTAAGGGTTTGAGAGTGGGGCAAGTGGTAGAAAATAAGCCAGTTTCTATTTTTAATGGCAAAAGTTGACTCAGTCATTGGTTTCTGCCTTGGTGGGTGTACATTTGTTGGTGACTGAGTATCACCTGAAAATAGTTTGGGGACAGCCATGAACTAGACCAATCCTATCATAAGAATAGGACTCAGTAACAGTGGATGGGAGGAGGAAAATCAGTGATATTTTCAGGAAGGAGAATGGAGCCACTATGGCCCAAAATGAAATACTTCCCCCCTTCACCTCCTTTACAAAAGCTGGATGGTAATCGAGGCGTGTGACAAGGACACATTCATTAAGAATTCCTGAAGGGAAGTAGGGACAGCTATATCTGGGTTCACTGAGGAATCATGAAAACTGGTACACCCAAATCTGGCACCAAAAAATTGGACCCAGTGTATTATTCTGTCATGTCTGATTTATTCAAGCATGCATTCTGTGGACTTGGGAGGTTGCCCTGTGGCACTGAGCTGGGTATTGTGGGCACACAGATGATTAATTCCCCAACTCGGCCTTCAAGGAGTTGACCTTCTATGAGTCCTGTGGCTAGTAGATTTTGTGCTGGTGGTGGTTGCTGTTGTATGTCAGTTGTAGAGCAGAAGGGACCTTAAGGCATTAAACCTGACCTCCTCATCTTACAGACAAGGAAAGTGAGGCTGGGAAAGGCTAGGTGGCTTGCCCATGTTCACATAGAAAGTAACTATCAGAGGCAGGATTTGAACCCAGTCCCTCCTGATTCAGCACACCATATGTCTTCTGCTTTGGGATTAATTTCCTATTAGGATTAAAAGGTATATCGTCCATCCCTCATCTCCCAACCCCCGTACTGGAGTCCCTTTTAAGAAGTAGGTGTCTGTCCTCTGCTTGAATACTTTTAGATACAGGAAGCTCCCTACCTTGCAAATCAGCTCATTCCATAGTTGGATGGCTCTTTCTTGTACTGAGTTAGAATCTGCTTTCTGGTAATCTCCGCCATTACTCCTGCCTTTACCTTCTGGAGCCATGTAAGATGTATCCAGTCCCTCTTACGTGGGGCTACTGTGGACATAATTGAAGACAGTGAATCCTGGCCTCCCTTGCCTCCAAGGCACTTCTTTAATAGAAGAGCTAGTAACAAGGCATTGTATTAGATAACTGGTGTCCCAGCTTCTAATAAGAGCTGACATTTTGGGTAGTGCTCTGACGTTTACAAAGGATTTTATTCACTATAACCCAAGGAGGTAGGTGGTTTAAGTATCACTGCCTCCATTTAATGAATGACACAGTAGACTTTTTTCAAGTTAAGTGACTTACGTAAGGTCACTAGAAAACTAGTAAGTGTTTAAGGCAGGATTGATCTTCCTTTGTCTCCATCCAGCGCTCACTTTAATGCACTCTGCCTTCTTTGGCTAGAAGTACAAAGGTGGTCGACCAACTGTGGTTGAAAATTGGCTCTCATAATCTTGAATATTTAGGTTTTTTTAGTACACAATATTTTTACAAACTGAAGGGCTTTTGATTGAAGCTGAAATCATTTACCCTGGCAGACTATATCAATAGTATTGGAAAAACTGGAACTTAAAAATACGAAGCGCTTCTGAGTAATCCAATATAGGGTAATTACATTATCAAATAAAGCTGTTGGTCTTACATTATTCCACAGGCACTGAACACATAAGGATAATGCCACGAGCTGTGTAGAGTGCACAGAGCAGAATTGGAAGACAAGAGGAAGCATGTCTAAATCATATGTTTATATTTAAGTGGAGCTTACACAAAACACAAAAAGCTTGACTTGGTTTCTACATGAAAGCTTCCTAAATAGCCTTGATATACCTTTGCCATTAGCTAACCGAGCAAAGATACCGGGGCTGCTTATCGAAATTTTGATCCCTGTGTGCCAGAGCCTCTCTGATCCATGAGGTAATCCCAAGATGTGGGATTTTACTCAAGGCGTCCTCTGGGACCCCAGAGGGACGGATTGGAAGCTGGAAGAAAACTTTGATGCCAACCTACTCAACTCCTTTACTTCCTGTGGTCCAGCCTACCAGCCCCCTATGCTCTGGGATCAAGCAGAGTAGTCCAGGGGACTACTCCCGCAATGTATCTCTTTGGCTCATATTGCCTCTAATCAGAATTTACCCCAGGGCATATCTGAAAATATGCCTCAGATATGAAAAAAAAGGTCCTCATTCTATAAAAGCACTTAAGGTAATGAATACATACCTACATATGCACACATATCTGTATATTAGTTACTGGATAACCTTCATTTCATACCTCTCTTCTAAATGTAGAAGACACAGTGGACTCATTGGAGTCAGTCAACACCATTCTCTTTATCCTATGCCTGTCCTACTTGTCCCAGGATCCTAAAATCTTCTGGATGACTTCCCTCTGGTTTCATTGCACCCTTGGGAGGGAACTGAACCTAGAGTTAGCAGTGGGTCAGCCTCTTTGTCTGTCCTAGATATTCTGAGTTCTGTGGTCCTATAAGGTTCTATATAGACTCCCCCAACTTGTAGTGCTACCTGATGGTTGGGCATCCCCTCATAAGGGAAATAAACTTATTGTTACTAGACAGGTAACAAACACCTGGACCCGCTAGAGCCCCTCAAAGTTTGGACTCCTCCAGAAGGGAGGCTCTTGGATGTGTTAGGCAGGCAACTCATTTCTTCCTCTCTCTTGCTCCTCTGTACCCTGGTTTTAGGCCAGTGCTCTTACTTCTTCCAGGACCAGAAGCCATATGCACAGTCCTCTTTTCTCCAAGAAGCACACTGCTCATTCAATTCCACTTCTCTCATTAGAAGGTCAGATCCATGAACTCTAGAGAGTTCGTGAGGCATCCTCCAAGTTTTACCTGGCATTACCAAGCATTACCTAGATAATCTCCCCTTCTTGGGCTGAAAGCCTGGGTTGCAGGGCTCTTGAAGTTAGGGGTACTTGCAGGGTGACCTTCACGCCTCGGTCACCGGGCTTTCTTCCTGCTAGAGACAGTGTGCTTGGGAGGTCACCATATTGATTCTCACTCAGCTCCTCAAGGTGGGGACTGTCTTTTGCCTCCTTTTGTATCCCCAGTGTTTAGCACAGTGCCTGGAATGCAGTAGGAGCTTAATAACTATTTACTATTTGATTGATTAAAGCTGAGGACAAGAATTTGATGTTATCAGGAATTATACTCTTGGTCTACTTGTTAATAGCCTGAAGGCAGTTATTAACAGCTCCTTCTGGAGCCCTGTACAAAAAGCAAAACAGTGTCTGTTGACTCCCCTTTATAGGCCTGGAATAGCTAATATCTCCCTCTAAAACAGTGAGAGCTAACCAGTTCTTCGGGTTCTTGGGCCATTCTCTCCCCATTAACCAACCCCATTCTGGAGGTCCAAAGAGGGGCAGGGAGGAGCTAAACCAACCAATTCATCTTGCGGGCAGCCCCAGGTACGCAGATGTCCTTTGTTGTTCAATCAGTGTCTGACTCTTCATGACCCAATTTGGTGTTTTCTTGGCAAAGATACTGGAGTGGTTTGTCATTTCCTTCTCCAGCTCATTTTACAGATGAGGAAACTGAGGCAAACAAGGCTAAGTGACTTGCCCAGGGTCACACAGCTAATAAGTATCTGAGGTCAGATTTGAACTCCAGAAGGTGAGTCATCCTGACTCCAGACCTGGCACTCTGTCCACCCTGCTGCCTAGCTTCCTGAATGTCCTTAGTCCTCTCAAAATGATATTAATAGAAATGTCCATACACCTAACACAAAGAGATGTTTTCAGAAATCCATGCAAAGGCTTACTGCTGTGGATGGAGATTTAAAACCTCCTTTTTATAAAATTGAAAATATTCAAGAATATTTTCCTTTAAAGTCTTTTCCAGACTTGTGGAAAATCTCCTTGGAAAGGTGGGTAATCACCAAAAGGTTTTTTCTTAGGGAAATGGATTAAAGGTGATAACCACATATAATTCTGGTCTTGTACCTGTATAATTCCTCCCCACCTACCTGAAATAATTGACTTAGGGAGAACCTGCCCTTAATTTGGAAAAGATTAAGCAATCAGTGGAAGGGAAGAGGTCCCTTTGTTTTAACTCTGGGAGGGAGGGGAGGACAGTGATTAGGTTGCTCAGCTTCTGAAATATTAGCCCAGAACTGTATTGTTACATATTGTGTTTTGTTTGTTCAAGACTCCTATAAATACTACTTGAAATACTGTTGTGGCAGAGAGTCACATTGGAGGGCAGGGGGACTCTGACCAGTCTGGACATTTCTCTCTCCCGACTAGAAATGGTGTGGATACAGACCAATGTTAAACTGAACAATGGTTCTGACAAATGTTAGCCAACACAAAGAGTATAGTATCAGCATAATGTATTTTTTTCTTTGACACTGTCCTCTAAGCTCATCAGGTGTGGCCTCATGAAAAAAGACGAGTCTAAGGACCTAGGTTTGAATTGGAACTCTGCAGCTTATTACTTGTGTGACTTACTCACAAGTTAATGGCTCTGGGTCTCATTTTTATCACCTGTAAAGTGAGTGGAGTTAGACTAGATAAGGTCAGAGGTCCCTTCCAGCTCTAGATCTTCCTTGTTACCTATGATTTGGGAACTTCTTTAATTGATCCCCTATCTACAGAGGGAAAACAGTGAGGCACAGACACGCTAAGTGTCTTGTCTAAGGTCACACAGTAGCAGCCACAGGACTTGAATCCAGACCTTTGACACCACCTAACCAAGTGCAGTAGGCTCCTTGCCAGCTAGTTGGGCCACAAGGCTATTTGTGTTTTGGCCACAGCAGCTCACAAAGACTGACTTCTAAATCATAGAGGCTTTTGAGATCTGCATTCACAGAGGGCTTACTCACAAAGACAGCATAGAACCTATGCCTGTGCATAGAAAATAATCAGAATATTAAAAAAAAAGTTTCCTCTGCTTTTCATAGCACAACATCACACGTAACTTCCAAAGACGCTTTTTCTTTGTGTAGTATAGAATCTATTAATTTGCATATAAGGTCAAGAGTCACATACCTGGTGAATGAGTGGGAGCTGTGAGAATGACTTGAGTCATTCCTCAGTGAGTAAGCATGCTTAAAGAAAGTTCTCAAAAGAATTATAAGCTACCAAAAAAAGAAAATGCCCCAAATCACCAAAAGGAGAAATGCAAATCAAAACAAATCTGAGAAAATTGGCAAAGATGACAAAAGAGAGATATAGTGAAAGTTGAAACATCTGTGGAAATACAGGCATTCTAATACATTATTGGTGGAATTGTGAATTGGTTCAATTATTCTGGAAATCAGTTTGGGATTATGGGAAGAAAATGACATTATGCCTTTGACCCAGAAATCCTACTGGCAGGCATATCCCCTAAGGAAGTTAAAGATGAGGAAAGGCAAGGAAATGGTCCTGTATACAGCAAAATATTTCTAACATCAATTTTTGTAGTAGCCAAGAATTGCAAATACAATAGTCACCCATTGATTGATGGATCACTAAACACATTGTGTTGTATGAATAGTATTGTTCCATGTGAAATAACAAATATGAAGAATACAAAGAAGCATGGCATGCATTTGGAAAGTGCAGTGATGTAAAACACCCAAATCCCAATAATTTTTAAAAAAGAAAACTGTCTTGTCTACAGACTACTGAAATGGGTAGTCTGAGAGCCTTGTGAAGGTTTGTTGCTTGTTTTTGTTGTTGTGAATGTGTGTTTGTGCAGGGAGAGTGAGTTTATTTTTTTTGAGGGGTGTGGCTAATCAGAGGCAAAACTAAAACTGGGCTTGTTGTCTATTTATATACACACATGTTCAATTAAAGTCCTTGGGTGTGGGCATGTAGACTAAGAACAAGAGAGTAGTCACACTCCCAGCTTTGAAGTTCACACCAGGGTTAGGTGAGTTCACACGGCAGCCTTACAGCAGTACCTTCCTTACTAAGGTACATCAGGATTGGGACTGGTCTTGAGGAGCCTAAGGACCTTCTGTATTTGTTGGAGGTTTTTGCCTTTCATATCAAATCCTCAGCAGCTGAGCTTGACTATGCTTTGGTCCCTAGGAGAAAGTTTGATGTTTCAAGTAAAAATTATTTTCAAAAACTTAAAAAAGAAAAAAAGAAAGAAAGACCAGGGTAAATGGAAGAATTCAGTAATGGGGTTGTTGGTTAATCAGGCAACTTTTAAGTGTGGGTCGTTGGCAGGTTGTATTTTTCCTGTGATGTTAGTTGCTGTTCAGTGGAGCAGAATGAAATTAGGCATTATTTTACATTAGCATGGTTTTATGTATTTAGGAACATAAAATATTTACGATTTTTTGAATTACTTCTTTGATATGCAGATGCAGTTGGCTATAATGTGAATTATTGTCTTTTGCTTAATACATAAACCAACACCAAACCTACTTGTATAATCAACTGATGTATGTGGATGGGTTTTTGACATATTACCTGACTAAATCTACTTGCTCTACTTTTCAGGGAGTTGACAGGTCTTCGACCTCGTATGGCTCTGAAGGGATGGACCCTTTCAAATTGGGGCAGCTGCCTAGGAAAAGGGAGGAGTCATTTCTGCTTTCTCTTTGACCCTGGCTGCTTTACCCTTGGCACATGATTATGAGACATCATTATAGGTGTCTGGATGGCTTATATACTCAACTGGGCTGTAGCTTTTCCTGTTCTTGCCTTTGTCTCGGTTGGTAGTGTGTTGATTCCTGACTAATCTGAGATTTATAGGGTCATGGGATCATGAGGTTTTAGAGGTCAAAAGTTGCCTCAGAGATCATCTAGTGCAAACATATGAGGAAATTGACCAAAAGAGAGGAAAGGATTTGCCAAAGGTGGTCAGTCAGATACCACATTTAGAACTGGAAGGGACCTCAGTTGGGGTCAAGCCATTCTGATAGCTGAGTGAATCTTCACTTAGATGTTTGCAGGAAGACATAGAGACAAGAGTCAGAGGAGAAAAGAAGGCATGGAGAGGTTGCAGTTTATGCTGTGAGGAGAAGTATACATATTGAAGAGATCATATATTCATCAGAGTATCCCACAGATCAATGGTAGTTAAGTGACTTGCCAAAGCCGCACAGCTAGAAAGTAGTGTATTCGTGTATTAGATTGCTGACTGACATTCAGTGTGGGCTCCCTGCAAACCCAACCTGCTTCGTTCTCAGTTCCTCTTCCCCTTCTCCTTCCTTGCTCTGCCTTTTTCACTGTCTCCCCGATTGTTGACCTGGCTAGAATCTGTTCTAGATTTGGACCCCGCCCTGCTTTGGCTTACATCCGTTATCCCTGGTTATAAGACCATGAGCTCCTTGAGGGCAAGGACTGTCCTTTGCTTCCTGTTATATCTTCAGTGCTTAGCACCATGCCTGGCGCATAGTAGGCACTTAATAAATGTTTATTAAGTGCCTGGTGCATAGTAGGCACTTAATAAGTGTTTATTGACTGACTGGTCAGTATTCCCACGTGTGAAATGATCTCAAAGATGTCTTTTACATCTCAGGTGCTGTGGGGCAGTGAGGTAGGCTTAAAGAGAGACTCGGGACCTTACTGTGTTGCTGCTGGTCTGTAAGTTCACTGCTACCATGGCTGCCAAGTTAAAGGGGCGAGGGATCCTGGTGTCAGAGGTAACCTAGGTTCTAGACTTGTGACCTCCATCACAGGTTAGACTGTATAAGCCTAAGGACCTAAATAGCCCCTTTAGGTGTGTTCTCTGTGTTGTATTTTTGTGTTGTTTCAGTCGTATCTGACTACTTTGTTACCCCATTTGGGGTTTTCTTGGCAGAGATACTGGAGAGGTTTGCCATTTCCTTCTCCAGCTCATTTGACTGATGAAGATACCGAGGCAAACAGGGTTAAGAGACTTAGCCAAGGTCACATAGCTAGTGAGTATCTGAGGCCATATTTGTACTCAGGTCCTCGTGACTCCAGGACATGGCACCCTTTCTGCTGTACCACCTCACTGCCCTGTCGTTACGGGTTGTGTAGATGTTCCCTGTAACTGAGGTTACGTGATTGGTCCCAAGTCAGACAATCACAGAACAGCCGAGAGGCAAATGCTAGGCATGAAGACAGCATTTTACTGAATAGTTTTGTGAGAGAAACAGAGAAAGCAACTGCTGATGCTGTCCCACCCTGAGGATATTTCCCATCTACTCTGCATGTTTCCTGTGCATATCTGGTAATGTACAGCTTGCCCCCTTAGATTGTGAGTTTCTTGAAGGCAGGAGATGTTTTTGCTTTTCTGCACCCAACATTTAGCATGGTGCTTGACACATTAAACACTTAATAAATGTATTTTGACTGCCTAAGATCTCATCAGAGATACGTGACTGGAAAGGCAGGTGGGCCAGTCACGTAGCTAGAGCCAGGGATAACCAACCAATGGATGGCTATGATAGTCCATCAAAGATGCTATGTAGGGGCAACTAGGTGGCACAGTGAATAGAGCAACAGCCCTGGAGTCAGGAGGACCAGAGTTCAAATGTGGCCTCTGACACTTAACACTTACTAGCTGTGTGACCTTGGGTAAGTCATTTAACCCCAATTGCCCTACCTTTCCCCCTCCAAAAAACCCAACAACAACAAAAAGATGCTGTAGTAGTATCTGGAGTGCAGGTTCTTAATGGGAATTCTGGGAAATTGGTTTTTTAAAATATTTAACTACATTTGGGCATACTTGATCTCCTTTGTCATCCTGGGTATTTTATTTTATGAAATTAAAATTGTTATTTTGAGAAGAAACCCTTAGGCTTTAGGAGACTGCCCAGGATATATATGACACAAATAGGAAGAAGAACTCCCGGGCTGAAGGAAGTCCCTAGAAGGTTGGGTGAACCTCCTTACACACACACACACACACACACACACACACACACACACACACACACACACACACACACACACACACACGTACACACACAAACACGACAAGAACGTTTGGATGGGTTACAGTTTGTGTTAGAAAGGGGAGTACTCATATCACAGATACACCAAAGTATTATGCAGACCATTAGGAAGTGGAGACAGGAATTGAGTTTGGTTCTCCTGACTCTCATTCAAGTGTTCTTTTCCCTACATTAGGCTCTCTCTTTTGGAGGAGAGAGAATTGTGTCCCATTAAGAGAGCAGCCTATCTCAAGTAGAGGACTCATGTTAGAGAGGAAATGAAAGTGTATAAAAAGATAAGGTGGGAGGGGCCTCTGGATATGGTGGAGGGCCTTGTACGTCAGGCAGTGAAATCTTGACTTGATATAAGTTAACCAGAAATCTTCAGATTCTTTAATAGGGATATACTGTGATAAACTTCATTGGTCAGTGGTGGACAAAATAGATTCCAGTATAGACTGACTGGTAGCAAGGGAACCCATCTTATAAGAAATTGCAGTTATCCAGATGTCCAGTGTTATAGACTCAGTTTGGAAATAAATGGAAACTTCCAAGCAACAGCACTTGATTATTGATGGTATATGAGGGGCATAGAGAAAGAGGGAGTCAGAGGTAACTCCCAGGTTTGAGCCTGGAAATGGAGAATGATAATACCATGACTTATGGGGAAAGTAGAAAAGTGAAGATTATTTATGGAAGAAAGGTGAGCTTGATTATCAATGTGTTGAATGTTGGAAACACTCTGTCCTTTAATGTGCCAAAGGACCATTCTACTCCCTTACGGGGTCAGGGGGGGTCCTCCCAGGGGACTCCATGTCTTTGGTCAGCCCACGGATTCTTTGAACACCTCTGTCCCCATTCAGGACAATGAATATGGCTCTGTTCCTGACCTGCCTGGTCCACTTACCACGTGTGTCCAACACCTGGCTAATGTTCTATGGGAGTGAAACCTTTTGTTATTATAGTTCCCCTGATGATACATAGTGTTCATATGATAACAATGAAAGAATGGGAAGGGAGAGTAAATGCTGATTGAGAGAGACTGTGAAAGACTGAACAAAACCCACTAAGTTACTGAGGCCCAAAAGAAAGAGAAAATTCAGTGGCTGATGAAACAAAGGAGGGAGAAGTCAACCAGGCTGGTGAAAGCAGCAACATGCTGAAAGGTGTGATTCCCTAGAGACACCAAGGAGGAGCAGCATTGGGCTTGGAATTGGAAGTACCCAGTCCCAATCCAGCCTTAGATATTTCCTATTAGCAAGCCCATCAGTCTCCCAGTCCCTCAGTTTCTTCATTCTAGGAAAAGAGGAAGTCGATGCTGGCTTCCTTGCTCTTCCTCTAACCAGACACTCCATTTCTGGACTGTGCATTTTCCCTGGCTAGCCATCCCCCATCCTAAAATGCTCTCCCCCTTCACCTCCACCTCCTGGCATCCTCTGAGTCCTGGCTCAAATTCTGCCTTCAATTAGAAGCCTTTCCCAAGTCACCTCAATGCTAGTCCTTTCCCTCTGTTGATTGTCCCCAATTTGTCTTGTCTGTATCTTGTTTGGACAGATCTGTTGGCATGTCTCCTCTGCCCATAAAGCAGAGGTTTTTGGTTTTTGGTTTGGTTTTGCCTTTCTTTTCATCCTCCGTCCACCCCCGACCCCAGCACTTGTGATAGTTCCTGGCATGCAATAGGCACTTAACAAATGCTTGTCGACTGGATGGTCTCTAAAGTTCCTACCAACTCTGTGTTCTTTCCTTTTGTCATTTCTGTGAAACCATCGGCATGTATTTTTCTCCAGTAATAGTCCTCCACTGCCTCCCTGAAAGTTCCTCCGTCATTTTTCTTCTTGAACTAAATCACCAACACAGAGATGAGGCTTCTAAATTCTCTTATTGCCCTGGTAACATCCTGCCCTCATTACTGCCATTAAACTTTTACCTTTTCCAGGAGACCCAAATGGATCTAACTTATATGCTTGTAGGTCATTGGAAATCTGGCTAGGCTATAGGTAAGATTTTAGGTGAGTCCTGGGAACTAAAGATGGAGCACTGGGAATCAATCACAGATGTGATGATTGTGGTAATCAAAGACGCAAAAAACATGGGGTTTTTTTGAAGAGATGAGAGTAGGGAAGAAAGAGCAGAGGGTCAAAGACAGTGTCAAGAATAGATAAAGAAGGAAAAAGAAGATCAGAGAAGTGAGACAAGGAATGATCAGAGAGATGGAAGGATTTCATTTGAATTAAAAAATTAATTGCCTGCCACGTTGGCCCCTGAGGACAAGACTGAAAGACATTCTGCCAGCTGAGGGAACGAGGGGCAGGGTGAATAGATACAGTAAATACATAACTAAATAAATGCAAAGTTATAAATTATAAAAAAGTAATACAGAGAATTTGAGTAGGGAGGCATCAGAGGGTAATATCTGAACTCAAGGAGGAGGTATCTGTGCTGTACTTTGAAAGAAACTGAGACTTGTGAAGCTGAATTAAAGAGAGGAAGGGCATTTTAGACGTGGGGGACCATCTGTGCAAAGACACTGGGGTGGGACACAGAATGTTACGTTAAAGCAAAAGCTTGCTTGAGGCCAGTTTGACCAGAATGGAGAGAATAAAGAATGAGAAATAAGATAGCGAGTGCCGTGTTTTGTGTGGAAGGCTTCAGATGCCAGACCGAGCCTTTCCCATTTTATCCTAAAAGCAGGAAGGATCACTGGAGATTTTTAAATCGGAGAGGGAGCTGTATGGTCATATCTATGTTTTGGAAGTATCTATCTGGCAACTGTATGGAGGATGGATTAGAGATAGCGAAAAAATAAAAGCAAGGAGATCAATTAGAAAGCTTGGTCAGGAGGCCAAGGGAACTGTCAGAGGCCTAGACTTAAAAAAAAAAAAGTTGGTAGTTGGGAGAAGGGGATGGAGGGGAGAGATCTTATGAAGGTAAGATTTGGCAACTGGTTGGTTATGGGAGGTGTGGGAGAAGAGGAGAGGGAAGGGTCAAGAGTTAATTCTAAGGTTTTGAACTCAAGTCACTGAGAAAAGGATGGCTGGGGACCTCAACAGAAATAGAGAAGTTTAGAAAAAGGATGAATGTTGAGGAAAATATAGTGAGTTCCGTTTTGGACATATTAAATTTGAGATGTCTGCAGCATATCTCTTTGGAGATGTCCAGTACGCAGTGGGTGATGAGATAATGATGAGGGGAGGGGGTGGAGGTCTTTGATGACCTCGCCAAGGAAGACCCTGAAGAGTAGCAGTTCATAACCTGGGACCTGTTGCCTTTTAAAAAAATATTTTGATAACTATATTTTAATAGTTTGTTTCCTTTGTCATCCTCTGTGTGTGTTTTTAATTAATTTAAAAACTTTATTCTTTGGTGATAAGCTTCATCAGATTTTGTGGGGGGTACATAACACAAAAAAAGATGAAGAATCCCTGTTGTAGGGATAGGAAAAAAAGAGAAGAGGGGTGGCTAGGTGGTGCAGTGAATAGAGCACCAGCCCTGAAGTCAGGAGACCCAAGTTCAAATCCAGCCTCAGACACTTAACACAAAACTATCCGTGTGACCTTGGGCAAGTCACTTAACCCCAATTGTCCTACCTTCCCCCCTCCAAAAAAGCAAAAAAAAAAAAAGAAAAGAAAAAAAGGTCCAGAATTGAACTCTGACAGTCAATCACTCTGAGGGGCCGTAAGTATGATGAACAATGAAAGGAGACTGAGAAGACATGGTCACCCAGGTAGAAGGAAAACCAAGAGGGGGCAGCTTAGGGCAGCCAAGGAAGGAGATGTCCAAGAGGGAAGAATTGACTGTCAGATGTTGAGGAAAGATTAAGTAGAATGAAGAAAGAGGAAGGGGCCTTTAGCAATTGAGATTATTGTTGATCTTGGAGAGAGCAGCTTCAGTTGAGTGTTGAGAGATGATTGCAGGGCATTGAGAAGTGAGAACCAGCGTAGTGAAGGATGACTGAACTAAAGAGTGTCAGGAAAGCTGTGATGGTCAACATTGCTGCTGTTGGATACAGCATGCTGCGCTGAGAGGAGCATTAAACTGGGAAGCCAGGGTTCCTGGGTTCTGGTCCCAGCTCTTCCACTGGCTGCTTGGGAGACCTTGGGCAAATAACGTTGGTTTTCTTGTCTCTGAAAGGAAGGCATTGGACTAGATGTATGGAGGACCTGTAAGTGTGTCCTAGGTCTTAACTATTCTGGTTCTGTGATTTGGCTCAAAGTACTGTAGCTACTGAGGAGACATAAGGAATGGGTACCACTTAGTAAGTGGTCTGTCCCCAATGCCTGGAATGCTTTACCTCCTCATTTCTGCCTCTTGGAAGCCTTGGTGTCCTTTGAAACGCAGTTCAAGCAGCACCTTTCTTTCCTGGTTCCCTCAACTGCTAGTTTCCCCAGTCCTTGTCGTGTCTTCTGTCTGTCTGGCATATATTTGTGTCTGTAGATTTTTACTTTCCAGTTAAAGTGTAAGCTCCCTGAGAGCAAGCGCTGTTTTTCATTTTTTTTCTTTGTATCCCTAGTACCTAGCAGCGCCTGCCTCATAGTAGGTGCTTAATAATAAGTCTTTATTGATTGATTGTTAGTTAAGGAGTATGGAGCACTGCGCAGAGAATTGGCCTTGGATCGTAGAGATCGGGTTCAAGTTTTCATTCTCGTATTTTCCCTACCAGAACTTTAGACTCTGTCCCTGGGATGTAGGGTGCTGGTAAGCTCTCTTTGGCCTGGTCTTGCCCACAACCAGACCTCCAGGCCACTTCTCAGTCACCATTTCCAAACTATGGCACTGCAGGGGAGCTCTCCCACTCCCCTCGGTGGATGTGGCCTTTTACCATGAGAATCCTTGGGGGCAGTTGTTGCCTTGCTTATATAATTCCCTAGCATTTAGCATAAGTATAGTACCAGGCACAAAGTAAGTGTGTCCACCCTCCTCCCTTCCTTCCTCCCTCCCTTCCTTCCTTCCTTCCTTCTTTCCTTCCTTCCTTCCTTCCTTCCTCCCTCCCTTCCTTCCTGTCCTCCTTCCTTCCTTCCTTCTTTCCTCCCTCCCTTCCTTCCTTCCTCCCTTCCTTCCTTCCTCCCTTCCTTCTTTCCTTTCTTCCTCCCTTCCTTCCTATCCTCCTTCCTTCCTTCCTTCTTCCCTCCCTTCCTTCCTGTCCTCCTTCCTTCCTCCCTCCCTTCCTTTCTTCCTTCCTTCCTCCCTTCCTTCCTTCCTCCCTCCCTTCCTTCCTGTCTTCCTTCTTTCCTTCCTTCCTTCCTTCTTTCCTTCCTTCCTTCCTCCCTCCCTTCCTTCCTTCCAATATGGAAATAATAATGTCTGTATCATCTGCTTCACTGTGTTCTTGTGAAAATCAAATATATACAGAAATCCTGTCTTCTATGGGAAGTCTTCTCCAGCCTCTCTTCATTTCTGTGTCTTCTCTCCTTTAATCATTTCCTGTTTATCCTGTAACTTGCTTTGTAGACATTTGTTTGCATGTTGTCTCCCCTGTTAGAGTGTAAGCCCCTTGAGGTCAGGACCTGCCTTTTGCATCTTTTTGTATCCCCAGTGCTTGGCACAGTGCCTGGCACATAGAGAGCACTTAGTGCTTACTGAACGATTGCTTGAAATAAAGCTCCAGAGCTAGAAAGGGCCTCAGGAGGCATCAAGGCCTAGAATTTGAATCCAGATCCTCTGACTCCAAAGTCAAGAAGGAGTACTCTGGCCGTGGGTATAGGGATTGGGACTTGTCCCTTAGACTTCATTGATACAGGGAATACTCAGATGAGGTGACTCCCTCTACCAATTCAGGCCGGCCCCTTTTGGTCAGCTTTTATCATTAGATATTTGTTTGGGTCACGGACAGCTTAACTGATTCCCAAAGTGTCAGTCAGCAGACAGTTTATTTAAATGTTTACAATGTGCATGTGCCAAATGTTGTGTTAAACTCTGGTGAAATAAAGAAAAGCAAAAACAGAGTGGGGTATATATTAGAGGCAAGATTTGAACCCAGTTCTTGACTTTGAGGGACTAATTTTCACTATGCACTGTTACATATTCTCTCTGTCTCTCTGTCTCTGTCTCTCCCCATACATATATGCACATGTGTATATGCACATATATACATATGTATCCATATATTTTATATATCATGTTTTATGGATGTTTGTTGAATTCACTTCACGTTGATAAAACTGTAATGTGTCCTGTTAGAAGAGCAATGTAGACTCCTTCATGTCCCCTTTGAATTACACTCAGGTACATCAGCAATATTTGTCTAGGGCTAATACCTGGTTTGCTGAGGGCTGATGTAATTGCGTGATGAGTGTACTAGAATTTCTTTTGTAGAGGTTCGTACTCACCCAGGGACTGGGAGAGTATTAACAAGCTGAGTCAGCGTTTGCCTTTGTGGGTTGGTTATCACTCAGAATAATAAAACTGAACATGCAATTTGGGTATGGAAAATACTGTTTCCTGGGACAGCTTCATGTATGTATGTATGTGTGTGTGTATGTCTGGACGTACGTATGTATATGTGGGATGCCTCTTTTTTTTGCTTTGTTTTCCTTGTCAGATTTCTTTCTTTTCTTCTAAATTTTGGCACTGGACAATGTGGTAGGGCCAGTTTCTCCGAATCCACAGTGAAATAGATTAGTGGTTTCACAATTTAACCATACTTGGATTTCTGAGTTGCCTGCGTTCTGGTATTTTCATGTCGATTTGTGTGCCTATATATGAGAATGAGACACCAAGATCTCTGGGTTGAATCTTGAAAAATGAGCTTATTCACCAGTGACGGAAGAAGGGCTACATTTTTTTCTTGGTTAATAAATGATTTGTTTGGCTTGCTTTGTATACCAGCCAGAGCTAGTCATACCATTTCTTGGAAAGTGTCTGAAGCAACTGGTAATTGAAATGATAATCATTTGATCATACCAGGGCTATTTGAAAATAACACTTATCCCCCCAACATGTCTGATCTGGGGAGCCATATTTTATGGCAACTGATGCTAGAAAACATTTTTCTAATGTTGAGGGTGATATATTGGGAGACTTCATTATCTGCTCGTGCATTCTAAACAAGGCTTGCACAGTGTTCTGTCCAAGAACTGTGAAGTCGGCTTTGATGCACCACCCAGCCGGAATTTTTATTCTGGCATTTAATAATTACCATGTAATAGCGATGAAATGCACGGCAACTACAGATCTTTTATTTCAAGGGGCTGCTGTAATGAAATTGGATGAAATCATCCGTTGAAATTCTCCTTTATAGTATGCCCCATTGTTTACAAAGTATCGAAAAATGTTCATAAACAGAAGATAAAAACACCGTTTCCATTGTGTGCCATTTAGCGGAAGTTCATACTTAGTAGCGATAAGGGAAGGGATTCTATTACAAAAGTTTATTTTTTTTTTCAGGCACACAAACATACATTTCATTTCTGATGAAATATTTATTGTTTCGCTGCAATGTAATAGACCCTGTGCTCAGAAAGCAGTTTGGAGTTGAATGAGGAAAAATAGAATTTGACATCTTTTTTCTAAAGCAAGAGTCCATATTTTTGTGAGCTTATCTCCGTAACCTTTTGTTTGTTTGTTAGTCATTGAGTAATATATGTGTGTGTAAATGTGTTTAAAGGGTGGGGAAGGCAGAATCAACTCTGCCTTTTGTTTAACAACCTCGAGACATCTTTCTGTTGTGTGGAAAAAATGGTGATAGCAGAGATATCACAGGCTTTAAAGAGTTTCACAGCTCCAGCTTTCTTCTGAAATGGGAAAGAGAAGTTAGAGGAATCAGTTCAAGTTGAAATGTCACATGTTTCAAATATTTAAGTTAAGACCAGAGAGTTTATCTTCTGACGCCCTTCCCAACTCATCTTTCTTTGGGGGGGGAGGGGAGAGAATTCTGTTACATGCAGAGAGATTTATTAACTTATTTTATACATTCTGAGCAAGAAGAGTTGATTGTTTCCTGGAAGCAATTAGATATACTTAAAATTCAAATGCGTTTTCCATAAGAGAGCCTAAGTTTAAACGGTTGGGCTTTTTTTTTTTTTAAGAATCATGGGCTTCCCCTTCCCCCCCATTTAAAAAAAAAATCAGTTCATTTCTCAACTTACAAAGATTTTAAGAAACATGAGAACGTGTAAGTTTTGTTCGGTGGGAAAAACATAACATTTATAGAGTATTTCTGTTGGGATTACATCACAGTTTTATTTAATTTTTAGGACAAAAGTTAAATTCAATATTTGTGTATAAGCCAAGAGAAAATGTACCATAAACATAGGAATTTTCTGGTGAGTCAGAGTTCCAAGAATCCCAGATTTACTTAGTCCATTTATATGAGGACTGGCTAACCATTAGTCATCTGGCCCTCCTTTTTTTACATTTGTAGTTAATTGCACCTAAAATGTTAGCTTTCACCCAAGGCTTTGGATCCACAGAAGAATCAACGCTAAGAATTGCCATTAGGGTTACTGCCTTGATACTCTTTGGTGTTTTTGATCCTATATGATTTTCGCTAAGTCAGCAGCTAATGGTGTCATTGAAAGGCCATAAAAATAAAAATGAGTTATTGAATGTTCTTTGATATAGAAGAAAAATCTCTCTCTCTCTCTCTCTCTCTCTCTCTCTCTCTCTCTCTCTCACACACACACACACACACACACACGCACACATACACGCACACGCACACGCACACACACACATTATGGTCTACTCCTGCAAAGCTTGCCCAATTCAAATGGTATGTCAGCTAGGACTGTGCTGTACCATTCACTTTGGACTTGGAACTTACATTTTGATTTCTTCTTTGGCAACTGCTTTTAGGATGAAGTTATTGCAGTTTCTGAAAAAGTAATTGTGAAGCTTGAAGACCTAGTCAAGTGGGCCCATTCAGATTTCTCCAAGTGGAAGTGTGGTCTTCGGGCTGGGCCAGTAAAACTTGAAGAATTGAGCAAGAATGGACAGAAGGAAGCTTTGCTCAAATATAGACAGTCGACCTTAAACAGCGGCCTCAACTTTAAAGACGTCCTAAAGGAAAAGGCAGACCTTGGTAAATAAAGCTTCCATTCCTAAATCTGGCATATGGTGATGGGAGGTTGTGGTGGGATACGTACCTGTCTATGGGCATGTTTGTGGGAACTAACTTTTTGTTTTAGGGACTCTCCAACCCTCTGCCATACTGGGACATGTATATTTCCCAAGGACTGGTTGTTGATCATGAACACAGGTGGACATAGGAACACATCTCTAATATTCACAGCAAACACTTACTGAATGCCTACAGTGTGAAATGGTGTCCTCCCTGCCATGGAAGCTACCAAAAATGAAGGAATATGGCCAGAGGATCTTAGATTGTAAATGGGGAGGGGAATTTTGGAGATCATCTATAGTGTAGGGGTTCTTAACTTTTTTTCATTATATAACCTTTGGCAGTCTAATGACACCTAGGGATGATTTCTCAGAATAATGTTATTGTTGTTTTAATTCATAATTGAATTAAATGGTAAATTTCAGTTAGCGGTTAATGAAAATAAAGATATAATTTTTTTCCCATCCATATCCAAATCTATCCATAGACCCTTTGGTATCTATAGACTCCAGGTTAAAAGCCCTTGATCTAGTCTGATCCCTTCTTTTATCTAAATCTGATCTGGTCCTTTTTAAGGACCAGAAAGGTTATATAATTTGTCCAATCTCATGTAGCTAGTAAGTAGGCAAGACAAAAATTCAAACCTGGTTCCGTCAATTTAGACCTTGAAAGCTGAATGATTTGCCCAGGGTCCCACAGCAAATCCATAGAAGAGATGGGACCTGATCCCAGGTCTTCTTGACTCCAAGACCGGTGCTCTCGTCTCTAGACCATGCTATCTTTTGATCAGACATTCCCTATATATTCTTTAAGTGCATCATGTTACTAATCCCTCTGTCTGGATAATGGTCTCCATTTTCTGAAGAGATATCTCTTCATTCAGACCTGGCTGTTTTTCTGGTTCTTGGCAATCAGCTCTATTATTGCAGACTTCTTAATGGTTGATCATTATTTGGGTGGAACTATCTACTGTGTCTGCTGGGAGACATGGAAGTTTCCATCTTTCAGGTATATAGTGCTCACATGGAAAGTCCAGCCTATGCTGGATATGTGGATACACACTGTTATGGGAAGTCACTAAACCAGTATCTTTCTTTCCAAAGCTACAGAGTGTGTCTCTTCACTGGGCACCTCTCTATCCTGATTTTTAACTTTGAAACTACCAAGGACATTATGACCCATTATCCTTCTCGCTTTGAGTAACTTGTGAATTGTACTGAGATTTTGACTCAACAAGCCCAGTCTCGCCACCATTGTTCTGTGTTTCCCTTAAAGCTAAAAATCTTTTTATTTTTTCTGGTTGTTTTTTTTTTCCTTTTTCCTGTGTGATGGAATATACTGTTACTAACAAACAGACCAGCAGGAAACCCCTGGGAGACAGGAGGATATGTAGCTGGTACTTCATAAGGAAGCTGATGCATTTTTATACCAGAGTTTATTCTTAATCGAGGCATTATGAATGGAAACAGACAAAAAAATTCAGCCTTTGCACTGTAGCAGATAATTTAGGCCTTTTATTCTTTAATTTCCATTTTTTTAAAAGAACTTCATTGCTTTGTTTTTTGGATCATTTTTCAAAGGACCATACTTGGCACCAGAAATTTTAAATGCCTTACCTATCCTTTTTGATTTATGTACTTTTAATTAAAGCACGGTGTTGAACATAGACTAGGAACTTAGTAAATGTTTCTTTAGGAATCTGGACCCTGGATTAGCCTGGAATATCTACGTTTGACCTGTCCTACAGTTCAGTCCAAAGAAAGATAAAACAAAGACCAAGGGAGCTGGTTAGGAATCCGTCCTCTAATGGAGGACTAAGTCACTCTCACTTGAACTAATTCTTTTTTTTTTTTTTAGCAGAATGCCCTTTAAGGATAGGATGTGGGGCCTTGAAATTCCACTCAGTTGGTATGAACTGTGGGGAATTCAAGACGTTGCTTTTGTAATTGGAATGCACACTGTGTCGTAATAATGTGCAAAGAGAAACAAGAATTTTCTTAGTGTAATGAGCTTCCTTTTATCTCTCTGATCTGTGGTTTTCAAGTCAACATTGTCTGGATTTCTATGGAGGAGATCTCTGGTGTCATCTGCTAGGCACCCGTTCTTGTCCCCACACCTCTAGAATGCACTTTCTCCTCATCTTTTTCGCTTCTCTGGGTGCAACTTCAAAATATTTGCTGCCTGCTCTATTCTTTGCATACAATGATTTTCTTATCTACCTTCTCCTGGCTGCTGAAAGCACCTGCCATCCCACATTGTTAATGGCACTTCACATACTCACTACAGGTCTTCCCTTGGTATTCCCAAAGAGGGGAGATGAACTGTATAAACATTTAAGACCCTTTCTTTTTCCTTCTGGTGGAAGGAAGCAAAAATGGACATTTCTCACCTTTCTGGGGATAAAGGGAAACTCCAGTGTTTCTCTTTAATTACTAAGTCATTTCATCCTGTTGGTTTTTTTGTTTTTTAAATAAATAAATACATTGCCCTTTAAGGAATGGATTTTTTTTTTAAAAAGCATACAAATCTAATTAAAGAACCCAGACTGTTCACTTAGGTAGAACAAGCTCTCTTTAATCCTACTGTGTCTCACTTCCTGCCTCTTTCTGAATAGGAAAAACAAGAGGGTTCTTACAGATTCTGTCTGCCAACCAATTTCTACTCTGCAAAAAGAAACTCAGCTAGCTCCCATTGAATGAGAACAGGTATTCTTCTCACCTCATCCCTCTTTCCTGCTATTCCTTTTGGTACTGTTTGCCTGTATATGTATTGGCGTGCTTTAAATCTCTGGAGTTTCCATTTAAAATCCTGCCATGATTGGTGGAAATCACAACAGACCTGAGCAGAGGAAAGAACAGGGCCAAGAACTGAGCCAAGTTCTCTAGAGAGAAAGGGTCTGGGTCTTCCTTACTGCTGTTGCTTCTTTTTTTCCCAGAGTCCAGCCCAAAACCAGACTGAGATTTGATTTGGTGAACTGCCTTTTCCTCCTTTCTTTCTGCCTCTTTTATTCAGTTTCTTTAAAAAAAATAAAGAAGAATAACAATATGTAAAAATAGAATGGCTGAGGAATGTATTATTCATAAGCATAATGAATACAAGAACCTGTTTTTCTAGAAGAATTGGGCTGATTAAATCGTTCGCTACACACGCCTCTGGTTATTTATTTTTGTCGTTAGAATTACAGTACTTAGCTTTTGTAATAAAGTGGACTTGATACCCTTATTTGGTAGGGTAGTGGGAAATTGGCGAATGAGGAATTATTTCATTTTCCAAAATTTTAGTAACTAAACTGTAGAAACACGATCGGTTAAACATGGAAAACTCGCATTTTTTTAATAATCTTTCAGCTGTAGTTTGAAAATAAATTCAAATTATTTTCTATAATACTGTTTCTTACAGAGCACCTTTAAGTGAGGTCTGAGAGCCTCAGTGTAAGCTTTATTGGCCTATAAATATGTCATTATAGTTGGACTACATTTATATGCTTTGGATTGTTGTTTAAGCCAAGAAAATATGTCTCTACAGGTTGACTTTTTATTGAAACCCTTTGAGGCATACAAGAGAATGTATTTTAGGCTAAGGTTATTAAAACAGCATTTTCATTTTTTTTGCAGCAGACTCATTGTCAATTATGCTGCCACAAACTGTCTGTGGATAGGCAGTTATGGATGGTTTCATCTCTAAATGTGTCTTTAGAAAGAGAAATAAAAGATAGAAGAGTCTGAGCTGAAATTGAGAAAAGACACCAAGATGGTGGCAGTGGGTGTGGGCATGGCTGAATTTAGTCTTAGGGAAGGATTCTCTGGCTTAAGTTTCTGTTTCTAAGGCTTGCCCGGCTTAGTTGAGACAGAAAGAAGGAAGGAAGGAAGAAAAGGAGGGAGGGAAGGAAGAAAGGAAAGGGGAAACAAAAAGAAAGATAAATGTATTCTGATTTTTCATATGCCCCCGAAGCTACAGTTGTGGTTGGCACATCCACACACCCTGATCCTTTCACTTCATTGACTTCCTTTGGGAAGCGGCCATTCTCCAAGCCTTGTCCTAAGGGTACTTTCTGATCACCTTCAGGGATAGGAAATGAACAAACCACACCTAGATCCCAGCCAGATGGCTTGTTTAAGCTCCTGTGATGAGTAGGTCTGATGTGGACAAGACCCAAATTAATGAGAAGACCACACTGTGGGACCCCCTTCTTCCGCTGTGGGGAGATACAACAAAAAGACATTTACTGAAGATCTTGGGCTCTGCTCAGTTGAAATGGTTTTTCATAGACCACTATTACTTTGTATGGTCTCCTATATTTTTAAATACTTTTCCTTTTTTTTTTTTTTTTTTTTTTAAGCCTTAAACCACCAGGGATTCTCAACTGTGGTTCATGAACTTAAAAAAAAAGAAAAGCTTGATAATTGTATTTTATTATAATTGGTGTTCTTTGTAATGCTATATATTTTATTCTATGCATTTAAAGAATATTATTCTGAGAAGGGTCCATAGGTCTCACTGCCCAGAAGGTCGAGGACACAGAAAAAGATTAAACCTGCTTTAGCCATAGCCCTTGTTGAGTGACCTCCACATCTGAAAAGAGACCTGAACTTAACACTAATACATCATCACTTTGGTTCCCGATTATTTTTAACAGCATTGCTTCCCCTACTTTGAACAATACAGATATTTTCGAGAATGTGGGTAAGGCTCTTCTGCTAAACATTTCTCCCCCCACCCCCCACCTCCCCCACTGAAACATTCACTATGAAGTTATATATCTGTCAGAAATACTTGTGTGGCAATTTTCCATGTGAAAATGAGCTTAATTTTCTCTCTTTTGTGCCAACATTTTCTTGGTTCCCCCTGGGCCATCATTTATAGGTTCTGTCAATAGTGTTTCCAGTACGGATTTGTTTGGGCGTTGCTAAATCTATATGATTTCCATGGAAAACTCTTAATATCATTCCTGCCCAGAAAATTGACTCAGTGCTTCACATACTTTGAAAAATGAAACTTGATTGGGCAACGCTTCCCTTCCTGAAGGTGGAGGTGGAGTGAAGCATGATGTCAGATCTCTTATTTTTCTTCTCTTACTTATCATGATCAGAAAACATTTGTCTTTTGCATTTATCTTGTTGATATCACTGCCCGTGGTTCTGTAGCCGGAGTTCCTAACCTGGGATCCATGAACTTAAAAAAAAAATTATAATTGCATTTCAGCATAATTGGTTTCCTTTGAAATTCTACACATTTTATTTTATCATTTGAAAGACATTCTAATGAGTAAGGGCCCATCGATTTCCCCAGATTACTAAAGAAGGCCATGACAGCAAAAAAGTTAAGAACCCCTGGTCTGTGGCATCATCTTCAGATGGTGACTGTATATTACATTTATAATTCATGGGACTCTTGCTTTTCAGGAGGGCTTTACACACTGATATTGGACTTAAATTAATCATTCTTGGTATCTTTAGTATTGACCCTGATTCCTCTAAATAGCTCATTCATTTCTTTTAGAGCACTTTAATTTGTCTGGTTTACCCCAAATAGGCATTTTCCAAAATGTCAGAGATCATCTGTCCAGTGGGGAGTTGGTGGTATATTTTAAGCTTGCTGAAGATAGGAAAGGGGGTGGGATTGGCAATTGGTGTTCTTTTCCCCTTTCCGTTCTATAAATATGTTTACTTTGGACAGGCTACCCCTGAAGAAGCAGCAGAAAGGTTTCATAAAATGCCCCATGATGAATAGGTGCTAAGTGAATGTTGTTGCTACTGGTTGTGTGTTTTCCTCCTCTGTGACTTTGTTCTCTGTGGGCCACAGAGTGAGTGCTGAAAGTGAGATGGGCCGTGGTGGGATGCTGTAGTCCATGGCTTTAAAAAAAAAAGAGCTGGACCTTTGATTTTATCAGTATAGAGAATTCCCTTCTATCGATGCAGAGTGGTCTTCCCAACCTAGAGATGGGGGGAAGAGGGGAGGCAGTGCTTAAGGCATGAAGAGTTTAAGTGACTTGTCCAGGATCACCTCACGTGTGTGTGTGTGTGTGTGTGTGTGTGTGTGTGTGTGTGTGTGTGTGTGTGTGTGTGAGAAATCTCCAAGGCAGGACTTGAATCCAGGTTTCCTTGACTCAAAAGCTAGCTCTCTCTCTCCACTCCACTCCACTGCCTGTAGCCACATCTGTCCTTAAAAAACAGTCGGCCAGCGCCCCACTTCTTTTTTTAAATTGTGGTTGTTGTCCTTCCTCTGCTCAGGCTTCCTGTAAGTCTTGTCTCAACTCCTGCTTTCTAAGGAAGCCTTCCGTCACCCCCCTTAATTCTAGTACCTTTTCCCTGTGTTAATAACCTCCTGTTTATCCTGTGTGTAGCTAGCTTCATCTGTGTTTGAATGTTGGCCCCCCCCAATTAGATTGTAAGCTCCTTGAGGGCCCCTGATGCTGTCTTTTGTCTCTTTTGTACCCCTACCCCGTAGCACACTGCCTGGTATACAGTAGGCATTTAATAAATGCTTATTGTTTGATTGATGGCTTCTCTGTTCTAGCCCTGGGGGCACTTCCATTGGATTTTCCAAAGATAACATCGTCTCCATAATATCTCCCTGTGCCTGGCATTTAAATTATATTAATTTTGATTGATTGGTCGCTTGCCCCAAAGTCTTCAGTGAATTGGCATCATAATGGAGATAAAGTTCTAAAGGTAAGAGTTAGGGGTGGAAGATACTCTAATCATGATCTCCCCCACCCCGTTTGACTGGAGGCTGGAGTGGAGTACTGGAGAAGTTGGAAATGACTTTCCCATGGTCATACAACGAGTTAGGAAGAGAATGAGGCCGCACAGTCAGCTCTCCTCACATCTACTCCAGTGTTTCTCCCTCTCCAGCCCACTGCTTTGAATTCACTGCTTTGAATCTAAATCCTGCCACGATCTAATCCTAATACACTTTCCCAACTTTATGTCTCACTCCCCTATTCTTAAGCTTCTGTTCCAGTCATCCTGACCTTTCCTCCCCTCCAAGCCTTGCTTACTTCTAGAGTACCATTCCCTTCCCCTCTGCCTTTATCCATCTTCTTGTTTGTACTAGTCTGACCAAATGGTACTTCTTCTGCAAAAACTTCCTAGACCACATGAACCCCCACAGTGGTTTCTCCTTCCCTGAGCTCTGTATAAAATCACAAAGCATCAGGCCTGGAGTCGGAAAGACTTGAGTTCAGATCTGGCCTCAGACACGTACTAGCTGTGTAACCCTGGGTAAGTCACTTAGCCCTGTTTGCTTCAGTTTCCTCATCTGTAAAAATGAGCTGGAGAAGTAAATGGCAAACATTTCCAGTAAGAAAACCCCGAACAGGCTTGTGAAGAGTCGGACACACATAAAATGACCAGATCACAGCAAGTGACTCCCAACATTCCTTGCTATGATGTGCCCCTTTTTAAATGTTGAAAAACCTTGCAGATTCTCACATGATTAGTGACTGCATTATTAGTATTCATCACTTAAAAATATTTCATCACCTAAAAATAAAAGCTACTGTGATTTCAAGTGTTTTAAAATTAATTTGTACCAATCCCAACAGCATTGACATACATTTGAAAACTAGTCATGCAAGCATGCCTGTTGCTTTAAAGCTAAATTAAGATCAGGAAAACTATGTTTGTCTAATTCCGATGGATTCAAGGTCCACTGACAATAACACCATGGCCCTTCAGGGATCCTCAGCCCACCGGCTGACTTAGTCTAAGCCTTTTCTGACCTCATAGATACTTAGCAACTAGATCGATCGTGCATGAGAGCTCGTCTCTCCCGTGATGGGCATGTGTGCCAAATTCGGATTTTTAGAAATTCACTTGGCATCTGTGTGCAGGCCTGTTTTTAAATTGGGGCATAGCTATTTTGGGCCAGGTTGATTTTACAGTATTGCTACCTAGAGGACTGTAGAGAGAGTGGGCTGACATTACCTTTGTCCAAGAAGAAGGGCCAGTGATGATGCTTGCCATGGTGGGGTGCCAGCATACCCAGCCCTTTCCCTCTCCCACCTCTGATAGCTCCAGAGATTTGGAATGAAGACCATGCATGTAAGCATTACTTCAAATAAATCAGCTCGGCTATTTCACATTAGCATCATTAAAACCACTGGATAAAATCTGATTAGTCATATATAGAGAACAACTACATGCGCCGAAACTTCCCTTAATAAAGTCAACAGGCAGAGCATTTAAAAATGACTAAGCTTCAGAGAACATTACTAACCTTATCATATTTGAGATTTCTCTGACCCTTTTTTCAGCTGGTGTTTATTTGATTTTCTTGGGCGAGAATGAACCTTCCTAAGCCTTTAGCGCCCCGCAAACCATCTGTTCCCAGCATCTCCCCCACCCCCCTCCCTTTTCTGGTCACTCAGAAATGATGGTGGACATTTGATCCTGCTTGACCAGGTGATTTGGCCCCAGGAACTCCAAGTGTGCTTTGGGCTATCAGGTGTGCAGCCATTGTTCACTGGTGACAAGTGTCTCAGGCTGGAGACTTGGTCTGCTTACAGGTGGTGGTGGTCCAGGCATAGGACTCCCTGCTTCCTTCAGGGGCTTCTGACTCTCCCTCCTCCCCTCTTCCTCCTGTCTTCCTTCAGGTCCCAGCTCCCAAGCCACTTTCTGCAGAAGCCTTGCCCTATTCCCCAGTGCTGGTCCTGCTTTCTCTTCTGAGACCTTCTTTCATCTACTCCATTTCGCTTCTCCAACCCAAGTATTTAGGTGTTAGAATATGAGCTCCTTGAGGGCATCGCCTGATTTTGCCTCCTTGTGTCCCCAGTGCTAGAATGCCTGGCATACATTAGGAGCCTAATAAATGTTTTTGATTCATTGACTTATTGTACCTTAGGACAGTTCTTTGGTGTGGTGATTGTTTCTGTCTCTCCTTTTCTTGAACAACGATAGATAGATTTAAGATGAGAAAGATCACATGTACGTTGAGGGGGGTGAAGAGAATCTTAAACCAGGAAAGGGCTCTCTGAGGCTATCTTCTCCAAACATTGAGGTTTGCTGAATTGAATGGCCTCCCTTCATTTTATAAGTGGTGAAAGGTCCATCCCTCTCATTTTATAGGTGAGGAAACTGAGGCCCCAAGGAACCATGATCTGCCCGCGTTTACAGAGCTAATACGTAGCCCAGATCTTTTGACACCCACTGCTGTATTATTTTCAGTCTTCCATGATTTATTTTTAATCTTATTATAATATAATTATTATTATAATATAATATTCTATTATAATAGAATAGTTATTAATTAGCTAATAATTAGTTATATTAGTTATATATTATTTTATAATTTATTTTATATATTATTTATATATTATATATGAGTATATTAATATTTTATTATATATTATATATATTATATATGTAATAATTATATATTATAATATTATGGTATTATAATGATATAATATTATATTGTTATTATAATATAATATTATGTTATTATATTATTATCATTGAGTACCATCACCAGTAAGATAGCCTTCTTCTTGGTCAACAAGACTGTGAGCTGTGTGACCTTGAACAAGTCACTTCACTTCTCTCCACATCAGTTTTCTTATCCTTAAAATAGGGATGATAACAGCACCTCCCTTCCACGGTTGTTAAGTGCTGTGCAAATGCCAGCTATTAGCTTAATAAGTATTTGCTGAATTGAATTGGATTCATGGCCCTGGTGATCATCCACCTAAAAATTATTCTCATTCGAGCTTGTGAATTTTTCCAGCTAGGAAAGCACGTGGGCTGTGCTAAAACATTGCCTCTTGCATCGACCGCCATATCTCCTCGGCCAGATTATGTCAGAGGGTTTGAGGGAAATGAGCCCAAGAATCACAGATACTACTTATTGTCATTTTTTTCTTTTGCCTTTTGGAGGGGGGAGGGCAGGGCAACTGGGGTTAAGTGACTTGCCCAAGGTCACACGACTAGTAAATATTATGTGTCTGAGGTCATATTTGAACTCAGGTCCTCCTGACTCCAGGGCCGGTGCTCTATTCACTGCACCACTTACTTATTGTATTTTTTTTTTAATTTTAAGAATTTAAAAATTTTAAGAAATTTGAAAAAAACCAACCAAAGCTACCTTTAGGTTGGCTCCTGCCAATGGTACACCATATAAACTTGAATGGCAGTGTCCCAAGAGGTCTTCGTCTTCTCTGAAAAGCATCTTGGGCCCTCTATGGGAAGGCAGTTCTATTCCAGAATATCTTCCTGTTATGTTAAGATCATCTCCTTAGGCCTGGAAGGGAGCCATGAGGTCATTCAGTCAAATCCCCTCATTTTCCAGGGCTTCTGTGAGTGACTTGCCCAAGTTCACAAAGGGCAGAAATGACAGAGGCCCAATCTAAGCTGAGGTCCTCTGACTTCAATCCTAAAGCTCCTTCAACTGATTGGTACTACCTTTCCAAGTTTCTTGGCCTACTTATATGAGTGTTACTTAGAAGAGACTTTATTTAGAATTAGAAAATCTGGAAAGCTAGGTGGTGCAATGGATAGAGTACTGGGCCTAGAATCAGGAAAACTTGAGTTCAAATCTGGCCTCAGTCCCAACTAGCTCTTGACCCTGAGCAAGTCACTTTGCCCTGTTTGCCTCAGCTTCCTCATCTATAAAATGAACTGGAGAAAGAAATGGTGAACCACTCCAGCATCTTTGCCAAGAAAACCCTAAATTGAGTCATAGAGAGCTGAATAACAACAAAACTTTAAAGCCCTACGTTAATTTGAATGATTCAGTTGCAGCTTGTGACACATACTGACTCTGTACCCCTAGGTAAGCCACTCAATTAGCCTATGAATGCTCTAGACCAGTGGCATCACACTGCCATAGAGACCTAGGCCACTAAAGATTCCTGCAGGTCACACAGCTACATAGAAATCCAGGGGTTTGTAGATTTCTTTTATCAATACATCAACATATTAAAATCAGGCAGGAGCCACCTTTTATTTTGCTTTGGTCCACACTCGGGAATGTTGTGGGCACAGACAGGCACGTCTGTGCCAGGCAGCCCCCTCCAATCTCAGAGGGGGTGTTGGTCTTCGTTGGCAGGGGGAGTTTCCTCACTGGGAGTTGGTCAGCACAGTAAAATCCCAGGTCTCTTCTCAGTGGCTAAGTGTATAACGGTGACTTGAGTACTTTCATGGTCTGGTCTGCGTGCTCCCATCAGTCCAAAATCTAGTGTGCTTGTAGGTTGCACTGAGAAGCTCCGCATCCAGAGCAGCAGAGCTCACAGGAAGACGCCAGCACGGCCACAACAGTAGATAGCGTTTAAGGTCTTCAACGTACTTGGCATGTGTTTGGTCCCCACCACCATCCTGGGAGTGAGGTGCTTTTATCTTCTTCCCATTTTGCAGATGACAAAACTGAGGCTGAACATCCCCTACTTTGGGGAAATGTTCCAGAGGGGATTTTGCCCTAGTTCAGAAGAGAGAGATGGTGGCCAAGATACCGCTTCCAACTCTGAGATACTGCTCAATGGGAGGACTTTCCATACCCACCAATAAAAGATTAGGAGGATATGAATTAGACCCTAAAAATAAATAGTTTAGATTTGGCTTATGAGTCTTAAAGTGTAGCTGCTCTGAATATGCCCAGAGCCACTATTTTTATACCAAGTCCATGAGGTTTAACCTGTAGTCAAAGAGAGGCACCAAGATATTCCAAAGACAAGGATGGGTCAGGTCATTCTTTGAAAATCTTGACTTTTGGCCTAGTGACAGTTTTACGCATTTATTTTTTTAATCAGGCCCTGTCAAGACAATCTCCTTAAATTAGATGAACATTTCTTTAAAAACAAAAAGTTTTGTTTATCTCTTTTGCTTTTATATTACCTTTAGTTTTATGTAGTTCCCTCTGCCCTCTCTGCCCAGAGAGCCATCCCTTATAACAAAGAATTTTTAAAAGAGGTAGAGAAAGCAGTTAAAAAAAAACTAACCATCATATCAGATGAAATTGGCAGAATATGGGATGTCCAATAGCCATAGATCACCACTTCTGCCTAGAAAGGAGGAAGACGAATTTCCTCTTATCTCCATTAACACCAAACCCGATCATTTAATTATACTTGGTTCACTTCAGTCTTTGCTGTTGATATTGTTTCCATTAACATTGAGGTTGAGTCATCTGTATGTTATTTTCCTGATTCACCTCATTTGACTTTGCATCAGTTCATGTAAATCTTCCCGTGCTTCTCTGAATTCCCCATGTTCCTCATTTCTTATACTGCTGTAACATTTAACTCGTTAATGTGCCCCAGCGTTGTCATTTGCCAGTTAAGGGGTAGATGCTCGATTGTACCATTTTTATTACCGCCTCTTTGTGGTGATTGGGGTTTTTCCATGTAGCATCATTACATATGGCAGCTAGGTGGCCCAGAGATTGAGTGTGGTCATTGGAGTTGGGAAGACTGAGTTCAAAATCTTCCCTCAGATACTTACTAGCTGTATGACCCTGGACAAGTTACTTCACCTCTTTCAGTCTCAGATACATCATCTGTAAAATGGGGATAATAATAGTAGCTATCTAGGGGTATTGTGAGGAAGATGTGAAATAATATATTTAAAGTATTTTGTTAACCTTACAATGCTATGTAAGTGTAAATTGTTATCATGGGATGAAATTAGAGATGGAGACTCCAATGACTGGAATTTGCTGTACTATTCACCACAACCGACAACCGATTCTAGGCCATTTCTTCAGACACGTTCGCGATTTTCTTTTGGGAGTTAGTCTAACCTTATCAACCAGTGCTATAGTAGGCACTCAGCCACGTTATTGGGTGGACTCACGTGTTCATTGATTGATGTGCCCCCCTCTCCCGTGACCCAGTGTACGCAGCACGTAAGATGGGTCTCTTTTCTGCAGCTGGGCGTGTGTTCCTAAAATAATTAGATAAATTGCATTTTTTTTATCGATGGTTTCCTCTTTTAAATGTCCCAGGAAAGTTTGCTACTTCAAGGACCTTTGAAAATGCATTTTGTCAGGAGGGGCAGCATGGTATGATGGAAGGAGCATCAGGGGATCTGGGCTCAAGTTCTGCCTCAGTGCTTATAAAGGTATGACCTTGGGCAAGTCTCCTGACATCCCTGAACCTCAGCAACTTCCATAAAAGCAGAACCCTGGGTTAAATGGTCCCTGAGGCCCCTTCCCATTCTGTGATTATTTTGTAATATAATTTTACCAAGACTTAACATATTTAATTCAATTCAACAGAAATTCACTAAGGTCTGAATGTGCAAAGGACCGTGCAGGGCACCATGGGAGAGTACATGATAAATGCCAGTTATTATTGAATAAGGGATGATAACGACGGCTTGTGCTTATTTAGCTCTATAAGATCTGCCAAGCACTTTATGTGTTGTCTCGTTTGATCCCTACAACCACCCTACAAGGTCAATGCTGTTACTACCCCATTTCACAGATGCAGAAACCAAGGCGTAGAGGGCTTAAGTGACTTGCCCGGGGTCACAGCTCCTAACTGTCTGAGGCAGAATTTGACCAGGTTTTCTTGACGACAGGTTCAGCACTGTGCTGCCCAGCCGCCCCAGTGTGGTCCTTGCCCTCAGGGGGTTTACATTCCAAGGCCGATAAGCAAACAAAAGCATGAAATGTGGAATATTACATTTATAGAAGTGAAGGTCCCAAGTACGGGGGCTGTTTCAAGAAATGAATGGGCAGCTGTGGCAGGGCCCATCATGGATGGACGGCCCTGGGGAAGCGGTGATGTTTGAGATGGGAGAGCTTTTTGGAAGGTGGCAACAGGCCGCCAAGTCAGTCGAGGCCTAGGGAACAGAGGCCAGAAGAAAGGAGAATGTTCGTGGGTTGTCTGGGTCAGTGGATTAGAATATCTGAAGAGGAAGAGCAGGAAATTGAGCCTGGAAAGATATAGTGGTGCTGGATTGAGGGTGGGGTCTTTGCATGGCATTCTGGGAAGTCTGGATCTTGAGGGGCAGACAGTGGGGAGCCACTGATGGTTGTTGGTAAGAGAGAAGCATCATCCGAGCATGCATTAAGAAGAGTAGTCCATCGGGTGTAGAGAGGGCAGTGGGATGTGGGGGGAGAGAATGGGAGATCACACAAGGGACTGTTGTGAGACCCTAGCTGAGAGGGCCTGGGTTAGGGTAGGGCAGTGGGAATGGCAAGAGGGGACTGAGTCAGAAGGTAGTAGAGAGACAGAATCACTATAACATCACAAGTGGTGAGATGTGAGCAATGAAGGAAGTGAGTGAATCATAAAGATGAGTGTGAGGCATCTCCCCCTCCTTGCAGGGGCTCCCGTGCAACACACAGGTACATGTATACACACACACACGCACGCGCACACGCGCGCACTCACATTGGAAGCCCACTCCACTCATGGCCACAACAGTTGTCCCCCTCCCCATAATATTCCCACCTTCCCTACAACCTTTTATGATCCCAGCCATGCGCCTGGTGGGGCCTTCCTTCAGCCTGGGGTACCCCCACATATCTGTAGGGAGAGGGGCAGCAGCCAGGGGGAAGGGCAAACTTTGAAGAAAGGCTTCAAGGAGAGGGAAGGACATTCTGAGCTGGGAAACAGGACTCCAGAAATGTGAGTGAATGGAGCCCGGGGCCTGGGTTGTAGAGCCTTGGCCAGGAGGGTGACCACCCCAGTGAGGCAGCACTAGAATGGTGTAAGTAGGATGGGTCAGTGGGAAGATCGCTGGCCCTAGAGTCATTAAATTCCAGCTCTGGCAACTCACTTAACTTCCCTGGTTCTCAGTTGCCTCACCTGTAAATTGAAGGAGGAGGTTAGACTGGAAAACCTCTGACGTCCTGTGTGACCTTGAGCTGAGGTAATGACCCTCTGGCCTGCATTTTTTTTATCTTTAAAATGAGATAGTTTCTGAATTCGCTTTTGGCCGGAATGCTGTGGTCCTGTGATCCTTCCTAGTTCTGGACCTATGACCTTCATGACTACTGAGACCCACAGGCCTGTGGAAAGGCTTAAAGGTGTTTCTTGAGGGGCTTTTTATTCTACAGTCTACTTGTTACCTCTCCTGTTGTTAACAAAGGTTTTTTTTTAGCGTTTTTTGGTTCCTTGTTTGATGGTGCATGAAATCCTAAGGCTTGTCAGGTCAAACTTGGGCGCTTCTTGTATTTGGTGACATTTCGATGTTCTTTTCCACCACCTGGGGTAGAAAGGGCCGTGGGCCCAGCTGTGGCAGTAACTACCATGATGTAGACTTCATTTCCATCAGTTAGTAAAACTCAGGACCATATAAAATTAGTTCCTTTAAAAAATTTATGGCTGAAGATGATTTTCTAGTGTGAAATCTTTTGGGAAGCAGAGACTCTCTTGGTTTGCTCTTTCTAAAATCCTGGAAGGGCCCATGTGGGACAGACGCTTTGCCTGGGCCTCAGGTTTGAAGTGAGTGAAGGTAAATGAATTTAATATAAAAGGAGTACACGGGAAATGAAGGCGGACACTCCCATCTGGGTTCCATTGCCTAAGCTATAGGAGCCCAAGTGTGTCTGGGAATGGGCTGGTCCAAACATTGAAATATGGATAGCACGCCTCCTTTAAAATGCTTGTTAATGATTTTATGAGCACGCTGGTAGTCAGAGCATTACATGTGGTTTGAGAAATGGGTCTGGATATGCTTGGCAGGCAATATTATTCCGGGAGAGTACGAAAGGCCATCTTTTTTTTGACTGTTCGATTTCGTTATGCCATGAAAGATAATTCAGCCGGGCATTGCTCTGTGGACTGGATACTGCATTTCAGGATACAAATATTACTGAAGGTAAATGAATCATTAAGAGAACAGCGGCATGAAATATCTGGTGAATGAACTCCCGGAATCTCTGCTAGCATAAATTTTCCCCATTCACGGACAGTCCCTTAATCCGGGTGCTAATGGTATCAGCCCTGTGTTTAAGATGCCAAAAAAGCCTTTCTATGGACACAGTGCAAATGATTGGTAATTGTGTCTTAGAGGGCCATAAATACATGGAAGGGATTTGGTGATATCATAATAAAGCCCGAGCAGAACTGAAGTGCTTTCTAGTGTTACCAGAACCTTGAGAAATATTTACAGCCTTGTTCACAGTGCTACAGTTTTAGGGCCCTGTTCTTTTGGTGCGACGTGCTTCTCATTCCCATTAGGGCCAGTGGGAGTCAGGCATGTCTGTCTAGGGGAGAATAGCCCCTCGGCCTAGATAACGCATGGATCTCCTAACAAATTCAAAATACAATTAAAGAGAAAGAAAATGTTCTCTCGTGTCCTGTCAGCACCTTCATGTCCTGTTCCCTCCTCTGAAGGATGTTTCTAAAAGAGAGAAGAGGAAGATAATGACCAGGCCACTCTCCTCTCCATTTTGGGCATTGGGGTTATTTTTTATGGTTTTTTTTTTTAATGCTATTTCTGATTTGGGGGAAACAATGAAGCTCTAGTTTTCATAGCCCTACCTCCCACCCTCTGATACAAGATGAAGAAATTTAAAGGGTCCGTGGGCAGCCAGGCTTTGATTCGCGGGACCTTTTCAGTCAAGTGAGAATGAGACTGTTCAAATTAGGATGTGTGTCCCTCAGACCATTATGACAGCCTCCCGCAGGTGCTCCCCCAGGCAGGATGCTGTGACCTGCTAGGTAGCTCACCCCAAGGCCAGTGTTGGACAGTAGGATGCCATCATTCCAGCAGGTAGTTTTAAGGAGAGACTCAAGGTACAGTGGGGAAGGCACTGACTTTGGACTCAGAACACCTGGGGTTGAATCCTTTAGTGGACGACTTAATCCCTTTGTGACTTTGGGATCACCATTGGTCTTCTCTGGGCATCCATTTCCTCCCCTTCGAAATGAAGAGATTGGATGAGAAAGCCTCTGAGGTCCCCTCCCCCTCTACATCCTTGTAACCCCAAGTGTGTAGAGCCTAAGCAGGGCCTGTTGGAGCCTCTACCCTATTCTGTGCCTGCCCACTGCCTTCAGACAGCTTTCTTCATCTAGTGGCTAGGACATTGGCGTAGGAGTCAGAAGACCTGAATTCCAGTGATACCTCAGATCCTTTCTAGCTGTGTGATCTTGGGTAGATCAATCCAACTTTTTTTTTGTTTTTGTTTTTGTTTTGCTTTTTGGAGGGGGGGGGAAGGCAGGGCAATTGGGGATAAGTGACTTGCCCAAGATCACACGGCTATTAAGTGTCAAGTGTCTGAGGCTGGATTTGAACTCAGGTCCTCCAGACTCTAGGGTTGGTGCTCTATTCACTGCATCACCTAACCACCCCTCAATCCACTTTTCTCAGCCTCGGTTGTATAATCCATAAAATAGTATAGCACCTGCCTCACTGGATAGACATGAGGAGAAAATATTTGTGAAGTCCTTGGCAAACCATCAAGTGCTGTGTAAATGCTAATTTTGTTGTTAAACTCCAACTTTGCCCACTCTTCTTAGATGCTGGAAAAGGATCAATCCACGAAGGGATTGTCCTCAAAGTCTTTCCCATTATCAATGCCAAGCTGTAAGCAGCCACCCTCCCAATGCCTGCCCCCCCAAAAAAATGCTTTTTATACATTATTTATCCTTAAAATGCTCTTTAGATTACAGCTAATATATTTGGAACAGTTGATATCAGATAAAAATCCCAGCTTTGGGGGTGAGAGGGGGCAGAGTCAAATGCCCCCAGTCTGACTTAGGGTCGTGATATGGCCTAGAGGGTCCCATAGCTCTTGAGAGCGAGGATTTCAGAGGCCTTTGCAGTACCCTGCCAGTGTTCCTTAGGACACTTAGCAGAATAGAGCTTCAAGAACCATCGAAGTCACATTCTGCTCAAATGTACCATCTAAAAATAGTTTCATCTGCAGTGTGAACACAGTTTCATATTTATACTAGCATCTGGCCTAAGGAACTGAATGCTTCATCCTTTGAATAGCTTCACTCCAGCTCTCGAATACTTGGTGACTAGAAAATTTTGCCACAGTCCAACACCTTGTTTACATAAGCATATTTAAATGCAAACAAGCGTAGTTGAAGATGCTGAGGAAAAAAATACATTATTTTGAGCTGTGATGGTGCTTTGGGGGTGGGGTTTTTTTTTTGAGGGAGGAGAGAGAGAGAGACATTATAAAACATCAGAGCTTAATAAAGGATTTCTGGGACACTCACTCAGTTTTCATTCTCTCTTTTCCTAGATTTGGCCCAAAGAGCAGTAAATGCTTTGTGTGGCCTATGGAAAGCAGTCAGATTGAGGGACTTGTGAGGCAGTTTATGCCGCTGCCAAATTACAACAATAATAGAAATATAAGGCAAGAGGTTGGTGGCTTTCCTCGGTCACCCAGTGCCCTGGGCCTAGAGATCATTGGCCAGTGAGCAGTGCGATGGACTTTTGTTGGGCAGAGGGGGATCCTAAGGGTAAGTCCCCATGAAGAGCCATGTGAAAGTAATGTACTCTACAGATAAACATTGCAGATGGATAGTTAATAATTAGCTGTGGGCAGTCCAAAGGGGCAGAGCATTTTATGACCCTTGCCCAGACTTTATTCAAGGAGATGATAGATATAAATGGACACTTTTCAGACCCACAGCTCCTTTGAACATCCTTGGTGAGGATGGAAACCTCATCATGTGCCAGTTTTATGTGTGTAGAGGGAGGCAGTAAGATGTGACACTTACGCGTGGGACCATGGACCAGTCTAGGCCTCAGGGTCTCTATTGATTCCAAATCTCGTTAGTCTGAGAGGCAGGATTTAGAGTAGGTAGAGCCAGACTTAAAACCAAACAGACCTGGGTTCAAATCCTGTCTCTGACACATACTGGGAGTATGACCCTGGGCAGGTCCTTTACCCTTTCTGTG
>CM053589.1:190157707-190195207 GCA_028646515.1 Pseudochirops corinnae | reverse complement strand
GAAAAAGCTGGATTTTGATTGCCTATGAGATCTAAAATGATTTCTAATCTTGCCACAACTGTCATCTTCTGCCGTCTATATGAAATGTTTCATTTTCAAAGAGACTGTCAGGATATTTCGTGGATGGTTGTCCCACCCCCACAGCCCTCTTTTTTTTTTTTTTAATAAAATGCTTTGCTTTCTACTTTCTAAGAAAACAGTCGTATTCATTTTCATCTTTACAGATAAAAATTGCAGTAACTCATCTGAGGCTTGTCTTCTCAGGATGCCTCTGCATCAGCTGCTTATGAGATGTATTCAGTCACTAGCGCTGTCTCTGGTGCATAGTAGGTCCTTAAATGCTAACTGATTTGAAAAATGACCTACTCTGACACACCAAGTGATGTCTTCATTGCTGGTTGAGTTTGATTACCATTGTAATGGGGAATGCCAAGATGTTTTCAAAATAGTGGGAGGGAGGTGTGAAATTGTTACCCCTCCTCTCACTGAAATGTTGAGTCTTATGTCAACTCTTGTCCTTCCTCGGGACCAAGTGAAAAAAATGACAGTGAAAATCGTCTTCTTGTTTGACCTAGGGAGCCATTTCCTTTTTAGATGAAGGCATAAGTAGGCAGTCTGTGGTAGTTGTCAGTCCTTCAAGGGTCTTGATGAGGAGTAGATTGGCCCAAAGCAGGAACCATTAGCCTTGCTGCCCAGCCAACCCACCTAACTCATCCAGAAATCTGGTTCTCACAGCTTGCTTCTCTGTGCAAGGGTATGTTTTATAGGACACAAGACCAGCAGTGTGTAATGTGAAGAATATAGTTATTTGTGTCACTGTGAGGGTTAGCAAATCTTCTGCAGGCTCTTTGCAGACCCTAAAGACGTAGCATGTAGCCCTTTACCCCTTTGTTCAGATGAATAAATAAGCATGTTAATAAGTCTTTATGAAGAGAAAGGAAGATTGAGATGGTAGGAGGGCAAATGAATTTATGATATTAACCAAAAAACAGTGTGTGATTGAAACTTAGTCTGTGCTCTCTCTATATATAACCCATATATAACCCATGCATACATACATGTGTATACATATACACTAGATGTGTAGATGTATGCATTTATGTGTATATGGGTATACTCACACACACATACACACATAAATAATCTATATTATTACCAGCTGATAAGATTGAACTGGTTCTAGGTTTTAAATGTACGATTTGATGACTGGTGAATTGACAAGACTTTGAGAGACTTAGAGCCTTGAAATTACTTCGGATTTTTCTCATCCTTTGACATCTTGTGTGTCCAAATTCCTGGTGAAGGTAGAATCATAGCACCCAAGAATAAGAAGGTATCTTAGGAGATCACCAAGTCATAGAACAACAGTTCTCAACCTGGGGGTCGCGACCCCTTTGGAGGTTGGATGACCCTTTCACAGGGGTCACCTAAAACCATCGGAAAAATCGGAGACACCGCTCCTCTATCAGTCTCCAAGCAAGTCCACCCACATACAAGTATTAAAGGGTTGCGGCATTAGGAAGGTTGAGAACCACTGTCATAGAATCACAAGTCATAGATTATTTCCAGCTGCGGACATTAAATCCAACTCCTTCATTTTCTAGATGATGAAAATCAGGGACAGAAAAGGAAAAGTTATTTTCACAAGGTCACCCAACTAAGTAAAGGACAGAACTGGGGTTTAGACCCAGATTTCTGGACTCCGAGATCAAGGCTTTCTCCACTACGTTGATCTCCCTTACCAAATAATTAGAAGTTATTCATAGATAGAATGATCTTTATTTGAAATAGTATAAAGTGAAACTAATAAATTCTGGAACCTCCTGATTTCAGAATAACAAAAAATTGTTGCTCACCCAAAGTGGGATGGGAAGATGAATAGTGGGTATCAGGAAGCTATAACATTTTACCGATGACAGCTTTCACCCAAGGAATGGAGGGAATGATATCATTGAGGAAATGTATGACTGGAAGGAGAGTGCTGATTTCAGATACATGACCCAAGTGTTGTGTTGGTATCTGTATTATTGGTTAAGGGCTGGGAAGAAGGTCTCCAGCTGTTAGGGACACCCTCTGGGTATCCACAAGGGGAGAAGGTGTAATGGTAAAGGAATTTGGAGATCTTCCTTGCCCCTCAATGGGCCTCAAGTGGAGCCCAACAAGAGAAGCTTAACTAGGGGAGGCTTGTTTTTTCAGGAAGGCCCACATCTTCTGTTACTTTTTAATTAGGCAGTGGGTCACGAGGGTTGTGATGCCCTCTGACCCTGAAGAAACACACACACACACACACACACACACACACACACACACACACACACACACACACACACACACACACACACACACACACACACACACACACACACACACACACACACACGCTCGTGCACGCGCACTACCATTTTGCTTTGGGGCCAGATGAAACTCCGGCTAGCCATTAAGGAGCTGCCCCCCGCCTCGTTTTGAGCACCCAGATCTTGGTGCTTCTTTCTCTTGTAACTAACTAACTGTATGTATGTGATGGTCAGACATCTAGAGGCCTTATCCATTGGTCTGTTGAATGGTGCTGTTTTCTCTGTATATTTTGTCTGCTTATAATTTCTCTTTGTATTTTCTGAAGTTCAGAGTGCTGACTTTTCCCCCTGAACTAAGTGAATGCTATCTATATATATCTATCTTGGTTTAATTAAAGATTGTTGACCCCTTTAAAGTGGCTTTCCTTTTATAAAGCAGATCTAAGAACCTGTGCTAGCAGCCATCCTGGATATGCTAGGGTGCTTTTGCTGTTACAGAAGGCCTGAATGATTAGATCTGTACATTGGAGAGAGTCGCCACATTATTGAGATATATTACGTTTAGAGAGCGATGGAGTTTGTCTCTGTGGGTAATACACATCTGAAACTGGTTAATGGACAACTAGTCAACTTACTAATATTGCGGAGAATGGGGTTTGGTTTTTGTGGGTGGGTTTTTTTTTTTGGTGTACCTTTTTTTTTTCTGGACTAAGAACTTAAAGTCTTTTTTATCAGGGCTGGTAGGGAATGAAAATACTTAATGGCCAGATGTTCTGATATGAAATACAAAACTTGTGAACTTCAGACATAATTGTGAAATACAAGCAAACTTTCCCAGAAGTGTGGATAGAAATCTGTCTTAAGGCCCCTTCTAGCTCTAAATCTTTCATCATTAGCTTTGAGATTACAATCTGTTGAGGGGGTAGAGGGAGAGGTTGGTGAAGGTATAGCCAAGTTTGGATGATACACAGGTGAATACTATCAGTTAATATAAATTCAGAGGAGAACTCTGAGTCAAGGGCGATGAATTTGATGAAGGAAAGATCTGTTTCAGTTGGGGAGCCTGGGGAATGATTCATAGAGAAGATGATATCTGGGATTAGTCTTGAAGGAAGTCAACCAGTCAACTGGCATTTGACTAAGCATTTATTTTGTGCCAGGAAGAGAAGGACTTGAGCAGATGGAGATGAAGGGGAGGGGCCTTCCCCTTCACAGGGGCACTGGGGATAGGATGGACATTGCGCAAGATGAGAGAGGTCCAGGTGAGAGAGGGAAATGATGAGGAGGCTCTATGGTTAAGAATGGTGTGTCAAAGGGAATAAGATTGGAAAGGTAGGGGGATGACAGACAGTGGGGAGCCTTGAGTAAGAGTCTACAAGGTCCTAACACATTTTGTGGCAGTCTGGTGAAGACTTTGGATGCCTTCACAGAATCATGGCTTTAAATGCATAAAATAAAATCCTTAGGATTATAAAGGAAAGAAATCACCTAACTATATTGCAATACAGTTATCAATTTTTTTTTTTAAACAGTTCAGGATTAAGAACCTCTGATCTAGTTCAACTCCATCCCATCATTTTATAGGAAGAAAATAATCAGGGAGGGCTGCCTTACTGAAATAAGTGATTTGGGGAATAGTAAGGCAGTCCGAAATGTACTTGGTCTGATGACGACGCCATTATTTTACCCCCTTGAGGTAGAGGATTCTTAGCCATTTCTCCCCAGGAATTCTCCATGATCTCCCCAGTTGCTTGAGGCCTTCCTCTGGATTCTTAAGAGTTTGGCAGATACCAGTACTCAGGCTCTCCATCTCTTGACCTTTGTCCTGACTACATGACCAGCCTCCCCCTCTTTTTTGGTCACTGGTTTATTTAATGCACATCAGCTTGAGCATATGCTCCATTCACACGCATAGACACACACGTATAGATACACTTTCATCTCCATCTGCTAAAGTCCTTCTCTTTCTGGCACAAAATAAATGTTTAGTCAAATGCCAGTTGACTGGTTGACTTCCTTCAAGACCAGTTGAGCTTTGGATCACCTGAAGTTTTGGTTCTTTGGAGATCATTGTTTTCCATGACTTACAGTCATACGCTATAGCATCCCAGGGAAAATATTGCTATTAGAAAGATGGACTTTGGTGAAAAGAAGCAGCTTTTTTTTTCTTTTAGGACCTATGAATGCATGTAGGGAGGGCACTGGAGGAAACTTATTATCAAGTCAGCGAGGTCAAGTCAAATAATTCTTGGGATTTCCAACTCAAAACAAGGATCATTGGATTCCAAAGCAAACTGTAGAAGAGACAAAGGAATTGTTATTACAGATTAAACATATGTCTAAGATATAGAAGGATTATTGTGTCTGTTTCAGATGTAATTCCATGCCTCAGAATTTACATTGAAGGAAAATTGGTCTGGATCACATTAGTAAGAGCCCTGTTTTGCTGTCAGTTTAATTAAATGGAAACTGTTGGCAAGAGCGCTGAGTAGGTTTATAGGAGTAATGCTCTTTCGTATGTTGGAACATGAAACTGTTAGGTTTTCCAGTTTGAAAAGGACACACAAATGAAACCAGTGATTCATTTCTGTTTACACATTCCCGGCTAGTTTACAGTGACCTTAATAATAAATGAATTACAATTAGAAGTTATATGTGGTTTGTGGTACAATAGTTTGGTTCTGATTTTTGATGAAGAGGTTAGAATTTGTTTCATCTTATTCTTTTCTTCCCCCCTCCCCCCCCGCTCCCTCCCCAAAAATCCCACAATGCGTCCTTGCGAAGGGTTTGTCCCCCTTGGTCGATGGTTTGGAGTTAAAATCAAAAGGTAGAGAGTGAGTGTTGTGTTTACTTCTTATAAGTTTGTTGTCAGAAATGGGAAAAAATAAAAATACGGGGGGAAAAGAAAAGAAAAGGAAAAAATCTCCTTGAACAGTGATTTATCTGTTAACTGTGGTTGGCATCTTGCCTTTTGGCATTAATTTTTTGAGAGAAACATATTTGGTTTACTTTAATAGGCAAAAGCACTGAACTTCATTTGAGAAAAAAAAAGAACAAGCTTTCTTTTCCCTTTTCCAGCTTGGTTTCTTACGTGATGACATTCTGTGTCATTTCACCCTTGTAAAGCAGTTCGGATTTGGAAGGGAAGAAGAAGATGGAGGCCTCAGTTCAAGCTCCTCTTCTTCTTTTCCTTGCACAGGGTACCAAGGTCCTGGTCTTTTGTGTCCTGAAAAGTAAGTGTTAACAATCAGTGGTTAAATTTTCTAGAGGCAGAAGGGCCTTGACACTCATGATGCTGGGCTGTTGGGGCCTTGTTGCCCCCCCAACAACCCCCTGTGGTAGTGCCAAGCTTCAGAGTGGCAATGTGGACCCTGTGGAAGGGAAGATTTCAGCTTCAAGAAAAAAGCCAAGTAATAGGGGCAGTGTCAGCTTGCGCTGTGATCCCCCAGTGAACTTTGTTTTAAGAGACATTTACTAGGGACATTTCAGGTGGTGTAGTCTGTCCCCTTTGTTTAGGTGAAGCAGTTGAGACCCAGAGAATCAGCGATCACAGATTTAGGCCTGGACGAGAGCTAGCTGCTCCTGTACTTTTGTTTTACAGGTGGGGAAACGGAGGTCCAGAGGGAGATGTAGCTTTCCCAAATTCCAAAACATAGAAAAGGCTGGATTTTGAAACCACCTCCTCTGACTCCAGATGGAACATTCCTTTCTCCTGCGCCGCACATGCCCAGTTTCGCTTGCCTGGTATTAACTCTTTCTGCACATGGTGCTGTGTGTCTGGGGTAGAACTGAGAAAACATCCACTCCCCTATCCCTGGACTTCTCAAACCAAAACACGCTTCCCTGGCCCCAGTGTGTGTTATATCCCCTGTTAGAACATAGGTTTCTTGAGCAGGGAAAATCTCACTTTCGTCAGTGATGGGAGCATCCTAAACTTCAGAAGTGCTTTTTCTTTCCTTTGGTTATTATTTCAAGATTCATTTAAATCCTGTGAACATCCATTAACTGTCCAGTACTTAGTCATTGCCTGACACATAGTAGGCACTTAATATATACTGAGTAACTGAAGTTTTTGCGCACGACCCTCAACATGCAGACATTAAATTGGCGCGCGTGACCCCCGTCCTTTAATCAAAACTTTGGCCAAATCCTCCAGTGGGAGGAAGTTGCTTGGCGTCATACAAGTACAACAAATGAACCAATTCCTACTCTCAAGGAGCTTTCAGTCTATCAGGGAAGACTAGTACATATTCTCCGTGTAAATTATCTCGTTTATCCTGTATGTGGCTTGCTTTGTCTACATTTGTTTGCTTTCTGTCTCCCCGTTAGATTGTAAGCTCCTTGAAGGCAGGGACTGCCTTTTGCCTCTGTTTATAGGCATTTAATAAATGCTTATCAATTGGATACAGCATAAATATAATTCCCCTACCCCATCCTTTTTTCTTTTTCTAGTGGTTATACCTCTTTTCGGAAAAATAAGGAGAAAATGTCAGACCGGGAAGATGCTGCTACCTTCTTTGTGGATGTCAGTGCCAAAGGAGGAAGAGCTGAGATAATAGATTCAGAAAGAAAAGGGAAGAAGTTCTTGTTAGGGGGAGTTCTTACGGTGCGGACACAGTCAGTCCTAGGTCAGGGCTTCTTCTGTATCACTTGTTAAGTTTTGTGATCTGTGCAATGGGTACACCCATGGAGATGCCCGTCTGGCCCGGATTCTGCATTTGAGGGTAGGATTGCCGGAGAATACCAAGAGAAAACATCCGGTGCTTCTTAGCCTGCTCAATCCCATGCTTCCCCCTTTGCTTGATCCAGGGCTCATTCCAAAGGTCGCGCGGGTGAGTAACAAGGCTCATGGAAAGCCTGAGCTTGAAGTCATGGGACGTGGCTTCCAATCCTGCTCTTCTGGGCAAATCTTTGATCTCTTTGGTCTTTAGGTTTTTCATCTAGCGCGTAAGGAAGTTAGATTGAAAGATCCAAGTTAATTCTTAATCCATTTAATTAGAATCTGGGAGGCAGGGTCCCCCAGGAGCTAGAGAGCCCAGCAACCTCTGAGTCAAGACAAGCTGGATCAGAGCCCACCTCAGACCCAGGCTGGCTGTGTGACCCTGGGCTCTTCATTTCTCTTCTCAGTGTTCCAGGCCACTCCAATCAATCAGTGAGTCTTTAATGAAAGTCTACTGTTTGCCAGGAGCTGGGGCTACCAATGAAAAAAACAGACAATCCCTACTTCAAGAGCCTATATTCTGGTGGGAGAGACAGGACTGTACTTCCCAAAATGTATACCGTACAGCATAAACACAAGGTTAATGAATGCAAACATGCAAAGTAGTACATACGTAACTCAGCACAAAGGACTTTGGGAGGAGGGTGCCAGCGGCAGAGGTCAGGAGGCTTCACGAAGAAGATGGTGCTTAACTAAGTCTATAGATTGCAAAGAAGGCTGAGACTTGGATTGGTGGAGGGATTTTTCCCATTTGGGAATTTTCCATATGTCTGGTCTCTTTCCCTATCATTCTATAAGTCCATTAATTCCATTAGTTGCTAGGTGACGTAATGGATACAACGTTGAGCCTGAAGTCCGAAAGACCCGAGTTCAAATGCAGCCGCAGATACCGAGTGACCCTGGGCAAGTCATTTAACCTCTGTTTGCCTCAGTTTCCTCATCTGTAAAATGAAGACAATAATAACACTTACCTCCCATAGTTGTTGTGAGGATCAAAAGAGATAATAATTAAGTGTTGACTGCAGTGCCTGGGTCATAGTAAGCACTCCATGAGTGTTAATTGTTGCTGTCTTAGGTGTATCGTTTTGTTTTTCATTATGTTACATTTTGATCTTCTGGGTACAGCTTACATAGAGGGTCATTTTTCCATTTCTTTAAGCTCTTTCTGTTGTGGAGGGGACAGAATGCTAGTCCAAGTGTCAAAAGGCAACTGTGTTTGAGTCCCATTCTCTGATACTTAACTATTTTATGTGACTGTTAGAAGTGATCTGACCTCAGTTTCTTCACCTGGTGAATAAGGATTATACATACAACGTTATGAAGATCAAATGAAGTTACATAATGTGAAATAATTAAATCTTAAAAAGCGATTTACACCACAACTATTACCCATGTTAACGGTCTGATGGAAGCAGACCCGGCTCCCCGATGAGGGAATGGGGTCTGATTATTTACTTGGCTCTGACACTCTGGAAAGGGTTAAACTACCGCACCTTGCTTTTGAGGAGAGAAAATTGGTCCTGAAGATGGGCTCCACAAACACGCCCACAAGTCAGGCAATTTGAAAAGCTCCTACTGTGAGCCAGGCACTGTGTTGGGCGCTGGGGATACCGAGACAAAGAGTGCAACAGCTTCTCCTCTCCGGCTCGTACTCATCATGAAAGTTCTTTGGGGAATGAGTTCTTTGTGGGGAGTGTTTTGTAAACTTTAAAGCACCATATGAATGCAAGCTATTATCGTGAAATTACCCAGAAATTGGATTTTCCACTTCCAGTAGCTCTTGAGTTTGCCATGAAAATGCAGATGAATTTAGCTCTTAATAAAATGAGTTGTTATTCTTGTAGCTGACCTCTGGACTCCTTAGTACCATTACTTTATGAACAGCCAGAAGAATCAGCCATTGCTGTTTGGGGGAGGGGAAGAAGGGGAAGGCTTTTAATTCTTTAACTTATTGATTTGATGTGTGTATGATTTTATCTAAAGAGTATGGTTTACCAGCCATTGTGGTGGCTGGGATTAAGTGCCAATAAAATGCTTTGGGCCTTAGAAAACAAAATGAGATATTCATGCAGTTAGTTCTGTTAATTCCTCTTCTTTTCCACTTCATGACAGTATTTCAAATAATTAGGTTGATTTATGATTACAGATACTTTTAAGATGTAGGATGCTATAACAATACAGTGCCAGTTTATTGTTTCTGGCCTTATCCAATTATAAAATTGAGTTTAGTCATGTAATGATGTTCCAACTGAAATATCAATCATGGTGAATGGAATTCTGTGATATATACAGGGAGGCTGGTTGGAGCTGTACTCTTAAAGGCACGGCCACATCTGAATATGCTTAGTTAAGTTTGCTCTGAAACATGTAAGAACCCATGAAACTTGGCTAAATTTAGCCTTCGGCTTCTAATATGGACAAGGCACATGCCCGGTGACAGCAGAGGGACAGCATTTGACAGCAAGTAGAATATGATAGACTAGAGTAATTATTTCTGAACAAAAATGAACACCCTACGTTATTTGTACAAATAGCACAGAGCCATTGAAATGAAATAATAAAGATCATATTTAATTTCAAACAGTATCCCCCAAGGTCTTCTTTTTTTTAAATTTAGAGCATTTTTTTGGCTACTAAAACAAACTTAATTTGCTGCTACAGTTAACAGCACTTGGGGGGTGGGGAGGGAGAGGACAGGAAGGGAGGGAGGGAGGGAGAGGGGGAGAGGGAAAGAGAGAGAGAAGCAGGCAAAATCTTTTCTTTGTTCCTTTCCATTACTCCAGCATTCCAGAAACCATGATAAGGGCTTGTGAGAAGGGAATGTTGAAATAAGTCACCTATTGTACTGTTCTTTACATATTGTTTGCATAACAGTTTATTTACAATAATTTGAGTAATCTCAGAGTTCCTCTGAAAGGCGTTTTTTTGGCCTGGAGAAGAAGTACAGCTTTAAGATATTTCTCCTAAAATAAATTTGAGACGGCCTCATTTATAGTCAGCAATGCCTTGATTACTTGCAGACATACTGGAAATTTACATGCGCTTTTCTCCATTATAAAACACTGATCTGCTCATATCATTAGTTCCCTCATGACTCGCGTTTGGCTGTCAGCCAAGCAGGCTAAATCTGTAGTTGTAAATCGTGAGTTGAAATAGCAGAAAGTGGATTTGTAACTTAAAAAGTGTAAACAGTTTGGAAAATGAAGTAATTTTAGAGTATGATTGATTGCCTTGTGATTCCACTTTAAATTAGCCTAAGGTCTCCAGTGCAGATATGTGCCCGAACTGCTTATTATACATTTTTCCCTTTTCTGTGGAATAATAGCATTGTTGGTAGGCTTTTTAAACAATGTATGCATCTCCTAGAGTGACCTTTTAGGAAATGAATAGTTTTATTGTGTGTCTGTTACGTTGCCTGAAACAACATTTCTGAGTTATTAATTTGACTTGTTCTATAAATAAAAAATTCAAAATGCAAAGCAGCTGCATTATACAGAGTACTGTTTATCAGGCTCGTACGCCAGAATGGCTATCGGAGATTGATCGCCCACAGTACAAATAGTTTCTTTGGTGATAAATTAATAATGTTTTGTGTAGCCTGTAGTTACTGAAGATTAGTCCTTGAATATTATGGGAGCAAAAAAATTATGATGACTGTTGGCCAAGTGATTGTTGATCTTCTGGGGGTGGGAGGTGGGGGGGTGGGGGGGCCTGGACCTGGCATGGTAGGGCTGGTTTTATCAAGAGTCCTAAGTCACTGAACAGCACAGATAAAAATTAGAAATAGACCACTGGTCAGTTTCAGGGCAATACACACAGTTCTGTCCTCCAGGCTTCCTTATGAACCTTGGTCCTGAATTTTCGGAATGACTCATTTGGGTGCTGAGTTTTGCAGTCTTCCCTGTTCTTTGCATATAGAAAGATACCTTGTATTGATACCAGAGATATTTTTTGCCGCAGGGAAACGGGCACTACAGAGCATATTTTTCATTATTACCGGTTAGTCTTTTCTGCTTTCTAAATATTAATTCTCACAGTGTTTCTTTGCAGAGCGAGTACTTAGGGGTTAGACAAGGTAGGCAGCCATTTAGAATGCCATGAGGGACACCTCTAATACAACTTTTAATAAATGCACATTTTTTTATTGGTAGAAATTTCTACTCTCCATGGCATGCAGGTATTTTTTTTTTTTTTGGATAATCAAATCCCGGGTTCCATCTCTGCACATTTACACTAACTGCCCCCCATGCCAGGAATGCATTCCCTAACTTACTGCCATTTCCTCTGACTTGGTAATTTTCTTCTTGGCTCAGCTCAGAGGCCACCATCCATATGAAGCCTTTCGGATCCTCCCCTAATGCCCCCACCCAAAAAAATCACTGTGTATTTATATATTATCTCTTCTAAAAGAATGTAAATACTTTGGGAGGAGTGGTTTTTTTTTTTATTGGCATCCCCAGTGTTTAGTGCCTAGTACAGAGTAGGCTCCTAATAAATGATTAATTGATGGATGTTTGCAGCAAAGGCTTGAAACCTGACAGAGATAATAATGTGAAAATTTTCCAACTGTAGGGAAGCAAAATTTTTAAACAAGATTTTAAAAAATATCTTTTGTTTTTCTATCGCCATGTTTTCCCCCTGTATTCTTTCCCTTCTCTCCCAGAGTTACCCTTTATAACAAAAAGAAAAATAATAGAAGAGAAAAATAACGAAACTCATCCATGTATCAAAAGAAAAAAACCTGTTATTATGTGAAGCTGTCTTCTCATAGTTTCTTCTTTGGGGGTGGGCCTGTGTGTTTAATTTCACACCCTTCATTTGTGATTATTTTGTGGTTCTTGTTCTTTCCATCCTCGTTGTTGTGGTCATTGCACTTACGGTTTTCCTGACTTTACTTAATCTACTTTGTATCAGTTCATGTGAGTCTTTCTGTGCTTCTCTGTCTCCATCTATTTGTCATTTCTTTCAGTTTAATGTCCCGTTACATTTATGTACCACAGTTTGTTTGGTCAGGGAACCTTAGTTTTTAAGCCTGGTTTTAGCCTTTTCCTACCCCACCTTTTCCTTGGAAATAGGCATTAGAATACCCCATATCGCAGAGGAGGAATTATCTTCTAGGACAGTAATTCTCAACCTTCCTAATGCTGCGACCCTTTAATACTCATATGTGGGTGTATCTGCATGTAGGCGGACTTGCCTGGAGACGGATAGAGGAGCGGTGTCTCAGTTCCCAATACCATCGGAAATATGTGTTTTCCGATGGTCTTAGGCGACCCCTGTAACCCCTGTGAAAGGGTCGTTCAACCCCCAAAGAGGTTGCAACCCACAGGTTGTGAACCACTGCTCTAGAGACTTTTAATAACTTAATTTCTGGGCAGTCATTGATGATGTGAAGGGTAAACAATGTATTTTAGTTCACCAGGTATATTTGCAAAGCACAGTGTGGGTGTTGGGGGAGATACAAAATTTGGAGGTGTGCTTCTGTTCCCTTGGAGCTCACAGCCTAACACTTACACATATTGACTCCAACTCCAACTCAACCTCTTTAAAAAAGCTTTCATCTCTAAAATGTTATCTAGTCTAATTCTGTCACTTATTCTAATTATCATTATTTCTGAGAAGAGTTGGAGACAGGTTGGCATAGGGCAAAGGCTAGCAGGGCCCATTAATTTGTTTTAATCATTAGATACTCTAATCTTTTTCCAGAGAAATATGGAAGCCACAGGCAACGTTGGTCTTATGTGCAAGTTTATAATGAGATTCAAATAATATTTGAACAAAACAACAAAAACCACTTGGAGAAAGAAAGAGAGCTAAGGAAAATTTGATATGGGAACAAGTTAAGCCAGGTTACTCTGAAAGCCATTCGTAGGTGCATCTGGAAGGACATTAGTTAGGAACAAAAGGATACAGACCTGCCTGTGTTTCTATAACGATCTTTTTCCCAGGTGATAATAAGGGAAACACCACATTTCTTTTCTTCTTACTTCAAAACTGAGTATTCTTTGTAAAGTTACAGCAATTAAGTTAATCAGACCGGGGAGAATCCCTCAGCCTGATCCAATGTCTACTAAAGAAACCTTTGAAGGAAGTAACAATTTTAAAGGTATTCATGGATTGACTTTAGGTTATCCCAAAGAAAAGAGTGCAAATGCCGCAAATAGTTATTTTTATCAACAAAATAGCAACAGCAACAGTAATAATAACAACAGTGTCTTGGAGTTTACGAAGAGCTTTCTGTCAATCACCTGTTTTCGATTTCACAGCCATGTTGTAACAGAGGTGCTGCCAGTATTTCCATCCCATTTTACAGATGAGGAAAACTGAGACTCACAGTGATTAAGTGATTTGCCTATGTTCACATAGCTAGACCATGTCAAAAGAGGGATTAATACTCATGTTGCCCTGACTTGAAGGCTAATCACTCTGCTATGCTGCTGCTGAAAAAAGAGCAGTCAGAATTTTAGCAGCAGCGGATCCTTGTGCCTATTTTCTTCGCTCTGTGATTTATTTGTTTTTTGGTTAATGAGAATGGTATCTACACACATTAATATCCTTGATGAACATAGGAACAGGCTCCTGGCAGACTTTCACAGCCAATTTTCTACATCAGACCACATTATTATAGCTATATGCCTGACTCCTAAAGAGCCAGTGTGGCATCATGAAATCTAGTCTCAGAGCCAGAAAGACCTGGGTCAAGCCTGGTCTCTGACATACGTTAGCTGTGTGACTTTGGGCAGGTCACCTAACCTCTCAGTGCTCTAGATAACTCTAAAGTCTTTAAGGTGCTGAGAAAGTGCAAATTTGCGTTGGTAGGTAGAGTTTCCCCATGTGGAAGTTTTCTGTGCCAATAAAATTACAAATACAGTCTCCATTCCCCTAGCAAGCTTCCTTTGTGTATGTTTTTTTGAATCAGTGGAACAAAGCAAAGCTCTAAAGTCTGTACTTAAACAGGGTGTCCCCTACCCATTTGTTAAATTTTCTGAAGGTTGCATGACAGATACAACTGTGAGGATAACTTGGTTCAGTGATCTGCTGAGTGTTGGTGTCAAGTGAAGTATAAACCAGGGGGACCTATGCTCCTTGGAGGTTCCTCAGTGCCCTGGAGAATGTACTGAGCAGAATTCCCACTCATAGCAAAGTTATTCCACTGCTCCTGGTCACATCTGACTATTTATGATATGACATGAATTTCATGAAACCTCAGAACACAACGAGCCCTCACAGTGAAATCTCTGATCAATTTGAAAAAGATCCATATGACCATTCATATTTGAAAAACAAAGTGGATGAAAAATGTTATTGTAGTACCTATGTTGGAGCTAAAAGGATAATTCTCTGTGTTAGCTCATTAGCATATATAACATAGATAGGAGCTACAGTTGAACAATGGTTGGCATTCAGAACTGTGCTATATAAAGAAATCAGGCTTTTGGAAATTACTTGGCACTTTCAGTGTTCCCTAGAACAGGATTGCATAGGATACAAAGGCAGACAGGTTGGTACTATGCACCAGTAGGCAGTGTACGTCCATGCTGAGACCAAAAATAATCTAAATTTCAGAGGACAATGGATAAACTCTTAAGCATACACAGCTCCTCAGAGTGTGTTCAGTGGAAAGGGGTGGTGAGATCTTAGCGGTTGACAGACAAGAAAAAAAAAAGTTAGCTGAAAATTTGCATTTGCCCCTTCTCTATCTTTGTACTTGAGGGGGCAATGTTCAGCCTTTAAGATACTTAGAAGATTTTTGTCAGTGGCAGAATGATGGAGGAGATGTTTATTCCCAAATAGGTAGAAAATGTCACTTTTACACATGTTATTTCACTTGGGATATAAAAATTAGTTCTTTCATAGTGTTTTCTTGGGAAATAAGCTCTCAAATGGGTAAAATAACAGTGAAATTGAGATTCAAATCTCATAAAACTAAAACTCTGTCTGACTTCTTAGAGTGCCTCAGTTCTTGTTCAGGGTAATGTCACTTTTGAAAACTACCTGAAGCACTGAACAGTGACCTCCTCCCCCCTTCCTTGGTTTCTTCAAACCCCATCCTCATTTCCTAGATTAGCATTTCCCCCAGGTGTGAAGCATACTTTGGCATTTAGGGCAACAGCTGCTAAGTAGAGGTGGCTTAAGGATTGGTCACAGATTGCAAAATCAAAAGGGATCTTGGTCATCGAAGCCGCTGATGAAGACACTGAGGCTCAGGGAGTACTCAGACAACAGAACTTGAGAGTTGGAAGGAACCTTAGAGGCTATTCAGTCCAACCCATGTGCGAAAGGAATCCTACTCACCAAGAGTTCATTTACTCTCTGCTTGGAGAGCTCCAAAGAAAGAGGGAATCCATCGCCTCTCGAGACTGCCCAGTGTGCTTTTGGACATCTCTTATTATTTGGGGAATTCTTGACATCAAGCCAAAATTTACTTCCTGGAACTTCCACCTTTTCCAATTAGATGGGCTCTCTGAGGCCAAGAAGGACACTTTGAGTCCTTCCTTCACGTGGAACCCAGGTCATTTGTCCAAGGGCATCAAGTGAGTTTGTGGTGGGGGCAAGGACTCACATCATAGAGTTAGAACCAGAAAGACCTTAGAAGTCATTGACTTCAGCTCCTTCACTTTACAGATGAGGAGACTGAACTTTAGAGATGTAAAAACATGTGCACGTAACTGAAGGTAACCCTGGGCAGGTAACTGAAGCTCTCAGCTACAAAAAGGAAGTTGGAGCAGAATAGATGAATGGGAAAGATCCTTCCTGCTCCAGATCCAGTGATAAGGTGAGGGGGAGAGGTGATGATAGAATGAAACTGGCTGCTAAAAGTAATTACTATTTTTTTAAGTTACATTTTAAATTTCTGAGAACAGTGGCTTTGTAGGGGGAGAGGTGGTCATACAACATGTAAATATAAGAGGTGGGATTTGAACCCAGATTGCCCCTAGTAATTTTACAGAGGAGAAAACTGAGGCTCAGAGAGGCCCTGTCCAAGGGCACACAGATAGTTGTATAAAAAAATCGGTTTGAACACAGTTCTCTTCCATGTTTTCATTTTTCTCTCCCCCCTCTTGTTTTCCTTGAAGAGAGAATGCCCAGGGTAAGGTGGGCGAGGGGAATTTCTTCTCCAAACTCTTTTTGCTTGGTTTGGTTTGTCTTGGCTCTAATGTAATCATGGAATAATCAATGAAAAATTTCCTGTAGTACAACTGGAAAGTGAAGAGGGGAAGCACGGCAGGGTGGGTTGTCTTTATTTGTCTCTCTTAAACAAGGCTTCATGTTAAATCAGTTGCAAATGAAATGGATTGCATTATAACTGGGGGGAAATAGCTACCAATCTCATAAATTCATCGAGGTTTCTGGTTCTGGGCCTCCTTTCAAAGGCCTCTCTTAAAATGATAATAAGCAAAACAAAGTACCTACCACCACTTAGTGGATAATGAAGGAATTATAATTGCAAAGTGAGAAGAGACTGCCACCATCCTCTGCTGGGGAACAGGGAGCCATGTGCTTTTACCCAACGTGACATCATGGTGGACGTTGTGAGGCCTAAAGATGAGGGGCAGGATGCTTGTCTGCTTCTGTCCAAAGCCCATGATCATGGAATTAGCTGTCACTCAGCAAGTGGTAGGGACAGTAGCCCCCTCCTTCCCAGATTAGACTCGCCAGCCAACATCGTTACCCAGCTTTCAGCATATTTTCTCCCAGCCGTTTAGTCACATTTGCAACTGTGGTCAGAGAATTGGATTTGGAGCCAACAGACTTGGGTTCAGTTTCCAGCTCTTCCACCTACGAGCTGTGAATCAGTCAACGTGCATTCATTTAGTACTTGCTGTGTCAATAAGCATTTATCATTAAGTGTTATTATTAGATTTGTGTGCCAGGAACCATGCTAAGCACATGGGATATGAAGGCACAAACGTCATTTCTGACCTTCCATTCTAATGGCGCAAACAACATGCCAGCTATGTATATACAAGAACTGTTGAGTGTAGTTGGTAGGAAATCTCAGAGGGAAAGGACTAGCAGTGGGGAAGACTGGGCAAGGTCTCAAGGAACCCTCATCAAGTTTCAGTTGGATGAGTATGCCTGCCGTTGATGTCTTTATCAAGTAATGGATACAGATGGTCAGTTCCACGCAACAGAGACTCCTTGGGCTCTCCGTGTGAGCCTCCACACTACAGAGAATAGACAAAGGGAATTCTGAGTAGGACAACACTTGTAGGGAAACTTCCAAATATAGGAGAAGAAGAACTGGTTCAGGGGTTAGATAAACTGCTGGCACTTACCTGTATGACCCTGGGCAGGTAACTGAAGCTCTCAGCTACAAAAAGGAAGTTGGAGTAGAATAGATGAATGGGAAAGATCCCTCCTGCTCCAGATCCAGTGATAGGGTGAGGGGGAGAGGTGACAATATAATGAAACTGGCTGCTAAAAGTAATTACTATTTTTTTAAGTTACATTTTAAATTTCTGAGACAGTGGCTTTGTAGGGGAAGAGGTGGGAAGGGGGAGATGTATCAAGATATTAATTTATATCACAATGACGAGCAGAAAATACTGTGTGTTTGTATACTGTAGGTGCCTAATGAATGACTAGATCAAGGATTCTTAACCTTTTTGTGTGTCGTGGAACCCTTTGACAGTCAGATAAAGCTTAGGGAACCTTTCTCAGAATATGCATAAAATAAAATATATTGGACTACAGTAGAGACCAGTCACATTGAAATATAGAGGCTGTGGGCAAGGAGCCTGGTCGATCACATACATTCTACTGGTAGGTTTAATAACTACAGTAATTTTAAAGTAGTTATAAGCCTAAATGATCTGTGCAGCAATTGTAATGTGATATGAAAATGTCTGTGACTTCTGTTGATGACAAAGTCACAGGTAATTGGTTGTATGTTTGTAGTTGGTGCCAACATTCATAATTGAAGGAGAGGCTAAATTTCAGTTAGAGCAGTGGTTCTCAACCTTCCTGATGCTGCGACCCTTTAATACTCACCTGTGGGCGTATCGGCACGTGGGCGAACCCGCCTGGAGACAGATAGAGGAGCGGTGTCTCCGTTCCTAAGACCATGAGAAATATGTGTTTTCCGATGGTCTTAGGCGACGCCTGTGACCTCTGTGAAAGGGTCGTTCGGCCCCCAAAGGGGTCCCAAGCCACAAGTTGAGAACTGCTGAGTTAGAAGCTAGTGAAAAGTGTGTATGATATATGTGTGTATACATATATACGTGTATGTATATATATAATTTTTTTTCCTGTCCAAGTGCAAAGACCCCTTGAAATCTGTCCACAGATCCTGTGGTTTAGATAGATGAATGGCACAGCTACATGGCTTAGTGGATAGAATGCTTGGGTCAGGACGATCTGAATTCAAAGCCACGCCAGGCACTTACTGCCTGTGTGGCTCTGGGCCGTTCATACCATCCCTCTTCTCTCAGTGACATGAATAGCTCTTACCTCAAAGGATCACAGTGAGGACTGAATAAGGTATATGTAGAAATGTTTTGTAAACCTTAAAGCATTATCCAAAGGTTATTTTTATTATTAGATAAAGCATCAGAAGTCCTTTCTTAAATCATTCCTCTGTATCCTGGTAGGATGTAATTTGACAACCTGGTAGTTTGGGATGTCATTGTTTTCTTCTGCCTGGCTTTAAGCATCCTTTGCCTCCAATGTTAACAAACAGTGTTGACGTGGTGTACACCCAGAATCTTAGATTCACTCGGCAATCTGCAAACTGGTATCTTACCTGCGTAGGTGTGAAAGGTCTTCAAAGGAAAGTGTGGCGTGTAAATTGTTGTTGGATGCTATGGGAGATTAAGCAAAACTGCCTGCGTGGTATGATATTTCTGGAAAGTTCTCAACTCCTGATCCTTTGCTGGGTGTCTCTGGACACTTGTCTGTTGCATTGTGGACGGAGGGTGTGAGTGGAAGTGGAACGGCTGACTGGTAATACCAAATGCTAAGATTCTTTTGTCACATATCTATAGGAAAAAGCCGTCATCTGATTCCAAAGCAAGGTTGGTTTTTAAAAGGTTTCACTAACTTGCCTGTGAAGAACCTTGCTTGGAACAAATGGTACTCAGAATGTTGACGTTTTTCAGAGTGGGAAATCCTATTTAGATCAATGTAATGAGCTACTCTCCGCCAAAGGTAATCATTCTCTCTCTTCCGTGAGTTGGAGTTAACAATGTCCTAGGTGAAGAGTTGAGGTAAGAATGGCTGGTTATTTTTTTATACAGACGTTGATACTTGCCTGTGTGTTCAAACTTGGAAGTAATTGGGTCTGTGTGATCAAAAACATTACTTGGTTCGTCCTGTTAGTTTGTTTCCTGATTCATAGAAGGTTAGGATCCACAAGGACCTGGGACCATCTAGCCAAGCCCCTTTACTCTACAGATTAGAATGTTGATGCCTAAAGAAGAAAACATAAATAACAGTGGATTATGAATTGGGAGATCTGGGTTTGAGCCCTGCTTAGACACTTACTAACTATAAGACTTTGGGACCCTTAAGGAGGAAAAAAAATAAAAAAGAACTGCTTATGTCTGATAGTATTTTGCTGGGACTGATGGGTGGGGAAGTGTTTGTTGATTAAATATCCTGCCCCAAGCATAGCAGGTAAGGAAAGAGCTATATAATAGTATTTTACTGGTGGTAATAGTAGTATGAGGTACATTGTAGCTAGAGAATGTTTGAGGGTCAGATGATTTTCATATGAGAACAGAAATGACCAAATCTCAAACCCAGTGCCTTGGAAGGCATGGAGGGAGGGACAGAATAAGGGGAGAGGGAGAAAGGCAGGAAAGAGGAGAGAAGGGGAAGGAAGGGAGGGAAGGAAAGTTAGTTTGGGAGGCACCCTGGTTTAGGCATGAGAACTATGGAGTTTTAACCAAAAGAACACTGACATGGGTGCCCATTGCTGTTATAACAACATACAGGACTTGGGGCAAAGAAATGAAGGCTTTGAAAAGTGAGTCGCTTGCTCAGAGTTGTACAGAGAGAAATACAGGAGACTGGGTCGCAGTTAAGGTCTGGTTTGGACCCCAGAACCAGGATTCTTTACATAGCACTGTGGAAAAAGCATTTCAGCTGGCAAACAACCCAGTGATTTCCTTTGTAAACCAATTGTGTCAACAAAAGTGGTAGTTGTAGTAGTAGTAGTAGTAGTAGTAGTAGTAGTAGTAGTAGTAGTAGTGGTAGTGGGTGGTAGTAGTAGTAGTAGTGGTAGTGGGTAGTAGTAGTAGTAGTAGTAGTAGTGGGTAGTAGTAGTAGTAGTAGTAGTAGTAGTAGTAGTAGTAGTAGTAGTAGTGGTACTGGTACTGGTAGTAGTAGTGGGTAGTAGTAATAGCAGCAGCAGATTTTCAGTCATGTCTGAGTATTCATGACCCCAGTATTTTATATTATCTCATTAGCTTGTCAGAATTAACCCTGGGAGGTAGGTGCACTGAACCATACAACTTCCCGGAATGGAAAAGGGGAGCTGTTGTGGGCAAAATGAGATGGTAATTGAAAGAAAGAGGAGAATTTAGGGAAGCCTACTTCTCTCCCATTTCTCTGCAGAGTTAAGATGACTTTCTCTATATGAAGGTAAGGCGAGAGAAGTGATATTCTTAAGTTAGCAAAGGAAACAAATCTGGAATTTTAAAAATGTGTAATGTTTGCTGGTATTTAAGTAGACTTTGGTGGTGCCATCCAAGATACCACCAAAGTCTACTTAAATACCAGCAAACATTACACCAAGCAGCCTTTCAGTCATGTCTTGCTGAGTGAGAACTCCCATTACCTGAATGTTTATTGTCCAGATCCCACCTTAGGAGATAAAAATTAAAATAGGTTTGAATTTTAGAAAAGTATCTATTACATTGTTAAGAAAAGATCCAAGATCTAACGTGTTGGTAGTCCTGGAGTCAAAAGTACTTGGCCTGTTGAAACTACAATATTTGAAACAAAGGATGAAAATGAATCATAGGGGGCCTGCATGGTGGGGCCTGATTCTTGCACACAGGCCTGATTGAGTTCCCAGATTGCATCTCTAAGGCCTCTCTTATTACATACAACTGCTTTGTTGTCTGCCATTAGCAATTGTAGCTTCAGTATCCAAGACAGCAAAATAAACATCTCTTTCAGACCTGGGGCATAAACTCCTTCATTGCTCCTTGGTCTCTGGAATGCTCTGTGTTCAAAATAAAGTTTTCACTCTGGCCAGTGTGCCTCCTGGAGGCTCCCATCTCACATTATCGATATATGGCAATGTAGGGGAAAAGGAATTGTTCTTGAATCGAAAAGCCCTGGGTCCCAGTGTCATCTCTGACCCTTAAGAAGCTGTGTGGCTCAGGAAAAGTCATGCTAAATCCCTGACTTTCATTTTCTTCAGATATAAAATGCAGAAAGGAATGGTCACATACCCTACCCCCTAGGACTGTTTATAGGAAAGTGCTTTGAGAACCTTGAAATCACCGTAGAAATGTAAATTATTATTGACTACCAGCCTTGGAGGGTTTGGGGAGCACCAAATGAGAGGATATGTGTAAAAGATTTTGTCAGTCTTCAAACACTATGTAAATGAGCATTATGATCATCTGACTTAATCTCAATTCTTAATCATCAACACCACTGCCACCTCCACAAAATAACCTTTGTTAAAGGTAGTCCTTTGTTGGCCTGTACCAATCACGCAGTATAAAAATAGTCATGTCATGGAGAGAGCATTGGCCTCAGAGCCAGGGTGAATGGGGTTCATATCTTGCCACTGACATATTTTGGCTTCGTAAGCCTGGAGAAGTCATTGAACCCCCAAGTGGTACAAGAAATTCTTTAAGACCCTTAAGTCGAAAAGAAGCCACCAACCTGTACTGGTAAAGGAGTTTCCTTATCTAGGCCTTCTCTATATCAGTGAAATCACAGATCCAATCTACCCCTATCCCTGTCTCCATCCCTTTCCACCACGGTAATTATACTCAAAGCCCAATACTGTTGGCTCTCTCTAGTGTGGTGGCTGATCATGGCATGGAACCTTTATACACTCAGAGGTGAGACTTACGGAAGCAGGTGATGACAAAGAGAAGTCAGTATTTTGTAACACTGGAGGAAAACAGGACATATGAACAACTTTCCCCATATGTGATTGGAAGAATGGCCTCCTTGGAGTCCAAAAGACCCGAGTTCAAATGTGACCTCAGATGCATACTAGCTGTGTAACCCTGGAGCTGGAGGTAGAAATGGCAAACCAAATGCCAAGAAAACCCCAAATGGGGTCACAGATGAAACAATTCAACTACAAATAAATGCTGACTGTCTGACTTTTCCCAATGATACCAAGATATTTAAATTTTGAACATAGTATAAATGTAAATAGATGTAACCCACATGAACAAAAACACTTTGGAGCCCCCAGTTTCTTATGGTGTGTAAAAGGGTCCTGAGACCAGAAAGTTTGACACTCACTGCCCTAATTCACAGCCCTCCCATTATACCAGTGAGACAGAGGCCCAGAGTGGTGACATATTGGTAAGGAATTTGAATTTGAAGGAAGACTCAAGGTCATCTCTAATGGCCCCACCTGGGTGAATGGTACTGTCAACAGAAACAATAAGCCAGACAGGGAAGCAGGTTTTCAGTGGGGCTGGTAGGATTGAGGCACAGTATCTATTGAGTTTTATGGAATAAAAATCATTACTAGTATAATTTTAACAGAGAATTATTTTCTTCTTCTTTCGTGATAAAGAGTGTTCACGAGCCACAGTGAGTGAAATACATTCTTGCTGCTAGACCTGAATCTAGGTGGGGGAAATCCCTCTGGTTTTATTCTGATTCTGAAACTCAATTCCTGATCATTTTAAGAATGGGGGTGGGGGTGAGGGCATATAGGATTGAAAGGAGCTATTATTTCATACATTCTATTATATTTTCTATTATTTGGCAGCCTCTCCAAATAAGGTAAAAAGCAAGCATTTGGCAGAAGTTAGCTTGAGTTTGGGAGGGGGGTATTTCAAATCCACAACTTGAAAAGAAACTTTGGGGAGTGCAACTTGAAACCAGAAATTTGGTTTTCACAATTACCTATTGAACCAGGCCCTTGGGGTTTCTCGTAATTACCAACACACTATGGGGTCACTGGCAGTTGATAGGGGAAATCAGGAAACTGCCAATGGTTTCCTGCCTGAGCACTTTTCTGGTTCTTGCCGTCGTCCCCCTCCTGTCCCAATGGAAACGTCCATGGATAGATCCTACACTTAGAATCATGGGATCCCAGATTTAGAGCTGGAAGAGACATCCTGGGATCATCTAATCCTACACCATCCTTCCCCCATTTTAAACACAAGGAAACTTTGGAAGAGAAAAATTAGGTGATTTGGTCAAGGTCAGACAGGTGGCACAGATCGGGGTTCAGAACCCTCTTCTGACTCTAGAGAGCCAGTGTTCTTCCCATTGTCCATCCTAGATGTCCAGGGCTTATAGTGTTTACTGTTTTTGGTATCCACTGTTTCCAAGGAAAAAAGGTATTTATTTTCCTTTTCAGCTTGTACACTCAAGTGGTTATGGATGACTGTACCATCTGCTCTCTTGGTCTCCACTCAATCCTTCTGCATAGATGCTTTGGAGTAGTGAACCATCTAAGGCTACTCCAGTTGCCTCGAGACACTTATTTATTTGCCATTTTCATACTGTTACATACAGCTCATACTGTTACATACAGCTCATACTGTTAATCCAGTTTTGCTGGCTATTCATATGTACTTAGGCTTCTGCCTCACAACGACTGAGGATCACACTACCCAGATGGGCTCCTAACTGTTATGTCACATTTTGGTGGGGGTCCCTTTTTTTTTTTAACATGTCACTAGAGTAGGCAGGGACCCACTTACTTAGTCACATCCACAGAGATGAGAGGTATGCATTTTAGAAAGTTTAGCAGCAATTCACTATGGAAGAGAATGCCCAACCTGGCACTGAGTTGATTTCATTCAGTCACTGACTGTGACGCGCATCCAGAAAGTCAGCTGGTAAGTCTCTCCATTTAAAGGTCATGTGTGTGGAATTATTAGATTCAGGGCAGGGACTTCAGGAACCACCTACCCCCTCTCATTTTACAAATGAGGAAACTGAGGCACAGAGGTTATACTCTCTTTAAGATCCCACAGGTACCTTTTGGGAGGCTCCCCTTTTCTCTCTCCTCCATTCATGGGCACTTAGGGATCTCTGGGAGGAGGACCCTGATTTTGGCCCTGCAGAATCAGATAAATCATGGGATACAAAAGCAGAGCATTTGAATGATTTTCCCACATTATTTTTCAAATCTTTTATGGATAAAGATATATATACGTATAAATAGATGTAACCCACATAAACAAAAGCACTTGGGAGCCCCCAATTTTTAAAAGTGTGTAAAAGGGTCCTGAGACCAAAAAGTTTGAGACGTTTGGATGGAGTGGAAAAGGGAACAAAAATATGTGTGTCATAGAAGAGGTGAGAGACCCGACAAAAGCATGGAACCATTGGCCTTCTGTCTGTCTGTCATCCACTCCCTCTCTCCCACTTCTCTTAAAAGGAACTCACATAGCACCTACCCAAAGCATCAGCTCTGAAATAATGTTCTTTCATGGTGTGCTTCTGAGTGCACATTAGAAGGTGTTGGAGTTTTTATGTGACTGGGCTATCAGGAGATTGAAGTGTGGTTTTAGTCTCCCATCAATTTATAAGTATCTGTTTCTTTCAGATGTTAGACTGATTTTAGGATTGTGCACACTGCGCACGCACACACACACACCATAAACCCTTCTGAGTCACTACTTACTCTAGAACCAGACAGAAAGAGTAGTGCTTGGTTTATGAAAATGGCGGGTGGGGTAGTGAACTTGGAGCTCGTATTTTTTGGTAGGAGCATATCCATAACCCATTGAGGAGGACTTCCTTTGCCAGGCCCTATATTTGAGATGTTTCTCTTTTACATTAAATGGATTTTTATCATCCACCAAAAGCAAAATGTGAACAGGGGCCACTCCACAGAAACAGCCCCATTGAAAGGACTGCCCCACAGAGTTGTGGGGGTTCAGAACTCCCATAGTCATTGAATCATTCCATCAGTCTTTATATATATTATCTATATATTTCCTCTCTTCTTGGGTCATAGAATTTAGAGCTGAAAGGACCCTTAAAGATTGTCTAGCTTCATCAAGGTAGTGAGATATAGAAAAAACATGTTGGGTGTAGGGACTTTGTATATGAATATGCTGTCTCTAGCAGAATGTAAGATCCCTGAGGGCAAGGGCTGTTTCACTGTTCTTTGTCTCTCTGGTGCCTAATGCAGTACCTGGCATATGATAGGTACTTAATAATTGTTCTTGATTGTTACAATAATAATAGCTGGTATTTATAGAGAGCATTAAGGTTTACAAAGTACTTAATGTATATCTCATCTGATCTTAGTAACAGCCCTCTGAGGTAGGTGCTGTCATTATCTCCATGTTTACAAATGCTGATACTGGGGCAAAGAAGTTGAGTTACTTGCCATGGTTTACATAGCTGGTAATTGTCTGAGGTAGGACAGGTCTTCCTGGCTACAAGCATAAGGCTTTAACCAATGTCCCACTTAGCTGTTTGATTTCAGTTTTTCTCATCTGTTTGATTTCAGTTTTTCTCATCTGTAAAAGGAGATGTTGAACCAAGTAATCTAATAGTACTAGTAACAACAGCTAGCGTTTACGTAGCTCCTACTGTGTGCCCGCCACTGGGCTAAGTGCTTTACAAATATTTTCTCATTTTGGTAACGATGCAGATAGCCCTATAGTGCCAATCCCAGTAACAACCCTCTCGGGTAGGCTCCACAAGTATTATCATTCCCATTTTACAGATAAGGACTTTCCCAAAGTTACACAGGTAACAAGTAGATAGCATCAGGTTTTAAATGCAGGTCCTTTGACCCCATATACAGGAATCTGGCTGCTAAGTCATGCTGACTCTTGCCTGTCACCCTCTACCCTTTGACATACTCCGTCTTCATGAGCGTTGGGTTCTTAATATGACTCACCTTGATTATCTGGGATACCGAGATCTCCCCTTTTTTCCATACATCCCAATGAATTCACTCCAGCAGCCAGATTACGAGAACAGAGAGGAAAAGCCTATTTTCAAAATAGTATATGCTTTATTTCCATTTTGTCTCCTTAGGTTGTGATCTTCCAGCGGGTAGGAAAACTACGATTGGAATATTCTGTCTTACTAAATCGGGGACAAGTCATTGGCCATTGCCAGTGAAATATGTTCAGCGCATTCCTTAGTTCCCTAGACATCTACTAAAGGTTTGGTTGTAGAACAGGTCTCTGTTGTGCAGTCCTATAAAAATGGGATCTCCTTTGTGATAAGGGGATGGCTCTCGGATGGGAGAGGAACAAAGGAAAAACCAAAGATGTCCATTAATATTTATTTTTAAACAGAAAATTAAAAGACATCCCATGACATTTCATGATACATAAGCATTTATTAAGTACCTGCTACCTGTACATACCAGGCATGGTGCCAAGTACTAGAAATAAAGACAAAAACATAGCAATTTCTGCCCTCAAAGAGCTCAGATTCCCTTGGGGGAAAAACAGCACGTTAGTCAACAGCATTTAGTAGGTGTTTACTCTGGGCTGGGCACTGTGCAAAGCCTTGGTGATACAAAGAAAGGCAAAAAAATAAATTAATTAAAATAAAAACTCCAAACCCAGTTTCTACCTTGATGGGGCTCTTGTTCTAGTGGGGGAGACAAACTTGAAAATTTCTTGGTACATAGAAGATATAGATGAATGTACACAAAGTTATGGAATATAGTGATATACAAATATATATATTAAATATATAAATAATATATAATAAAACCTGTTAAATATGTAACATTTTATTATTGTTATATTATGAAATATATAATATATTTAATAAAATAATGTTATAAAATATAATAGTATAATATAGAAAATATAAAATTATATTAAAATATATAATAAAATATATGCACATGAAGTTATTAATATAAAATGCCCAATTATTAAATATAAAATATATTAAATACAAAGTAGCTAGTCAGTAAACTCTCTTTAAGTAGCAACAGGCACTGTGCTAAATGCTGGAGATACAATTAGGAAAAAGAAAGACAGTCCTTGTGATAGGAGAAGATAATCGGAAAGCAGGCAGAAGGGCTAGGGAAGTAGGTGTGTTGCAGGTAAAGATATAAAGAAATAGGGGCAGGGCTAGAAGGGTGCCAAGCAATGGGAGAATCAGAACCAGCTTCCTTCTGGGAAGTGGCCCCTGAGCTAAGCCTTGAAGGAAGCCAAGAGATCCCATGGCGGGGAGGTGAAGAGGACCATGTCCCAGGAACGGGGAACAGCCTGTTTAATCATGCAGAGGTGGGAGGTGAGGCACCATGTTGGGGAGCAGCAAGCAGCCCGGTTTGGCTGGAATGTGGAATGAGAAGGACTTCTGTATTTTAGAATCAGAAGGGACTTCAGAGATGGTTTTGCAGATGAGGGAACCAAGGCCTAGAAAGGGGAATTGATTTGAGTAAGGTCTCACTCTCTAGAGAGACTCTCAGGCAATGATTGTCGTCTGGTTGCCCCCTTCGTTGCCAGAGCTGGTAGCATCTGAAGTGAAGCAGAAGTGTGCTTGGGGCAAGGGCAGTGTCCTTAGTAGGAGACTTTAGCTAGGCCTTTGGACATGCATTCATCTTCTCTCTTGTGATGTGTGCTCTGCATGGACCCTGAGTTCCTGAGACCCTGGTTATCCTTCATCATCATCACCTCCATTAATGTATCAGTATGTCATTCTAGAGTGCTTTACGTTTCAACAAATACCTCACACCACCCCCATGCCATTAGGTACTGTTATTATGCCCATTTCACAGATGAGGAAGCAGGCTAAGAGAAGTTCAGTGATTTGACCAGGTTCACACAGCTGGTGAGCAATCTGAGGATTGTAGGGTTCAGACTTAGGTCTTGGTGATTCACATAAAAGTCACCCCATCTAGGGATACTCACAACTCACACTAGTTCCCAAACATAAACATGCCTTTCATTCTTGTTCGAAACCAGATTTATGAACCCCTGTTTTCTCTAGTTTGAAACCCCTGGAGTGAAACACAGAGATGTCACGGAAGGGAAGGAATATTGGAATGCCAGATAACCAGGAGTAGTGGTGGGGACCTTCTGTAAAGATAGCCACACTGTCTTATATTGCTCAGGACAGGCTGAGAAGAGCCAGGTTATGTTCCTGATAGCAGATCAAATTAAATGTGGGTCCCTTATCTTCTTGGCATGAATGCTGACCCTCAATGAACAGTTACATCAATTGTTTTCTGTGTACCAAACACTCTGTTAGGGGATGGAGATACAGAGGCCAAAAAAAAAAAATCACAAGCCTTTAATCTAGCAGGAAACATTTAGTAAACACCTACTGTATACCCGTACTGTGCGGGGGCAGCTTGGGGAGAAAAATAGAGCAATTTCCCTTCTGTCATGGGAGATGTCATCGTCTAGAGTGCAGGGTCAGTTACCTGAAGCATTCTAGGTTTGATTTGTGGATCCTTAAAGAGTGTGTGCATTATCTTTGACCATGCAGCAGATGAGAGCCCCTTCCCTCACGCCCCTTCCCAAGTTTCTCGGTTGTGTGATCTGGTGGTTGGTTTCATTATCTTCTTGCCTCCTCTGTTCCTTTCCATTGTGCCCTGTTTCTCTTTAATAATCAAACCTACTGAGAAATAATCCAAAATGTATTCACACTAAGGAATAAATGGCTGATCACAGTTAACAGTATTATCTCCTCCAGGCATTAATGAGGTGAGTTAAGTAAGAGAGGGGTGTGTGTGTGACTGTGTGTGTGTGTGTGTGTGTGTGTGTGTGTGACTGTATGTGTGTGGGGGGGGGGGAGAGGCTTCAAAAGTCTCTTCTAGTTTTGAATCTAACCTGTGTGCTTTATTTGTGTCTGCTGACCCCCATATGGTCTCACTAATGCACCTCTCTAGGACTTGCATGTATTTGAATATAGACTTGAGATATCATAGAAGTGAGCTGTAGTGCAAACTAGACCGTTGATATCTTAGAAAGCCCATATTTCTTCAGTCATAGTTGTCCCTCTTCGGTCACCTTCCCTTTTTTCCTTTCAGGATTTCAGAAATGGGTTCACATGTTGCAGATAGGACACTCTCTCCAGCCCCCTTCCTCCCCCCCCCCCCCATGCCCAGCTGCTTGCCTTAGTGTGGGCTAAAAAAATTCTTTTTGAAAATTTGAGTGTATGTTTTGCAAAGAGGCCTGCTTTAAGAATAGGTCTATTCAGAAGCCCTTGAATCTCATTTATTTTACTGTGCATTTGGAATTTTTCTTGCCTCATTTGTTGTCCTCACACTAATCCACTTTCCCACTTTTTAAAGTTCCCTCGTGTTGTTTCTCTTGCTTATCTTAGGAAGATCTGTGTTCCCATTTATCAAAACAAACGGCAAGCTGGGGACCATTTAAAGTAGTTTTTTAGTTAATAAAACCGATCTTCTTGTTCTGTTATGTTAAAAGTACGTTCTCTTTTTATTGCCAGCTCTATATGGCTATGTGTGTTTTCCTTCTTAGCAATTTCAGGACTGCTCCACTCACTTGCTGTGCAGAGAATTACAAAACTATTAAGGGTGGGGCAGAACCAGCTGACTTACAGTACAAACCATTTCTCAAAATAACCACAACAGTCCGATGCTGATGTGTAATTTACGTCACAGCATGTTTTTATGAAATCGTCTGTGCTGTATTCATTTAGATTCCGGGTGGAATCTTGCTCTTTCTCTCTTTTAATCAAGCTTTTTGCTTTTATAAAAAAAAAATATTTTCCACTCCTTGTCTTGGCATGCCTCCAATTTAACAGCTTTGGTGAGAAAAAATAACTGATCTTTTTTTTTTCCCCCTTCTCTCTTAACAGTTTAACTGCAAGTGTATATTTTCCCCTTTGATGTAGACTTGGGCACTAACTTGACTGCCTCGAGAGAGGTTTAGACATGTGGTAGGACACATTACCCAGAACTGTAACCAAGAATTGATAAAGTTGATGAACAAATGTGGAATTTGAAACATTTCCACCCAATTCAGGCTAGTTAGCCGAGTTGCTGTGGTGTGTTTTCCTTTTACAAACGTCTTTCTGTATAATGTCTTATAATTAGAACAGGAAATCATTGAGTAACTGTAAGATGAAGAGTACTTAGACTGAAAGGAAAATTACCTTCCGAGAAATTATATTCCGAATTTTTTTTCCCTGCCACACGTTGCTCTGTTGGTAATGAAGGTAACAGCTGGAGCTGCTCTTATCTCTGGTTTTGTTCTGCTTTTTGTTTTCTGGATTCAGTCTTCATTTTCAGTAATATCAGAAATGAATGGACAGAAAATAGGAAACGCCTAATTATGACAAATAATTCAGTGTCACAACCGAGCAGCAATTAAGTGGAAACTTCCATAGAATTATCAATAGCAACCAAAACTGGAGTGAAGCCAGGTATATAAAGTTGATGCCTCTTCTCCTGGCTGGTTGCTAGGAGCACAGGAAAAAGTATAAAGCTTTGAGAGAGGAATGTCTAACATAATAAACTAACAGAAGGCAGCATAAATCATGGAGAGAGGAGTTCATATCGACACGATTTTACTTCAATTGGCCTGAAACTAGACATTAAGTTTTATAACACTAACAAATTTGGGTTTGTTCTTTTAAAAACCATTCTCTGTTGTCTTTGAAGCAGTGGGGACGTTGTGTTTCGAGCATAGCTGTAATACATATTTGGAATCTTTTAAGTGAAAAATCCGTAAATGTTTGTTTCTATTGGCATCCAAATGCCTTCACCCTAATACGATTAAGAGAACTAAAGGGTCGGATTCTTGGCAGATTTCTCAGTTGAGGTAATTAGGTACAGGAAGGAACATGCATACTTTTTCCATCAGGCTCTATAAAATCCTGGCGTGAAGGTTTTTTTTTTAAGTAAAAAAAAAAAGCTTACTGATGTTCGAGGTAGATTATGGTGGTTAGCTGTAACTATAATAGTCTAATGTTTCCGAAACAAGCAACCTTCCTTCAGTTCTCGGTTCCCCCTCCCCACCCCAGCCCCAAGCATGAAAAAGAAAGTTGCATTTCTGAATCATTTTGGAAGGTATGGAAGCAGATTTCTCCTCAGGAAATCATGTTTTCAGCCACTCTGTGCATTTGGCCAGCTTTTGCTATTAAAAAAAATAGCATTATGGATGTTTGGAAGTCAGTGCCCCATTAAGTCATTGTGTGTGCTATTTCATGCATCTCCTCTCACACAAAGACAACTTGAGCTACACGCTATTCAGCCTCAATGCCTGCTCCTACCCCATCCCTCCCCCCCCCCCACCTCCCCCTTCCCCAGCCCAGCCATGTGAATTAAGCAGTGGTATACAGTTGCTGTTTGAAAAGCCTGGGTGGAGTCTCCCAATGTAATTACAGTTTCTCTATGGAATTCTGTTTTGAACTTTGAAAATATATAAATAAATGAAAAATTGACATTGAGAGAGGTTAACAAAACGTGTAATTATGATATAAGCCCTGGATTAGAGTAATTTGGATTGAGCATCTACAAGCAATGTACTTTAGGTATTAACTTTTAATAGGTAAAATTCTTTTTATTGAAGTTAAAATGAGGTTTAGCAATTTCACATCTCCTATTCACAAGCTAGTAATTCCTTTTAAAAATAGACGTATACAGATTGAGGTGGGGGGAGGGGAGTGGACGTGGGGGAACACAGATTGTAACTAGGGAGTGGATTGTTACCTTACTAGAAACTCATAATTATATTAATTGAAAATTTTCTTCAGTGCCAACAACCCCTCGCTGATCATTTCCTGTTGACTAGAAAGTAGAGTAATGCACGTACCCCAACTCAGGGCAGCCTGCTGGAGTTGGGAGAAGAAAACTTCTTTTCTCAGGCCTGTATTTTGTTAGAGCAATGCTTTGATTTCTTTTCATATGTGGGTGTGGTTGAAAGAAAATCTTTGTTCCAGGAACACTTTGTTTGTCTTTCACTAAACAAATGTGCAATTTATCCATTCTTTATTCATTCTTAGATTTATCTGTTGGCCTGGCCCTGTTATGAATTGGAAAGGGGGCAAATGCACGGCAGGGCATTGGTTGGCAGGCCTTGTTGCATGGCTAACTTTGCATTGAAGTTTTTGTTTGTTATGTACACATATGCACACATACACACACATGTGAGCCACACAAGTAAAAAAAATAATTTGGAAAACAAATGACTTGAAATTTATGTTAAATAATGTCTGTCAAGGTTGACCTGGCTTTCCTTTTTTCCACATGTGCTCAGTCAAGATGCTATATCAGGCACTGGGTTTTAAATGTCCTTAGGATCAAGTCAGGAGAAAGTCAGTTCACTACAAAGGCTTATGGTAAAATCAGAGAGTCAGAGAGTTTTTAGAACTGGAAGAGAGCTTTGAGATAATCCATTGTACCTCCCCCTGTCTCCTGTTTCAACCCTGACCCCTAAGTCAATTTTACATATAAATTGATAGATTCCTTAATGTCAAGGTGACCACACATGGTCTTAAGTAGATTTTTCTCCCCTGGTGAAACAAATGTTCCTGCTTTCTGCTAGGTCCACAGAGAGTCTACTAAGCAGTAGGGCCCTTCCCCTCCCCCCTCCCACCCCCCAGTAAAAGGATGCTCTGTTTCTGGGCCCTGATTGGCTGCTGTTTCTGGGCCCCTTGCTTACACAGAGGGCTAACTCTTCAGCTTTCCGGAGAGCCTGTGAGGTTTGGCATGGTGGTGTGGTGGTTTGAGAAGTTCATGGGAACCCCCCCTTGGGGAAGGGCTCGTTAGCAAGAAAGCTTGTCAGACTTGAACTTTGCTTTGTCCATACACTGCCAACACTCTGATAAGTTCTCTCGGTTCAGAAATCAGTCCGACAAGGTTGTTGAGGAAATCTTGTCGACAGAACAACCAGTTGATTTCATTCCTTCTATCTGTGAACCAGTTGTTTTGGCCATCACATGATGTTGCTTGAGATGGAAAATAATTCAGATCGATGATTGTCACCCATTTATAGACTTATTGAATCCCAGATCTAACTCTGGAAAGGGACCATTTGATTTGTTGGAGGTTGGGAGAGGCTTTGTCAGGAGATATGACTTGCTGCTCACCAGTCAGTGAGCATTTCTTAAGTGCTTTCTGTGTTTCAAGCACTGTACTGTTACTGGTGATACAAAGATAACCCCTGCCCTCGAAGAGTTTGCATTCTAATGGAAGAGACCCCATGTGAATAGGGAGGTACATACAAGATATACACAAATGGAGAATGGAACAGAGTAGATGAAGGTGAGCCCAGAGGGGGAAGTGAGGGAGCAGAGCGTTGCATATTTGGGCAGATGGCCAGTGCACAGGCATGGAGGCAGGGAGCAGTGAGGAAGCACAAGAGGGCCACTGTCGATGGTACCAGCAGGCTGCAAAGGGCGGGATCGGCTTGGTTCTGAAAAGCTTAAATGCCAGAGTATTTCTATTTGATCCGGGAGGTAATAGGGAGCTGTTACAAAAACACCTGGGAGATTCTGCTCCGCAGCTGGTTGTTCTCTGCAGCTTTCCATGAAATGAGTTGTTCTTAGCCTAACTAATCAGGAACCACTGTCCTCTGCTCATGAACATTCATCGGCATCTGTGCTACCGCATTTTGGCAGGAGCTTGTGGTTTAAGAGTGATGATGGTAGAAGACATATAGACAACTGAATGAACAAGGAGAAACTTTCTCACAGCTGGGGCTATCCCAAAATAAAATGAGTGTCCAGGAGAGGGTGGACTCCCCTTTGGTGGAGATGCTGGACAGCCCCTTGTCTGTGTGTGGTAGAAAGGACACCTTTGGGCACAAGATGCCCTAGATGGTCTGTGAGGCCCCTTTCAATGCCTAGACTCTGCGATTTAGTGATTGAACAAGTAGATGAAAACACATGAAATTCATAAATGTACAAAGCATTATATAAGGAGCTATTCTAGATTTCTGGGTGAATGGAGAATGAGGAGCTGCTTGTTTCAGTGAAACAAGCTTTGTAGCTTTCAGTTAATCAAGAAAGACTTCTTGGAAGAGGTGAGATTTTAGGAAATGCTTAAATGGAGGGAAATTCAACTATTATGGACATTGGTCAAAAATTTACTATATCCTAGGGGCAGCTAGCTGGCACAGTGACTAGAGCACTGGCCCTGGAGTCAGGAGGACCTGAGTTCAAATCCACTCTCAGACACTTAATACTTGCTAGCCATGTGAGCTTGGGCAAGTCACTTAATCCCAATTGCCTTGCCTTCCCCCCCTAAAAAAAAAGAATTTACCATATCCGAGGTACTGTGCCAGGCACGAGGGCTACAGAGATATAAAATGACCTATTCCCTAACCTCAAAGGGCTGATGGGTCAGTGAGAGGATGAGATATGTACACAAATAAAGTAGAGAGGGCCTAGATTTTAATCCTGCCACTGCTAGTGGATGACTGGGCAAAGCGCTTGGTCTCTCTGGGCCCCAGTGCCCTTATCTATCAAATGGTGAGTGAGAAGGACTGGAAATTATCTTCAGTCACCTTTCCCACTCTCAGTCTTACTGTGATCATCTCGCTAAATCAGAATGAGAAAATGTGATGGAGTAGGTCAAAAAAGGCATATGCAAGAGGCCCCGTTGAGTCCCAAAGAGAGAGGGAGTGAGGGAAAGAGGAAACGTGAGGTGTTTTGTGGGAGAGGCCGGTGTGAAGAAAAAGGATCATTGAGTAATGGAGGAGTAAGGTCTGGGGAATGAGAATGGGCAAGAAAGTGGCATAGCCCAAAGGAGTCACATGAATTTCTCCATTAAGGAATGACACCAAAGACTACTTTTTCTCCTGTTGAGTCAGTAAGTGTTAACTGTCTTTATCAGTCAGCTTTTCATCATCAGTTTCATCTTCGTTTATAAAATGAGAGCATTGGAATCAATTGCTTCTAAGGTCCCTTCTCCTTCAAAATCTACGATCCTATGATACAGAGAAACTGAGGCAGCCACACTATGTCTTGCTCAACACCAATGAAAGCATTGCTTGGAACCTCAGTGAAGATTTTGGAATTTCCTGGCTTCCAGGCAGACCATTAGAGAACAGCCCTTTTCTAATTTGAAATTTCTTCTTCCATGGAGGGTGGTACAGTGGTACAATTGTAGCTTTGTGACGTGTGTTCCTTTGACAAAGACTGGTGGATGTTAACACTTAATATTTAGTAAGTGCTTTAACTATATAGGAAGTACCTACTTTAACCAAAAGCATGAAACTATTTTGGGGTGTGCTTTAAAAATCTCAAATTAGCATGTCTTGGGAGACACATTCTATCGTCTTTAAAAATGGCTTCTAATTTTGGAACTTTCCTTCAATGTAAACATATTTCCTTTTAATTAAGTGTGCCAGCTGAAGAAGTGGTTACCCACAAACTAAGCAGGAGGCTAAGAAATGTAAGCTGTAAAAAGATGTCATCTTGCAAGCCGAGAAACATCTCCATTCGAGGAGAAACAAGCAGCCTAAGGAACTAAATGAACATAAGTAGAAATACATCTGGATATTAGCCTCCTATCTGAAAAGGTCACCTCTGCACGTTCTCTTGGTACTGATGGTGTTCTAGCATTATATCCTCTCCTTCCAAAGACATTTCCCACTGGTTACCAGATGGCCATAATAGTGTTGGTATCCTTAACAACTGTCTTGTACAAATCCCTACAGCATGGTAAGGCCTTCAAATATTGACTGTTTTCCCTTTGGATAAGTAAGTGACATATTTGGGAATTGGTTACAATTGTCCCTGTGGTAGGTTTGTTGAGTGCAGTGGCAAACTGGGCTGTGGGATGCCAAATCTAGCTTGGCATTGCATAGACTTGGAGTCACAGAAGGGTTGGATTGTTTGTCATTTATAGAGCTTAAGATGATGGAGAGACCTATCCATGAAGAGTTCCATTTGGTGAATGGATGCTAAATATAGCAAGGTGTAAACAGGCATCAAGAACAGCCACATTAAAGTTGCTGAAGCATTTTCATCAGACTTAAGTTGGTTCTGATTGAGTCCTTTAACAAGGGCTCTTGGGATGTACTTCTCGGCAGGGTTCCCTCCGATTTGCCAAGTTGCCAGATGGATTTTGAAAGTTTGGGGAACATTGGAATGGGGAAGGAAAAGCGCGACTAGCTGGGGGTGATTGGCGTGGAAGAGAGTCAGGAGAGAGGGGATTGTCATGATGATGATATGTAGATGCATAGAAATCTGAGAAGTACACTACTTTCTCTCCCAAAGAAAGCATTGTGTGAAGCCCATATGTTTGATGGGTCAGTGGAGGGAGGGAAGATGCATGAGCTATGACTGTGATGAATGAGAACTGACATGAGAAGTCATATTGCTCTATGTCATATCACATAGAAAACAGAATCTGGAGATTGAAATTATGGTGTGGCCACGTGTTGATTATTGTATGCATTGTCTTTTTCATGTGAGGAAAGAGTATAATGGAGGCCTTTTCTCGTTTTTCTAGGTGAGGACGATGAAGATTCTAATGTGATTGTCCTCAGCTATCCCCAGTACTGTCGCTACCGTTCCATGCTGAAGCGTATTCAAGACAAGCCATCGTCAGTGCTAACAGACCAGTTTGTGTTAGCCCTAGGTGGAATTGCCGTGGTCAGTAAGAATCCTCAAATCCTTTACTGTCGGGACACTTTTGACCACCCAACTCTTATAGAAAATGAGAGTATATGTGATGAATTTGGTAAGTCTCTCTTATTTTTTTGTTTCCCACGTGAAAGTTTTCTTTCTAGTTGTTTTTAGCTGCCAAAAGAGCAGTAACGGTGAACAGTGTTCATGTCTGATGTTTCCACCCAGTTACTCTGGCGAATGATGGTTGGCTGTGGATTCTTAACCATCTTCGGGGTCTCTCTCACAACCTCTGTTTACCATAGGCAAAGGGGTTATTATTTCAAGTCTACAGACAAGTTGTTCAGCATATATGGCATGAAGCTGCTTGTTAGACCTTGAAATTGGACTTTGGGAAAGAACCAAAAGGCAGAAAGCTTCCTGTTACAATGAAATTGAGTTGTTTGGCTATTGTTTTTACTCAATGGTCACTCACCTCTAATTGTGGTGCAACATTATATACTGGCCCTATTGTAGACCAGCAGGCATCTCGGGTTTGTCTTTGTGGTGTGTTGGTTTTTCCCTAATAAGTCACTCTGCAAACATGAGTCAGTGTGTATATTTCATTGTCACTATTAAGATAGAATTAAATGTCCACCGTTGACGTTTCAGAGCACCATTTTGGAAATCTCTTTGCTGTACTTAGGATCTTAGATTTCAAGCCAGAAGAAATCTTAAAAACCACTAAGTGCCCCCCCCCCCCCCCATTTAATAGCTGAGGCCTGGAAGTGGGTAAACAATTTGACCAAGACCACACAGGTAATAAGTACCAAAGGTAGGATTTTGAACTCAAATTCT